>MASP02000070.1:0-145895 GCA_001693025.2 Colletotrichum lindemuthianum | reverse complement strand
TCGATAAAACTTTATAAAAGTTTATAATTCTTTATTTAAATTTAAACGTTTTAAAAATACTTAAAAATTAGCTTTTCAAGCGTGATAAGGCCTAGGCAGCTCGCTTGTCTGGGCAGCTCGCTTATCAACCACGTTAGCTTAAAGAAAGTTATTATGTTTACTAAATATACTTCTATAAGTAATAAAGTAATAGTAGTTATTAACTTCTTAGTAATTATTACTAGGAAGTTACTTTATTTTAAAACTAAAGTTAAGTATAGTTATTAGTATCTTAATAGTAGTAAACTGTAAGGGGTTAGTATATAGTTTAGAAGCTTCTAGTAAAATTTTAAAGTAGGGAGAATCTAAAGTATATAAGTAATAAATCTCACAATCTTTCATCTTATATAAACATTAGGTATAAAGTTTAATAATTACTTCTTCTAATAGAGTAAACCTTACTAATCTGCAGTATAGTAATATAATAATTAGGTTAACTACTAATTAGTATTAGTTTAATTATTAGGGTAATTATATACTATATATAATCTCGTTGTATAAATACTTACTGATATTCTAATTATTAGTTATTATTATTTTTACGTTATATAGTATATAGCATTACGTAAAGCTCTAGATCTACAGTATAGTAATTACTTACTAATTACTATATTATTCAGCTACGGCTGGCGCCGGATACTAAACACCTATAGCCAGTAGGCTATAGGTGGAGGGTATACTGCTATATACGTAGTAGCGCGTACAGTTACCGTATACCCTATAGTATAGCGTAAGTAATAATATTAATATGAGTTTCTCCCTTTTAAAATAGTTAAATATTAATATATCTTTAGATATTATTAGTTTATAACTAGTAAATATTTGCAATTAATTAATTTATTGTAACTTAGTTATAACTGGTCGTCTCTAGTTATTTATATTTAAGTCTATACTATAGTATATATATAGATACTGCATGCTATGAGAATTAATCTATAGAATAATTCCTCTTATCTAGTTAGTTCAGATAAGTGGATCAACTGGTAAGTTACCTATCTCTATAGCTTTTACTACATTAATACCTAGGTAATCTAATATCGGCAATATTCTCTTTTGTGGCAAAAGTATAATATAACGTAAAAATGCAAAAATAGCATAAAACGCAAAAATAGCATAAAAGGCAACAATAGCATAAAATGCAAAAACAGCGTAAAACGTAAAAACAGTATAAAATGCAAAAACAGCCTCCAATTATATATATCTTTTTGGATATACTAAAAACTATCTAAATACTGCAAAATAGTATTTATCCATAAAAATCTACCTTTTGATTATTATCACTTAGATACCTAAGGCCCTCCAGTCGTAATATTCTTTCTTTAACCTCCTTTATCTTATTTTGTATTCTCTTTACCCTTATATTTTCCTCTTATTACCCTCTATAGCTTTCAAAACCTATTCTTCCATTCTTATTACTACTTTATTTATAGTAATAAATACTTTAAAAACTTAGTTATTAAATACCTTAATTATACTATCTATAAGGTTATTCTTACTATTGATTTATTAGATCTTAAAGATCTTTCCTCTCTTATATAATTATTATAGTATTATAATATTAATTATAAGTTACTTCTCTTTTATTATATCTAGTTTAATAAGGTATTCATAGAGAAAGTAGAAGTTAATATAAACTACTATTAATATTATTAATATCTTAAGGTATTTAGTTACTTACCTAAGGGTGGTAAATATTATTTATTATATATTAACTTCTATAGTTACATTATAAACTTCAGATACTGATATACTATATATACTTTTCTTTAACTTAATAAAGAAAGAATAGATAATATTACCTCTAAGTTTAAAGATATTATTATTCTTACTAATATCTTCTATTTCTAGAATAATAATAAGTTTAAGCTGGTATATTATTATTAGTTTATAATTAGTAAATATTTGTAATTGATTGATTGTTTGTAACTGGGTTGTAACTAATGCTTCTATTTTGTTACATCTAAGTAATATTATGGTGTATATATATATTCTGTATACTATTAAGATTTATCTGTAGGATAATTCCTTTTATATAATTAGCTTAAATAAGTAGATTAATCTAGAAGTTACTTACTGCTATAGTTTTTGCTATATTAGTGCCTATTTAACTTAATATTACCAGTACTCTCTTTTATAGCAAAAGTATAAAATAGCGTAAAATATAAAAATAGTGTAAAACGTAAAAATAGTATATAATGTAGAAATAGTATAAAATGTAAAAACTAGCGTGAAACCTAAAAATAGCCTCTAGTTATATATATTATTTTGGGTATGCTAAAAACTAGCTAAATGCTGTAAAATAATGTTTATCTATAAAAATATACTTTTTGATTATTATTACTTAGATGCTTTAAGGCTTTTTAGTGGTGATACTCTCTGTTTATCTTTTTTACTTTCTTTTTTACTCTCTTTACTTTTATATTTGTTGGTTTAACTATTCGGTTTAACCGTTATGGCTGATAGGCTACCTTGTGGCTTACTACGCTATAGCTACGTCGGGTAAATAGTCGGCCTATATAGCTGTACAGACTATGTGGCTAGTATAGCTACGTGGCTATATAGCTATATAGCCTCTTCTATATATGTAGCCTCTGGCTATGTAACCTAGGAAGAATAATAATAATTTACTAGAATAGTTTACACCCACACTATGAAGACTATATGTAGCGTGCGTTATTTACTTCTGATAGGTAAATTAATACTGATTAGTATTAATTTAACTGTTAATACTATACTGTAGATTAGTAAGATTTATTATTATTAGAAGAAGTGATTGTAAAATTCTATACCTGAGGTTTATATAAGGTAAAAGGATTATGATAGTTATTTATCACTTAGATACTTTAGACTCTCTCTATTTTTAATTTTATTGGGAGCTTCTAAATTAGTATACTAACTACCTTAAGGAGGTTACTATTAGAATATTTATAGGTTTAGCTTTAGCTAAGTTGAGACTCTATATTTATCTAATATAATAAGCTTCTTAAGTTTTATAATTCTTACTATTTAGGTATTAGAGTTTATAGTATCTCCAGTCTCCTACTTTAGATACTTCAGACCCTCCCTATTTTTAACCTTACTGGGAGCCTCTAAGTTAATATGCTAACTCCTTAAGGAGATTATTATTAAGAAGTTTAAATTAACATCCTTCACTCTAGTTAAACTAAATTACTCTATATAGCCTTACTAAGGAGTTTAAATTAATACTTCTTAATATAGTTAAATAGAGTATATTCTATACATATACTTGAGAATTCTTATAGCCTTATAGCCTTGTGGCCTTATAGCTTTATAGTCTCTCGAAACTTCTTAATACTTCCTATATGTATAGTTTAGATAATAGTTCTCTCTTACAGTCTTTATAGCTCTAAGAGGGTTATATATAATAATAGCTTTCTCCTATAGTTCTTGCAGTTTTAAGAGAGCTATATAATAAGAGCTCTCTCCTATAGCTTCTAAAAGTAATAATCTTAGAGACTACTAGAGGGTATATAATGTTGCTAACCTCTTGAGGCAATAACCTCTTTTTAACCTATAGCGTTACTACTCTCTCAAGGTAACGTTATAGGTTTTATGGCTGCGTGGCTCTTATAGTTATATGGCTGCCGTATAGCTGTATAGCCTTTATAGCTGTATGGCTGCTGTATAGCTATATAGTTCCTATAGGTGTATAGTCTTTATAGTCTTCACAGTTATAGCCTCTATAGGTATATAGTTTTTATAGTCCTTACGGTCCTATAGTTATATAGCCTCACAGCTATATAGCCTTTTAACCTTAAGTTTAGAATAGAGTTTTATATTCCTCTAATCTCTAATATTTACTTAAAGAGATTTTAGTAATTAATATAACTACTATAACTATATAGAGGGATGGATAGGTAATAAGTTTAGTAGTAAAAGGAAGATATTGAAAAATATAGTTTTTAGTAGTTAGCTATTTAAGCTTCTTTTTATATTTAGATAATAGCGTTATAGTATAAAGAAAAGTTGCTAGTGTTGGTTTAACTATTCGGTTTAACTATTATAGCTGATAGGCTACCTTGTGGCCTACTACGCTATAGCTATATCAGGTAAATAGTCGGCCTATATAGCTATACAGGCTATGTAGCTAGTATAGCTACATAGCTAGTATAGCTACATAGCTATACAGCTATATAGCCCCTTCTATGTATGTAGCTTCTGGCTACGTAACTTAGGAAGAATAATAACGATTTACCAGAATAGTTTACACCTACACTATAAAGACTACGTGCGGCGTGCGTTATTTACTCCTGATGGGTAAACTAATAATATTCTCCTCTTATTACTCTCTGTGGCCCTTATAATTTATTCTTTTATCTTTATTACTACTTTATTTATAATAATAAATACTTTAAGGGTTTAGTTACTAGATACCTTAGTTATACTATTTATAAAGGTATTCTTACTATTAATTTATTAGATTTTGAAGATTTTTTATCTTTTATATAATTATTATAATATTATAATATTAATTATAAGTTACTTCTTTTTTATTATATTCAGTTTAATAAGGTATTTATAGAGGAAGTTGAAGTGTGTATAAACTACTGTTAGTATTATTAATATTTTAAGGTATTTAGTTACTTACTTAAGGGTGGTGGATATTATATATTCAGTATTAGCTTCTATAGTTATATTATAGACTTTAGATATTAATATACTATATATAACTGTTTTTCATTTAGTAGAGAAGAAATAGATAATATTACCTCTAAATCTAAAGATATTATTACTTTTACTAATATCTTCTATTTTCAGGATAATAATAACTTTAAGTTAGAATATTATATTATTATTATTAATAAAGAATCTATTAAGAAAAATATATAATCTTATTATCTTAATGTTAGTAGAGATAAATCTTAAGCCTTTCTTAAGGTTATTTATCTACTATACTAGGTGTTTATTAAGTTTCTTAATATTTTCTGATGTTAGGTTTTAATATTAGGTTATAATAGAGAGGTTAAAGTATACCTCTGGTTAGTATATAGATACTATATATACCGTTTATGCTAGTTATTTAATATATATTAGCTTTACAGTTTTTAATATATAATTAATAATTTTAATTTTCTTACTTTACCTCTTTTGGGTGAGGGTAATATTACTGTTATGTTTTAGGGTAATTATATCTCTCTTAAATATAAGGAGTTTATATTATATAAGTATTAACTTTCGTTTAGCTGCATATTCCACTTACTGAATCTTCTTTCCTTCTTTATTATTAAATTAAGGTAAGTAGAAACTAAGGATATTATCTATTTATATATTTAAAATACTAAAGTATAGGTTATTCAGTCTGGAAATTATAAAGTATTAGTTATATAATAAGGTTTCTATTTGCAGTTAGTTTTTATATTAGCTGGAGTATATTATATACTAATAGGTGCTTGAATTTATAAGGTTATATAATAGTTAAACTATAATGATAATAATATCCTCTAGATATAAGTTATATAGACTTATAGGTAACTTTACTAATATAAGGTAATTTAATACTAACTCTACTTATATATATAGTTAGGTAATATTTTGGAGGTAGATTTCTATTAAAGTTACTTTCTTAAGTATTACTAATCATATTAATCTTAGGTAATAGCTAATTCATTAAATTATTAGTAACTATATAAGAATATTAGCTTTCTCCTAATTATTCAAGCTTTTAACTATTAGTTATAACTTCTTATATAGTATATTATCTATACTTTTAATCTTATTAATAAAGTATAGACTGATGATTCTTATCTTATTATACTTTTGGATATTATAATATTTAAGGTAGAATATACCTTTTGCTAGTAGAGTCTTTCACTCTATAGTATATAATTTCTAAAATAGCTTTCCTGATATTTAAATAAAGTTATATTAGTAAAGTTTAATAACTTTGGTAAGTATCTTTATTTCTTTTACTGTTGGATAGATATTATAGTAAATATTATCTATAAGGTTAGCTTTTATAATAAAGGTTACGTTTTTATATAGTTACTTCTATTACTTTAGTTTATTTTATTTAGTATTACTACTAATATTCTTTCTCTTAGATACTTACCTAGTAGTTAGTGACTTAATAGTTTCTAGGCTTCTATCTCTTGAGTATATAGTTAATAATATAGCTTAACTATTATTAATCTGAATATATTAGGTTTACTGTCTATCTTTATAATATATATTTTACCGTTAATAGAGATAAGTCTAAAGGGTTCTATCTAACCTTAGTATTTATAATAAATATATATCTCTAATTAGAGTAGCAGGCGGTAGACTAAAGTGGTAGAAAGATTATTATATATACTTGAGGTGTTAGAAACTTACTATTAAGTATAGATTTTATATATCTCTTTTACTACCTTCTAGATAGTAACTACTTATTTTATAATATCTGGAAATAATAGTAGTATTAAATTCAGGTGTGGATATACTTTAAAAATTAGTAGAATTAGTATAAGGTTATTTAGGCTACTAGTGTTATTAACTACCTTAATTACGTTTTATAATACTTTATTTCTGTCAATTTCTGGTGCTTTATCTTAAATAATCTTATATACTTTTTATAGGGGAATATAGTAATATTCTACCTTACTGATGCTATTATAGGCTTTAACTAGTATAATTATAATCTTGCTGCCTATATTATTAGCTTTCCTTTTGAAGGTTTTAGCTGTAAAGTTATATTTTATATTAGTAATAATTCTGTCTGGATGTTTCTTGTATATATTAATTTCATATGCTTTTAGTATATGCTATATATTCTCTATAGAGATACTTTTTATAAATCTTATAGCTGTAAATACTATGGATATATTAACTATATATAGTATAGGCTTACTGCCGTTAACATATATAATATTTATAATAATCTTTATGTTAAACTTATAGTTGTTTTTGAGGCTAAATCTAAATTGGTATAGTATTTTACTGTTTATAAGGTACTAGTGGCAGTTTTTGGTAATTACCTTAATTTTATTGGTTGTTATAGTTTCGCCTGCTTTGTTAAGTATATTATTTAACTTATAGATACTGGAGTGGCTGAATTCTTTATAAAGTTACTATATTTCTGTTTCTATTTAGTTACCTTTACTTTATATCTATAGTGGTATCTAAGCTCTTCACTCTATATATAGTTCTAACTGTAAATTATACTCTGGAATAGTATTTATACTACTGCCTGCTTATAACTAGTTTAAATAGTAATACATTTACTTATTATTATAGATAATTATGTTTCCGCTTATAATGTTTAACCTTATAGCGGAGGAAGACTTTGTAGTAATAATCTATATAGTAAAAACCTTAGTAAGACTAAAGTTTAATATATATAGCTAAAAGTAACTACTAAGGTTATAAAGTTAAGAATCTTCATAAACCTCTTAAAGATAGAATAAAATAGAAAGCCTGCGAAAGCTAAGTATTCTATAATTTATTACTCTTTAATATCTAAACTATTCTCAGTACTTTATAATAAAACTGAAATTCCCCTTAAATTTATATAACTACTTATAACTAAGGGAATATAATAGCGGAAACTATATATTCTATTATAACCTCTATGAATAGGAATATTAATATTTTCTAGAGGATCTAAGTAATATTATAAATACTATCATTAGTAGATAGACTCTAGAAATTCAGAATATAATTATCTAGCTATTCTATAATATACTATATTAAGTTAATAATTTCGGAGATTAGTTATTAATTAGATAGTATCTTAATATTAATATACTATATTAATTACTAAATACTTTAGAGTATTATAATATTATAATCAATAGGATTTTAAATATTATATAGCTATATTAAATCTATTTATATCTATATTATTATTATTTATATATAAGCTATACGTAATATATTTAAAATAGTAAGATTATTTACTTTATGAAACTATATAATAGTTAAACTATAATAATAATAATATTCTCTAGATATAAGCTATATAGGCTTATAGGTAGCTTTATTGATATAAGGTAATTTAATACTATCTCTACTTATATATATACTTACGTAATATCTTAAAGGTAGAACTTTATAGAAGTTACCTTTTTAAGTATTACTAATAATATTAATATTAGATAGTAGCTAATTTATTAGATTATTAGTAACTACGTGAGGATAGTAGTTTTCTCCTAATTATTCAAGCTTTCAATAATTAACTGTAACTTCTTATATAATATATTATCTATATCTTTAGTCTTATTAATAAAGTGAAGGCTAAAGATTCTTATATTATTATATTTGTAGTCATTGAAGTATTTCAGGTAAAGTATACCCTTAGCTAGTAGAGTTTCCCACTTTATAATATATAATTTCTTAAAAGGGCCTCCTAATATTCAAATAAGGTTATAGTAGTAAAGTTTAATAGTTTTAGCTAGTATCTTTACCTTCTTAATTATTAGATAGATATTATAGTAAATATCATTTATAAGGTTAGTATCTATAATAAAGGTTATCTTTCTATATAGTTACTTTTATTATCTTAGTTTCTTCTTATTTAGTATTACTATTAATATTTCCTTTTCCAAGTATTTATCTAGTGGCTGGTTATTATATAATATTTAGTTTTCTATCTTTTTAGTATATAGTTTATAGTAGAATTTAATTATTATTAATCTGAAGATATTAGGTTTACTATCTATCTCTATAATATATATTTTGCCGTTAATTAAGATAAGTCTAACGGATTCAATTTATTCTTAATATTTATAGTAGATATATATCTTTAATTATAGTGGTAGATAGTAACTAAGGTGGTGGAAGAATTATTATATATATTTAGAGTGTTAGAGATTCACTTTTAAATATAAATCTTATATATATTTTTTTATTACCTTCTGAATAGCTATTATATATCTTATAATATCTAGAGATAATAGTAATATTAGGTTAAGGTGTAAATATACTCTAAAAATCAGTAAAGTTAATATAAGGCTATTTAGGTTACTTATATTATTAACTATCTTAATTATATTCTATAGTATCTCCTCTCTATTAATTTCTGGTATTTTATTTTTAATACTTTTATATACTCTCTATAGGGGGGTATAGTAATATTCTACTTTGCCGATACTATTATAGACTTTAATTAATATAATCTTAACCTTACTGGTTATATTATTAGCTTCTTTCTTAAAGCTTTCAGCTATATAGTTATATTCTATATTAGTAATAATTCTGTCTGGGGAACCTTAGTATATATTAACTTATTATACTTTCAGTATATACTATATATACTCTATAGAGATACTTTTTATAAGTCTTATAGCTATAAATACTATAGAGATATTAATAATATATAGTATAAACTTATTACTATTAAAATATATAATATTAATAATAATCTTTATATTAAACTTATAATTATCTTTAAGATTCAACTTAAACTAATATAGTATTTTACTGTTTATCTAAAATAAGTAGCAGGTTTTTATAATTACCTTAATTTTATTAGTTATTATAGTTTCACCCACTCTTTTAAGTATATTATTTAACTTATAGATAATAGAGTTGCTTAATTTCTAATAAAGTTATTATATCTCTATCTCTATAAGGAAGTTATTAGCCTTACTATAGAGATTATTCTATATAAAAAGACTATAGATATCTACAATATCTTTCTATAGCTAGTAATACTTCTTTTTACTTAATTATATTATTAAGATTATTAAGGTAAATATAAAAGTAATTTATATTAGGGAGGTTTGATAGAAATAGTATAGCTATAAATATAATATTAAAGTTAATATCTCTAAAAGGTATATATACTTTTGCTATACTGAAATTTATAAAACTTTATTTATCTCTAAGTTTAATATTCATCTTTAAAGCTATTTATTTAGAGAGATATTAAGAAGAATTCTCTGGAGGGTTTTAAGTTATTATATACCTTTAGTAGAAAGTCTATCTACTTCAGTATCCAGGAAGATACTTTTAAAAATAACTTCAGAATACTATAAGGCTAGAAAGGTCTTTAATTTATTAGTAGTAATTAAATAATACAAAATATAGTTCTAAAGAATCTCTATAAATCTTATAGAATTAATAGTTTTATCCTTATTACTTACTATAATAAAATAAATAACTATAAAAGTATCTTCTAATATCTTATCTATATCATTAGATATTCTATCTTTTATCTTCCCTATAGAGGTTATATTATTAAGATATATTATAATCTCCTCTACTAATATTAAATTAATAATATTAGTTTACAACTGGTAAACGTGGTAATCGATAGATTGTTCGTAACTAGGTTGTAACTGGTACTTCTATTTCATCATATCTAAATCTATATTACAGCGTACGTGTATATGCTATACGCTGTTAGAATTAATCTGTAGTATAATCCCTCTTATCTACTTAGTCTATAAAAGTGGGGTACCTAGTATATTACCCACTATTATAGTTTTTACTATATTAGTAACCAGTTAACCTAATACTAGTAATATTCTCTTTTGTAGTAAAAGCGTAAAATAGCGTTAAACGTAAAAATAGCGTTAAATGTAAAAATAGCGTTAAATGTAAAAATAGCGTAAAACGTAAAAATAGCGTAAAACGCAAAAACCCAGCCTCTAGTTACATATATCTTTTTGGATATATTAAAAACTAATTAAATGCTGCGAATAGTGTTTACTTATAAAAGTGCGCCTTTTGATTATTACTATTTAGATACCTTAAGGCTCTCCTATAGTAATACTCTCTATTTACCCTTTTTATCCTTATATCCTTCTCTTATTACTCTCTGTGGCCCTTATAACCTATCCTTCTATCCTTATAATTACTTTATTTATAGTTATAAATACTTTAAAAGCTTAGTTATTAGATATTTTAATTATACTATTAGTAAGATTATCTTTACTATTAATCTATTAGATCTTAAAGATCTTCCTTCTCTTATATAATTATTATAGTATTATAATATTAATTATAAGGTACTCTCTTTAGTAGTATCTAACTTGTTAAGGTATTTATAGAGGAAGTAAAAGTTAGTATATACTACTATTAGTATTATTAATATCTTAAGGTATTTAGTTACTTACCTAAGAGTGGTAAATATTATATATTCTATATTAACTTCTATAGTTATATTATAAACCTTAGATATTAATATACTATATATAACTCTCTTTAACTTAGTAGAGGAGAAGTAGATAATATTACCTCTAAACTTAAAGATATTATTATCTTCACTAATATCTTCTATGCCTAAGATAATAATAAATTTAAACTAAGATGTTATATTATTATTATTAGTAAAAAATCTATTAATAAATATATATAGCTTTTTATCTTAATATTAGTAGGGATAAATATTAAGCTTCTTTTAAAATTATCTATTTACTATACTAAATATTTATTAAGTTTTTTAATATCTTCTAATATTAGGTCTTAATATTAAGTTATAACAGAGAGATTAAAGTATACCTCTAATTAGTATATAGAGGCTATATATACTTCTTATACTTATTATTTAATATATATTACCTTTATAGCTTTAGATATAGAATTAATAAATTTAATCTTCTTACTTTATCTCTTTTAGGTGAGAGTGATATTACTATTATCCTTTAAGGTAATTACGTCTCTATTAAATATAAGGGGTTTATATTATATAAATATTAACTTCAGCTTAGCTGCGAATCCTGGTTACTGAAGCTACTCCTCTTTTTTATTATTAAACTTAAGTAAATAGTGTCTGAGAGTATTATTTATTTATATATCTATAATACTAAAGTGTAGATTATTAAGCCTAAAGATTATAAGATATAGATTATATAATAGGGTCTCTATTTATAGTTAGCTCTTAAAGTAACTAGAAAATATTATATACTAATAGGTATCTAACTTAGTGAGACTATATAATAGTTAAACTATAATAATAATAATATTCTCTAGGTATAAGCTATATAAGCTTACCAGCAGCTTTATTAGTATAAGGTAATTCAGTATTATCTCTATCTATATATATACTTAGATAATATCTTAGAGGTAGATCTCTATAGGAGTTACCTCTTTAAGTATTACTAATAATATTAATATTAAGTAATAGCTAACTTATTAGATTATTAGTAACTATATAAGAATATTAGTCTTCCCCTAATTATTAAATCTCTTAATAACTAACTATAACTTCTTATATAATATATTATCTATACTTTTAACTTTATTAATAAAGTAGAAGCTAAAGATCTTTATACTATTATGTTTCTAGATATTAAAATACTTAAAGTGGAGTATATTTTTTACTAATAGAATCTTCCACTCTATAGTATATAATTTCTGAAACAGCTTCCCTAGTATTTAAATAAAACTATATTAGCGAAATTAAATAATTTTAGTAAGTATTTCTATCTCTTTTATTATTAGATAGATATCATAATAGATATTATCTGTAAGTTTAGCCTCTATAATAAAAGTTATATTTTTATGTAATTATCCTTACTATCTTAATCTATCTGTATTTAGTATTTCTATTAATATATCCTCTTTCAGATGTTTATCTAGTAGCTAGTTATTATATAGGCTTAGAGCTTCTATTTCTTTAGTATATAGTTAATAATATAGCTTAACTATCGTTAATCTGAAGGTATTAGGTTTACTATCTATCTCTATAATATATATCTTACTATTAATAGAGATAAGTCTGAAGGATTTTATCTAACTTTAGTATTTATAGTAGATATATATTTCTAATTAAAGAAGTAAGTAGTAGACTGAAGTAGTAGAGAGGCTATTATATATATTTAGAGTATTAGAAACTTACTATTAAGTATAGACTTTATATATTTTTTTTATTACTTTCTGAATAGTTACTACTTACTTTATAATATTTAGAGATAGTAATAATATTAAATCAAGGTATAAATATACCCTAAAAACCAGTAGAATCAGTATAAAACTATTCAGACTACTAATATTATTAACTATCTTAACTATACTTTATAGTATCTTCTTTCTATTAATCTCTAGTATTTTATCTTAAATAATCTCATATACTGTCTATAGGGAAGTATAGTAATATTCTACCTTACTAATACTATTATAAGTTTTAATTAGTATAATTTTAACCTTACTATATATATTATTAGCTTCCTTCTTAAAACTTTCAGCTATAAAGTTATATTCTATATTAACGATAATTCTATCTAGAGATCTCTAGTATATATTAATCTAATATACTTTTAGAGTGTATTATATATCCTCTATAGAGATATTTTTTATAAACCTTATAGCTGTAAATACTATAGAGGTATTAACTATATATAATATAAACTTATTACTATTAAGATATATAATATTAATAATAATCTCTATAGTAAACTTATAGTTATCTTTAAAGCTAAACTTAAACTAATATATATTTTACTATTTATTTAGTATTAGTAATAGTTCTTAATAATCATTTTAATCTTATTAGCTATTATAGTCTCGCCCGCTCTCTTAAGTATATTATTTAACTTACAGATATTTAAGTAGCTAAATTTCTTATGAAGTTACTATATTTCTATCTCTATAAGGAAGTTAATAGTTTTATTATAGAGATCCTTCTGAATTAAGAATTATAGATATCTATTATATCTCTCTATAAGTAGTAATACTTCCTTCTGTTTAATCTTATTATTAAAATTACTAAAGTATATTCAGAAATAGTCTATATTAGGAAAATTTAGTAGAAATAGTGTAGCTATAAGTATAATATTAAAATTAATATTTCTAAAAAGTATAAATACCCTAGTGATACTAAGACTTATAAATCCTTACCTATCTCTAAATCTAATACTTATCTTTAAAATTATCTTATTTAGTAAGATATTAGAGAGAATTCTCTAGAAAGTTTTAAATTATTATATAACTCTAATAGAAAGCCTACTTACTTTAGTATTCAGGAGGATACTTTTAAAAATAACTTCTAAATATTATAAAATCAGAAAAATGTATAATTTTTTAGTAATTATTAAATAGTAGAAAATATAGTTTTAAAGAATCTCTATAAATTATATAGAATTAATAGTCTATTTCTAGCTGTTTATTATAGTAAGGTAGATAGCTATAAAGTTATCCTCTAATATCTTATCTATATTATCTTCTACTTCTTTTATTATCCCCTCTGGGGGGTTAATATTATTAAGATATATTATACTCTCCTCTATTAATATAGTATTAATAATAAATATCTTCTTAAATTATAGAGTAGCAGCTTTACGCTCCTCTAGGGTATACTTTATTAACTAGTATTTATCTACCAGTTTTAAGTATACCTAATATTTACCTTATATATATCTACTCTATACTTTCTTATGGGGCTATCCTAAAGTAATATTATTATTCTATATATATTATAGATAAGGTAGTTAAGGATAGTTAAAATATTAGTTCCACTCTTAGCTATTATATATATAATTTATAAGAAACTAATTATAATCTATAATATAATTAGTCTTTTATTTTAACTATCTCTTTTAACTTTTAAGTATCTCTATTATCTATTTATATAGTCTATTAATAGTTAGTTTAGCTTTATTAATAATATTATAAAGTATATTAATTATATTATATATTTAGTATATAATTATATATATCTTCTTGTTACTTTTCTCCTATAGATCTTATAAGTTCAGATAGATATATTAAAGAAAGTTGATCTATATTATTATTACTCTAAATATCTTTACTATATTAGTATACTTATAATCTTCAGTAAAAATCTCAAGGCTTATATTTTTCTATTTCCTATAGTAGTTAAAGCAGACTATAAGTATCTTAAACTTATCTCTTACTATTAGAACTATTTAAGTAATAAAGAAGTTATTTTAAATTAATAAAATTAATATCTTATAGTATAAGTATATTTATCTTATCAGTATATTATTAAACGCCCCTCCTACTATATTCCAGCTAATATTATAACTGATATATTTAGTAATAAATATCTATATCTTATCCTCAAAAATATTATACTCCTCTCTAATATATTTATTATTTATTCTATATACTTTACTAAATAATAACTTAACCTTCTTATAAGGTTAGTTAAATAGGATATAGTATTTCAGTATTAACTAATATTTTCCTCTAAAATAGATATAAAGTCTCAGGGGTCTAATTAGCTCTAAATATTTCTCTTTTTTATTAATTATTATCCTCTCAGTCTTTAGTAAGTTAATATCTATTCAAATATCCAGCTCTATTAATTATAAGCTTAATATTAATATTACCTTTATTATTAATATTAATAATATTAATTATAAAGAGGATAACTTTATTATTAAGCTTCTTAGTGTAAATAGTTATTAATTAATAGGAATAAATCTTCCTACCTTTAGGAGGTTATTAATAAAACTAGAGTTTTTTATAATCTCTTATTTAAGGATAAGGTATCCTTATTAGTTAGTTTTAATACTCTCTACTATCTATCTTATTAGTATCTCCTCCTAAGGATCTTAACTAACTTTTCTCTTAATAGATCTTTATCTATAAAGAAGTATATATTTCTCCCTATAAAGTAGTTTCTAAGGACTTACGTTAATATTTTTTCTTTATTATTAAAATAGTCTAAAATCTATCCCTTAAAGTTAATAAAGTAGGTTTTCTATATTTTATTAAAATAAACATTTTACTTCTTCTATAGGTAAATATAGTAATAGATAAAGATATTATTAAAGATACTATTATTAATATTTATCTGAAATTTAATATTCTCACTCTATTATTAAAATATAACTTTTTAGTTTATCCCTACTAATATCTTTACTTCTATACGTCAGAATACCTTCTTATACTTATTAATTTTAGTTATAGAGATATTATTATAAGTTATATCCTCACGAAGGCTATTAATAGAATCTAGGGAGGAAGATATATTATTAGTATTAATATTCCCTCTTCTTATATTAATTATAGTATTTATTAGTTTAATTTATAGTTATCTTATTATTATTAATATTTTATTAAATACTTATTAGATACTAAAAGGTAAGGATAAAGAATAATAGTTTCTTAATATTTTCTATCTCAGTATTAGTTATAATATCTTTAATGATTTATTAGTCTTAGAGAATCCTAATTAGGATACTTTTCTGCTATAGTTATATACAGAATATATAGAGAAAAAAGATTATAAGCTAATACTATTACTTAGTTTTAAATTTAGAATATTTATATATCAGTTTATATTATTAATGATACTTTTATAACTATTCTTAAAATCTCCTTACTATATAAAATAAAGATATTTTTCTTTATTATTATTTTTATTATAGTTAAATTCTAACTATTAGGTAAGCTATATTATAGATATAAATATATTAACTAAAGTGTTTTACTTCTTCTATATAATATTAAAAAAGGGAGGGATTTTAATATATTATTTTTAGTTACTAATATATTATATCTACTATTATCGAGATATTCCTTAATCTCTTAATAGTTAAATATATATGAAATATTAGAGAGTAGTAGTAAGAGATAGCAGTTTTATTATAAGTTCCTTCCTTCTGGTTATATTAATCTTATTGCTTTATCTTGGTGCTTACTACCTTATTTTAATGTTAATCTCAGGTATCTTTTATTATATAGTGGATATAATATAATATTAAGTAAATAGGTTATTATAAGTTTATCTTTACTTCTATTTCTATTATAAGCTTATTACTAATATTCTTAGGGTAGTATATAGTTGCGATAGCTTTAAGTTACTTATTTCTACTTAGAAGCTATCTATAGGGTCCCTTAGGAGGTATTATAATCTTATCTCTTTAGATATTCCTTACTAATCTACAGTTAAGGAGTAGTAATAGATACTAGTAGTAGTTAAACTACTAATTAGTGTTAGTTTATAATCAGTAAATATAGTAATTAATCAATTATTTATAACTAGGTTATAACTGATACTTCTATTTTATTATATCTAAGTCTATATTACGGCGTATATATATACGTTATACGTTATTAGGATTAATCTGTAGGATGATCCCTCTTATCTAATTAGTTAATAAAAGTGGGGTATCTAGTATATCACTTACTATTATAGTTTTTACTATATTAATACCTAGTTAAACCTAATAAATAATAAATACCTTTTTAAACTTTAGGGTAACTATTTTATACTTCTCTAGAGTATACTCTATTAACTAGTACTTATTTACTAATTTTAAATATACCTAGTATTTACTTTTAATATTCCCTTTTTATACTTTCTTGCGGGGTTATTTTAAGTTGACGTTATTATCTTATATATATTGCAGATAAGTTAGTTATGGGCGGTTAAAGTATTAATTTTAGCCTTAGCTATTATATATATAATCTACAAGAAATTAATTATACTTTATAATATAAATACGGTTTTGTTTCAACTATTGTTTTTAGCTTTTAAATACTTCTATTATCTATTTATATAGTTTATTAATAGTTAGCTGAGCTTTATTAATAATATTATAAAATATATTCATAGTATTATATATCTAATATATAGTTATATATATCTTATTATTAATTTTCCCCTATAGAGCTTTTGGAGTTAGAGATATATATTAAAGAAGGTTAAGGTATATTATTCTTATCCTAAATACCTTAATTATATTAGTATATCTATAGTTTTTAGCAAAAGTCTTAAGAACTATATTTTTCTACTTCCTGCAGTAGTTAAAGTAAACTATAGATATTCCAAACTTATTTCTTACTATTATAGCTATGTAGGTAATTAAATAGTTATCTTAAATTAGTAAAGAAATCATCTTATAATATGAGTATATTTATCCTACTGGTATATTATTAAATACTTCTCCTACTATATTCCAGCTAATATTATAGCTAATATATTTAGTAATAAATATCTATATTTTAGTTTTAAGAATATTATACTTCTCTTTAGTATATTTATTATTTATTCTATATATATTACTTACTAATACTTTAATCCTTTTGAAAAATTAATTGAATAGAATTTAGTGTTTTAATATTAACTAATATTCTCCTTTAAGGTAGATATAAAATTATAGGGGTTTAGTTAATTCTGGATATTTCTCCCCCTTATTAATATTATTTATTATCCTCTTGGTTTTTAGTAAGTTAATATCTATATAAGTATTAAGCTTTCTTAGTCATAAGCTTAATATTAATATTCTTTTTATTATCGTTATTATTAATATTATTAATAATCATTATAGAGTAGTTATATTTATTATTAAGTTTCTAGATTTTAAGAGTCATTAATTAATAGGGATAAATTCTCCTACTTTCAGAAGGTTATTAATAAAGTTATAATTCTTTATAATTTCTTACCTGGGGGCTAGATATCTTTATTAATTAGCTTTAATACTTTCCACTATCTATCTTACTAGTATCTCCTCCTTAGGGATTTCTACTAACTTTTCTCTTATTATATTTTTATTTATAGAAAAGTATATATCTCTCCCTATAAAGTAGTTCTTAAAAGCCTATATTAATATATTTTCTATATTATTAAAGTTATTTAGAATCTATTTCCTAAAGTTAATATAATAAACTTCTTACATTTTATTAAAATAGATATTTTATACCTTCTATAAATAAATATAGTAATAAATAAAGATATTACTAAGTATACTACTATTAATATCATTCTGATATTTAATATTCTTACCCTATTATTAAGATATAGTATTTTGGTATATTTATACTAATATCTTTACTTCTATATATTGGAATATATTCACATACTTATTAATTTTAGTTATAGAAATATTATTATAGATCATGTTCTCGTGAGGGCTATTAATAGAATCTGGGGAGGAAGATATATTTAAGGTATTAGGTTGGAAGAATATCTATAGTTAATATACCTTTACTATATCTCAACTATAGGCTTTCTCTAAAAGCTACAGCTTCAGAGGTAAATATATTTATTAAATATATAATAACTACTAAGTAAATATCTTCTTTTAGTAAAAACGTTATAAATATCTTCTAACTTAGGGTTTTATAATATCTTTCAAGCTAATAATTTTAGCAGTAATCTAAATAGTCTAACTAATTATTACAGGCTAGCTCCATACGGAACACGCTACATACTCTACTTAAGTGCAGCCAGATAATAAGTGGACGACTTATTATTATATACCTTTTAACGAGGCTATATATAGCTTAATTAGAAGTACTGTTCGTATATGCCCGCGTATGTATACAGATACTGAAGGCTGAGATATTATTAGCTGCAACACTATACCCCCCAGTTAGAAGCTAGCCTTTTATATATGATAAGTCTAGCCTATAGTCTAGGGTTCAATCTGCAGTCGTATATAGATTTATTCCCTAGCTTATAGTCTATGAGACGGCTGCTGGGAGTATATTACTTAAGCGCTCAGGGCTCCTACTGTAAGGCTATAACTAGCAGGTAGCGTAGTGGGAGCGGGAGAGGGGAGGTAGTATTACAGACTAGCTTTATATGGAACACACTACGCACCCTACTTAAATATAGCCAGATAATAAGTAGACGACTTATTATTATATACCTTTTGACGAGGCTATATATAGCTTAATTAGTCGTACTGTTTATATATACCCGCGTGCGTATATAGGTACTGAAGGCTGAGATATTATTAGCTGCAACGCTGCGCCCCCCGGTCGGGAGCTAGCCCTTCATACTAATATATATTAGTAGTAATCTAATAGAAGCTTACTTTAGATATATAGATATAGGCTAGTTAGTTATTATTATTAAAAGGTTTATTATTAATTTAATATAGGTAACTTATTATATAAATATACTGTCTGTAGTAGATAGGAATAATAGGTGATAGTTTTGACTTTAAATAATCCTCCTCTTATATTATTTCTTATTATTCCCTCTTATACTTTTCCTCTAATTCTGCTATTAGTTAAATACTTTCTTTTTTCATTTTTCTTTAGGATATAGTTTATTAGAAAAACTCTTCTAAGAAGGACTTTTCAAGTAAATAATAATACTATTAGTATTAATATTCTTTCTCTTTATACTAATTATAATATTTATTAGTTTAGCTTATAGTTACCTTATTTATATTAATATTTTATCAAATACTTATTATATACTTATAGATAGAAATAAGAGATAATAGTTTCTTAATATCTTTTATATTAACGTTAGTATTACAGTCAGCCTTAAGTCTAGTAGAAATAAGTCTGTTAGTAGTAAGTTAAGACTATAATACGTAGGTAACAATATTATTATAATACTGATAAGATCAGGTCTTCAGAGCTTATAGTGATTAGGTGTAAGTCTAATAAGAGAATTGAGGGATAAAACTAGAAATATCTAAAGATAATTATAAAGTTAATTACTAAAAAGCTATAGAAGTCTGACTTTAAGTAGACTTAAGTTTATTCTATATATAAATCTGTTATATTATAGATTTTCCTATTTCTATTAATATTATATTATTCTTCACTAATTTAAAAGTAAGAAGTAATTACTATTTATAGATTAGTAATTACTTAGTTCTACTAATTACTTTAAGAATCTACTAATTAATTACTTATTCTGCAGGATAATTATTTATCTTTTATTATTATATAACTTATATTATAGTTTCTCTATAATCTAGTAGGTTTCTTATTATATTCTTCCCTTTATATATATAAAATACCTTATAGCTACTAGATACCTTATAACTTAGCTTTAGTCCTATTAGATTATAATATTAAGTCTCCCCTCTAAAGAGTTTTATCCTTAAGACTAATATAAATAAGTAACTTCCACTTATTAGTTTATAATAGATTTCTTAATTTCCTTATTATATTTACATTATATTAGAATTAGTTTCTAATTTCTCTATTTCTATTTATTATTATTAATATTATATATTATATATTAAAAGGTTTAGTATAGATATAATACTATATTTCTATTTTTATTCTAAACGCCTATATTATAAAATACTTTACAGAATAGAGGTTTATAGTGAATATAAATATTTAGGTTATTCTTATAATATATTATAGAATATAGTATATAAATATAAGTTTTTATATCTTAAGTAGTATATTATCTTACTAATTTAGATAGTTAATTATTTACTTAATAAAGTTAGTTATTTAGGAAATAAGGAAGAAGTAGTAGAGACAATTCTACTAAAAAGGATTATAGTACTGAGGAAAGCTTAGGCAGAAATAGATAAATCACTTATAAGGCTGAATTATATCCAGAAAATAAGATAGAATATCTTTAAGTAAGGAAGAGCGATTACTAGTAATAATACTAAAGTAAAATTAAGTTTACTTATAGTGAATAAGAATATAGCTATTTCAAATATACAGTCGGATAATACTTTCAGGGTAATTAATTAGAATATAATACTAAGTAATCCTAATTTAGCAAATTTTAATTTTAGTACTTCTAATATAGTAGTTAAGAATTCTTAATTTTCGGGGGATAATATTTCTAGATATAAAAATATTTTATCTCCTTAAGGTTTTTGATCTAGTTAATATTTAGATTAAGAGTGTTAAATATAAATTAGTCTATTAATCTGGATTATAGATATTATAGTTTATTTATATATTTATTATTCTCAGTATTCTTAAAGTTCTTTAAGGTGTTTAATATTAGATACTGGTTTCTATATATGTTTTATATAGCTATAGTTTTTCTATTTAATAAGATATTATATTTCTATATTATCTTATTAATTAATATAGTTAATAATTTATTCTACTTTATATTTCCATTCTAGATTAATTTTAATATAACATTTTATATAAGATCTTTTTAATATTAGTTTAAGAAGTAAAATATAAGAAACTAGATAATATGTTATAGTATCTAGTAGTAATAGTTTATAGTTAATATTTGAGATTTTATAAATAATTTCGAAAAGTCTAAGTTTCTTAAAGTCCAATTTATTACTTAGTTATTTAGTTTTAATATTTCATTTAGTGAGATAGATACTATCTCCCTTCTTAAAGATTAGTTTTCTAATTCTTAAAATATTAGTATACTTATATACTTACTACTTAATAAATTTAAGTTCTTTTAGAAGTTTATTCTAGAGAGTGTAAAACTTTAAGATATTTACTATTACTTTTACTACTTATTCTCTCTATTAAGATTCTCTATATATAGTAGAGTTAAATTTATAATTAAGATAGAAAGGTAATTCTTTAGTATTTTCTCCTACTATATTATTATAAGTAAATTGAACTGTTAGTAGTAAAGTAACTTAATTATCTTATTAGTAGTTATATAATATCTAAGGTAGATTTTGAGAATTTAGTTAATATATTTAATCTAGCTATTAGTCTGTAGGTAGAAAGTAGTAAATAGGTAGTATTTCACTCTAAGTTATAAAATTAGAGATTTCTAAAATTTAGATATAAAGAGTTTATCTCTATTAGATATAATTTCCTAAAGTAGTCTATATTAGCTAATAATAATTCTGAGGAAGATATATATAAAGTTTTCTACTATACTTAATTCTTTATAGGGAATAAAGTAGGTATATTTAGTAAGTTATTTTATTATAATAAGAATATTATTATAGTATACTCTAGTGAATAGTTCTTATAATTTTAGTAACTAATAATAAAGTTTAAGGAAATTGATTCTTAGGGCTTTTAAGATACTAATAGGGATTATAATTCACTATAAAATTTATATTAGTTAAGCTTACTTTTAAGGTAAGTTTTGTAATTGTTAATTATATTAATTATATCTTATTTTATAATCTTTTTATTATAATATTATGAAATCTTTTGAATATTTTAGTGACTCCTTAATATCTATATACTGATATATTATAAATATCTCTAATTATCTTATATATTATTCATCTAGTTATACTAATATTAACTTATTTAGTAATTAAAAGTAGTTTCTATATAAATATAAGGTTTCTATCTATTTCTATTTTTAGGATAATGTATATTTTTTTTAATATTAGGATATTATAGTTTAGTTTTTAATTAAGTGTATCAGCTTTTCTATTTTCTATTTCTTTATAGTAGATAATATAAAAGTTAAATTCTGAGAGAAATTCTAATTATCTAATCTATTACTTATTAAGGTTCTTAGATATTATAAAATGTGTGAGATTCTTATAGTTAATATAAATCTGAACTTTATATTTAGTTCCTGAGAGTTATAGTCTCTATTCTTAAAATATTTTAATACTAAGTCTAAGTTATTTATTATAGATTTAGTAGTTAAGTTCTAATTTACTAAGTTTATATAAATAGAAAATATAAGGATATAGTATTTTTTTATATTTTATTATCTTAGTTATCTTCCTATTATATAATCTGAAGTATTAATCTGAATTTTAAATAGTTTATTAAAGTTCAGAATTATAAGAATAAATTCTAAGATAACTTATATTTTTTCTTATTTATTAGTTTAATTAAATTTAGTATCTTTTTATATAAGTTTAGTAAATAGGATTATTTTCTTTATATAATCCTTGAGGAATTGTTCGTAAAAGTTAGTAAATCTGAGGAAAGCTTAAATTTCCTTAATATTTATCAGCCTAAGTTAGTCCTTAACTATCTGGATCTTTTTAGTTCATATCTTAATTATATTTAGTGTAATAGTAAATTCTAAATATTCTATTCATTATATATAAAATTCGTTTTTCTCTAGTTTAACTAGTAGTTTAGCTTACTGAAGTTTCTAAAGTATTTTATAAATATATTCTTTATATTTTTTAAGTGTTCTTAAATAGATAAGGATATTATTAAGATATACTATATTAAAGATATCTAAATATTTATATAATATATAGTTAATTATAGATTGGAATATTATAGGTATATTAGTAAGTCTGAAAAGTATTATAAGATACCTATAAAGTTTTTTTCTTATTTTAAAAGTAATTTTCTATTCTTTACTTTTTTTAATTTAGATAAGATTATAAGCTTCTTTAAGGTTAAAAGTTATAAACTAATTAGCTTTATAGAGTTAGTCTTATAGTTTTAATATAAATAGTAATAAGTATTAGTTCTTAATAGTTATATTATTAAATTATTAATAGTTAATATATAATTATAGTTTACTATTTTTCTTAAGTATAAATAAGATTCAATTTCCTATTAATAATATTGAATATTTAATATAACTTTTCTTAAGGTGTTTATTAATATACTTATTAAGTATTTCTATTTCTATTTAATTAAGTCTATAGATTTTACTGAATTTAGGTTCCTTCTCCTCTTTTAAAAGGATCTTATAATTATAGCTTATATACTTTAGTAGTTTAGTTTTAAGTTCTTCTGCGAAAAATTATTTATAAATTTAGTATTTATTAAGGATAGTTTAAAATTAATCTATATAATTATTAAGTCTTACTATTTCTGTAATATTTAATATCCAGGCTACTATATTCTTAATCTTAAGATAAATAATAAATCTTTATACTCTTAAAGTTATATCTAATTTATATAGAATCTTATCGTCTGGAGAATCTTTAGAGACTGAATCTTTCTATTAGAGATAGTTAGTTTTCTAATCTATCTATAGGTTTTTTTTTGTAATTATAGGATTCCTAAGATAATCTCTTAATTACTTATCTCTTTTATATTAAAGATTTAGTCTTCCTTCTAGCTATAATAGTTTAAAAGGAAGTATATAGTCTCTAAGTTAATAATATCTCTACTATATTTAATATTTTCTCTTTTAATAGTATATAGTTAGGATAGTTTAGTTTTTATAATCTATAGGATCTATTATTTATTTACTACTTATAGTAATATAAAGTTTCCTTAAGTATTATAATTAATTAGGGTTTATATCTTATATCTATTTACTATAATATTAAGGTAAAAGTATTTACTATTATATTCTATTATTACTAAATATAAGGATTTTATCTAAAATATCTTTTTTTATTCTTATTTAGTAGGTAAGTCTAGTTTTTTAACTACTTATAGTATCTCTATTCTAATATTATTCTGTTTTTATAATAGTAAGTTATAATCCTTCCTCTTTCAAGTATCTTACTGAATAATAATTCTCTATATTTTAATATTAGTAGTGTAGGTTTGTCTTTAGTATCTTTTTCTTATTCCTGAAGTTTATTATATTAATAGTGTTATTCTCTTACTTTATTCATATAGTGAATTATATAGTAGTCTAATTTACAGTCTATCTATTTACTAATAATATTATTTATATATACTATAGGGTAGTTTTTACTGGATGTAAATATCGCAAAATAGTTTTTATTAAAATACTAAAATTCCTAAAATAGTAGATTTATATTAAGATATATATTCAGAATTAGATTATTTTTAAGATATTATAGAAAGAATTATCTATTAAATTTATTACTAAAGTATAGTATATACTTATTTTATATATAATATACCTAAAAAATAGTTTAGTAAGTTAGGTAATTAATTTATAGAAGTTTGTAGTCTACATTATAGAGGATTATCTTAAGGTAGTTTAGAGTCTAGTTACTTAGAATTCTATAGAATATAATAAATTACTTATCTTAAGTTAGGTGAATACTCTTAATTCTAAGCTACTTACTTTTATTATTATATAGTTACTATTAAATAGAGAATCCTAGGTTTTTGATAGTATTATTATTTAGCTTAGTGTTATTATTAATTAACTTAAATAGGTTACTTAGGTTAATATAAATTTCTAGGTTAATTTTGATATATATTTACTAGTAGAAGTTTTTAAGTTATTTCTTAACTTTATATTTCAGCTTATAGTATTTAACTATAGTGAGGGTTTTTATTAGTATCTTATTACTTACTTTAAGTAGTTATATAAAAACTTAAGTGAGAGGTAGATTTTCTCTAATATTAATTTTCTACTGAATTTAATACTAGATTCTCTATAGAAGTTATCTATTAGATATTTAACTAATTCTATATAAACGTTTTTTCTTAGCTACTTAGAACTATAAGATTACTACTTTATTTTCTTATATCTAGTCTTACTTAGAGATTAGCGTAAAGTTTTCTTCTTTCTTAATATTAGCTATTACTAGTATTTTCTTAATATAGTATCCTAATTATCTAGAAGGATTCTAAGGATACTATTTTATATTATTTTTAGATCCTTAGTATATAATATAAGTATTATTAAAATAGATTATTTAGATTAGAGAGATATAAAGTATTTCCTTCTTAATAATATTAATTTATTAAGTTAATTTAGATACTAGCTGAAATTATTATCTTTATTACTAATACTTAAGTAAGTAGTAGTTTTTAGCTATATATCCTAGTTTATTATAATTATAGTATTTAAAATCTTATTATTTATTATCCTTAGTAGTAGCTCTAGTAGTAAGGTCTATAGATCTACTATAGTAGCTATAAGATATACTTATTTATAGAGTAAATTATTATCTAACTTCCTAATTATTATATTAATTCTAGTAGTTATATAGTAGTTCTTAGTATTTATATTTACTATTAGGTTATTAAAGTTATTACTATTTACCTTTCTTACAGTAATACTTAAAACGTTAGTTATTAATCTTAATAGTAAGTTTTATATATATAATAAAGTTACTAAATTTATCTTACTTAAAAAGTTTATTTTTAATATCTTTCTTTAATGCTTAATAGAATATAAAGATCTTAACATTATTAGTATAGCTAAGTTTAATATAAATATATCTAAATTTAACTATATAGTATATAGCTATATCCTTCTATTTAAAAGCTATAAGATCTTATTTATATTATTATTACTTATTTAGTTTTGAGAATAGTAAGATTAAAGTATTTTCAAAGTTATAATAATTTATAAAGATAGTTTAAGTTTCTAACTTAACATTATTTTATTTATAAGTGAGGAAGTTAGTAAGATAAAGTTTAAACTATATAAAAACTCTTCCCTTTAGGAATAAAATAGTATAGATAATTTATTTAGTTTTATCTTTAAAACTGAAATTAGAAACCTAATAATAAGTTTAAACTTAAATAAGGAATCTCTTAAAATATCTAGAAATTCTATTAAAAACTTATAATAAGTTAAGTTAAAATTTCTCACGTAACTTAACTGGAGTCTGGATAATATTAGTAGTAATATAAAGAATATTAACTTCCTACTGAAGAGTGAGAAGTTACTACTAATCTGGATTATTATAGAGATTCTACTGAAGTTAGGTAATTTCTATAGTATTACTATTAATAATCTTCTGTTTTTTAGCTATATTTCTATTAGTCTTTTAGAGCTTTTGAATAAGTTTAGTAAAATTATTCTTTTTATTACTAGAGAGTTTAATATCTTTTATTTCCTAGTCTAGAAGCTTAATAGGTTATTTATTTTTAGGAGGTATTCCCTAAGAACTAGAAGAAATAGAAGGAGTTTAATATTTAGGAGATATAATAATATTCTTTCCTAGATACTATTAAGTAAGTTTTATAGGGTTAATTTACTAAATAGAAGTAATTAAAATATTATAGTTAACTTTAAGTTTAGTAGAGGTAAATTTATTAGTAGTAAATTAAAACTATAATATATAAGTAATAATATCATTATAATACTAATAAGATTAGGTTTTTAGAGTTTATAATAATTAAGTGTAAATCTAATAAGAAAATTAAGAGATAAAGCTAGAAGTATCTAAAGATAATTAAAAAATTAATTACTAAAAAGCTATAGAAATCTAATTTTAAGCGGACTTAAGCTTATTCTATATATAAGTCTATAATATTATAGGTTTTTCTATTCCTATTAATATTATATTATTCTTTACTAATCTGAAGGTAGGAAATAATTACTATCTATAGGTTAGTAATTACTTAGCTTTACTAATTACTTTAAGAATCTACTAATTCATTACTTACCCTACAGGATAATCACTTATCTCTTATTATTATATAACCTATACTATAGTTCCTCTATAATCCAGTAGGTTCCTTATTATATTCTTCCTTTTATATATATAAAATACTCTGTAGCCGCTAGATACTTTATAACGTAGCCCTGATCCTGTTAGGTTGTAACAGTTAGGTATAATATCTTGAAAATTTATTATTTTCTGGGGAATTCTGATTAGGATACTTCTCTACTATAGTTACTTATAAAATATATAGGGGAAAGAATTATAAGTTAATACTATTATCTAGTTTCAAATCCGGAATCCTTATATAGAAGTTTATATTATTAATTATATCTTTATAATTATTCCTAAAGTTCCCTTACTATATAAAATAATTATTTCTTTCTTTTTTATTACTTCTTTATTATCTAAATTCTAACTACTAGGTAAGGTATATTATAGATATAGATCTATTAATATATTGCAGATATAGATATATTTGTTAGATTGATTAACTTATTCTTATATTATTTTAGAGAGAAGGTTAGTATATGATATTTTTGGTCATTAAGGTGGTCTCTTATCTCTTATTATTTAAATATATATAAGATATTAGAAAGTAATAGTAAGAAATAACAGTTTTATTATAAACTAATTCTTTAGTTATATTAATCTTATTATCTTTTTTTGGTGCTTACTACCTTGATTTAACTTTAATTTAAGTTATTCGTTTATTATATAGTAGATATAACATAATGTTAAGTAAATAGATTATTGTAAGTTTATATTTACTTCTGGTTTTATTATAAGCTTATTGTTATTATTCTTAGGATAGTATATAGTTATAATAACTTTAAGTTACCTATTTCTACTTAGAAGCTATCTATAGAGTTTCTTAGAAGATATTATAATCTTATGTTTTTAGATATTTCTTACTAATTTGCAGTTAAGTAATAGTAATAAATACTAGTAGTAGTTAAACTACTAATTAGTGTTAGTTTATTACTGGTAAACATTTATAATTAATTAATTAATTATAACTTAGTAATAACTAGTGGTCTCTAATTATTAATATTTCAGTCTATATTATAGCGTACATATATATGCCGCACGCTATTAGAATTAATCCGTAGGATAATCTATCTTTGTTGAACTAGTATAGAAGACTAGTAAATAGGTTAAGGGAATTTAACACTCAATAAATCACAGAAGAATAGGGAATTCAGAATGATATCTGAAAGCAGTACTGATATTGGTAGAAATAGTGATGTAGATGGGAAGTTCTGATTCTACTGAAAGTGGGTGGGAACTTCTAGGTATATCTATTAAAATAGAGTTTATTTTCAGAAAGGTTGACCTCACGTGTAACGGATAAATGGAAGCTGTTTACGCACGGGCCACTATATGATCCGTTTATTAAGTTTTCTGATATTAAGGTTTAACTAATTTAGAGTATAATTAATTAAGCGTATATCACCTTAACTCTAATAATTAATTTACTAGAATAAATAGAATATATAGAGTTATAAAAGTAAAGTAGAATACTTCATCCTTATTTACCTAATATAGAGTATTTAGAATAAAAAAAGTAATAAAAAAATGCTATAACTTTAATATCTCCCCGTAAGGTATATAAGATAAATATCTTTTATAGCTTAAAAAAGTAGTAAAAAATAGTAAAAACTCTAAAAACTATATAGGAAAAATAGAGAAAATAAAAGTCTGAAAAACTTAAAATTATAAAAGGTATAAAGGAAAAGACTTTAAGAAGAAAGAAAGGAAAATCTGAAAAACCTAAAATCTTATATAGGTAAAAAGGAAAAGATTATTCTTCAGAAAATAGATAATTAGTATTATTTTCTTTATAAGAGGGCAGAATATTATTCTTAAAGTTATTCTGTAAAATTCTCTTAATAATATTATTAAATTTAACTTAGCCTAAAGGGTTCGTCAAAAAATCAGTAATATTGTTATTTATATTAATATAATAGAAATTTATCGTATTATGTCTAATATAATCTCTAGTATAATAATAATAAATATTAATATACTTAGCTTTTTTATAGAATTTAGTATTTTCAGTAAGCTTTTTAGCTAATTAATTATTAATTAGGATAATAAGCTTATTAAAAGCCCTAAATCCTAAAGACTTATTAATAAAGCTATAGTAATTAAATAAGTAAATAGCTTCTTTAGCAGTATCTGCTAAAACTATATATTTAGTTTTATAAGTAGATAAAGCTACTATTTCTTACTTAATAAAACTATAGCTACTAATATTATAAAAGTCCAGGCAAAATATATAAGCTGAAGTGGATTTTCTATTACTAATATATCCCACTTAATCTTAATCTGTAAACCCAAATAGATTAAAGATATTAATATTATTACAGTTATAAATTAACTTATAATTAAGATTCTTTTTTAAGTAACCCTATATTCTATTAAGAGTAATAAAATATTTTTAGAAGAGTTTGAAGAAAATCTAAAAGAGATAGTAATAGCTAAAATAATATCTAGCTTGGTTTTTATAGCTAAATATAATAAAGCCCCTACTTCTTTTCAATATTCTAATATCTCTTCCTTAGGAGTATTATCCTTATTCTTAAAGAATTTGGATTTATTATCTATAGGTATATTAAAACTATAGAGATCTTTCTTCTTAAATTTAGTAAGAGTCTTATTAGTATATTTAAACTAATTTATTTCTATAACCTTATTCTTTCTGTTAATAACTAAGTTATTACCTAGGAAAGCGTTAGATTCTCCTAAGTTTCTGATTTATATATCCTTTTTAAGATTACTATATATATACTCAGAAGTAGTAGAATTATTAGCTTCTAACAGTATATTATTAACATAATATACTAAAATAGCTAAATATTTACTTTTATTAACAGTAATATTAAGTATAAAACCTCCTTCATTATAAGGAGATACTTTAAAACCAATTATAGATAAAACTAATTTAAAATGTAAATACTATAATCTAGAACTCTATTTTAACCTATATAAAACCTTATTAGGTAAATATACAAAAAGCTAATTCTTATAGTTAGTATTAAAAACCAAACTTTTAGAATCTTAATTATAGATATAGCTAATAAGTAACTTAATATATATCTTTTTATCTACTTTTATATAAGTAAATACAGTAGTAATATTATACTGAATTAAAATCCAGTTATAATAAACAGATATAATAAGCAAATATCTGTAACTTTCAGGCCTACAGATAATACTAAAAGTTTCTAAATAATCAATACTGAAGTACTAGTTAAAACCCTAAGTAACCTATTTAGCCTTAGATATAAAATTACTAGGATCCTAATTATTAGGTTTGATTCTATAAACCTATCTACTCCCTAATATATTAATATTATTCTTTTTAATAAAAGATAAATTAGGTAGTAATATAACAGTCTAAACTTCTATAGACTCAATAAACCTAACTTTCTAATTTATAGCTTAAATCCAGTTCTTACTATTTTAAGAACTTATAGTATTTAAAAAGAAGTTAGCTTATTAAGAATATTAACAGAAAGAATATAGGGGGCAGTATAAAAATTACTATTTTTATTAATAAATAAACAATTACTATAATTATATTAATTATAGTTAGTATAAAGAAGTAAAGATAGAAAGTTTTAACTATAAGGAGTATACTGTCTTTATATAAGTACTATTTATAATCTTTTATAACTTCTAAACTTAAGGAAGGAATTTCTAAAGATATAGTGGACTTTTTAAAGTTCTTAATATCTGTAATTCTATTAGGATAAGTTATAGATAAACTATTTAAATTCTTATTAAGAGAAGAATCTAAGTTTATATTACTATTTTCTACTTTATTAAGAGAAAGTAAAAAATTAGTATCTGTAGTAGTATTATTATTATTATAACTACTAGACTTATTGATAGTAACTAGATTCTCAGACGAATTATTAAATTTAAGTTAATTAAACTTAGTCTATATAAATTAACTAAACCTAGTAATAATAATATTACTGAAATAAATAAATCTTCTTTCTATTAAGAATTAAACTAGTTTTCAAGAATATTTATATCTCTAGACTAAATAGTATTTCGAGATTCAAAATTCTGAACTAAATATATATTATAGCTAAAAGTAACTATAGTATCCTTTTTAGCCTTAGAATCTAGCTTTTTAGAATACTTATTCTTAATCTTATAATAATAGAAACTACTCTAAACCCTTATATTAGAAATGAAAGGTTTCTTCTTATTCTTTAACTTATATGGAATTTTGAATCTAATAGAAGAGTATAGTATTCTATTATAAATATAGATTAAAGTAGTAACAGTTAAACCCTGAAAATATAAAAGTAAACTAGAGTTATAGAGAAGGATTCTAACTTTATTAATAATAATTCTAATTACTTTCTTAATTAAACTATCAGGTTTATAAGTATAAAGTAGTTTTGAATTATAGTTAATATTATTATTTAGATAGATAACCTTTATTCTATTATTAGAGAGTTTGGAGCCACTATTAATATTAACTTCTTTAATTTTCTTATTAGTATTATTATTATTAGTTATATTAATAAACTCTTCAAAAGCTGAAGTTACTTCTTTAGAATTTGTAGTTCTCAATAACTTTCCCCAGATAAATCTACTATATTTATCAATAAATAAAATATAGTATTTATAGTAATTATAGGTTTCTAGAGATATAGGTTTATATAAATGAGAACTATCATAATTAAGATACTTAAACTTCTTAAAATTATTAAGATCTCTATTAACTTTATTAGTAAACTTACCTTCAAGGTAGACTTTATAAGTAGGTAGTTTATTACCTTTACTATATTTATAACTTATATTATTTATAATACTAGTAAGTAACTTAAAAGTATTACTAGTATACTCTATTCAATCATACTAGATTTTCAAGTGATTATTATTTTTATTAATAATAGTATTAAGAATTAAATCTTTACTAATAGGAAGTTAAAACTTATAAGAATTATTAACTTTAGTTCCTATAAATAATAACTTATTCCTCTTTATATTGAATAATATTAGTTTATTAAAATAAAAATAAGATTCCTATAATATTAAGTCTAGATTAACTTAATAAATTAATACCCAACTGTAGTATATAATAGATATTCTTTATAAGATATTGAATATTATCTAAAGTAATTTTTAAATTACCTTTCAGAGTTAAAATAATTTCTTTTATATCACTCTACTTAATAAATTTAATAACGTTTATTTTATTAACTAAAAGAGAATAATCTTTAACTATATAAATAGTAGTATCAATATTAATAAAGAAAGAAATGATATTAATCTTATTATTAAAATTAAGACTTCCAGTTTCTCAAATTTCTTCAGAAATTAAAGAACCTAAAATCTGATTAGTATAAAATTTGAAAATAGGTTAGGTAAGAATTATATATTTAAACTTAATATCCTCTTTACTCTCTTCCTTATCTTCCTTAACGTCTTTAATAGTTAAATTAAATTTTATAAGATCTTCAGTTATAAAACTAGAGATCTGTTTAATATTAGTTTTATCTATCAAAGGAATATTCACTTCTTTAGAGTTATTCTTCTTATTCTTTTTCTCCTTCTTTTTTTTCTTATTAATAGAAATAGAGGAAGAAGAGCTTTTATTTTTTATAGCTTTTATCCAGCTAGAGGCTTTTTTAGAATAAAGATCAAAATAGTTCTCTTTAGTACAGTTAGTTTTTTCACAGTAATTACAGAAGATACCTTTTTATTTCTCCTAAAGTTTTTTTACTTTATTAGAAACCTATTTAGTAACTTTATTCTTAAAATCCTTCTTAGTTATAAAATTAACTGAAAAAATATATATTTTTCTTCTAAATTTACCTAATAAATTAGAGTATAAAGAATCTAACTTATAAGAATCCTTATTAAATCTAAAGCTTTAACTAATAGTAATAATAAAACTTTTATAACTCTTATCTAGACTATTTAGGATATAAGTAATAACTACTTAATCTAGTAATTTAACCTTATTATAGGATAAGCTATTAATAAGTTCTTTTATCTTATTAAGATACTCTTCTATAATCTTAAAATTACTAAACGTAGTATTAGAAAGTTCTTTATAAGTAAGAAACTTATTTAAAAAACTAGTAAGCTTATAAAGGTTTTTTAAATAACTGAAGATATTAAATATATTAGTATTATTTTTAATGACTCTTAAAAGGCTATCCTTATAGTTTAACTATATATAAATAAGAGCTTTATAATATTTATTAGGATTACTTTTAGTAATAAGTTTAGTTAAATTTATAAATATATTTATATTAGTAAGTAAAGATTTTATTTAGATAGACTAAATATTATAATTCTAAGTTCCTTTTAACTTTAGGAAAAGCTAAAGTTTAGAGTCTCTTATAATCTTTAAAAATAACTTAAATATATAAAGCAATTATTTAATAAAGAATTAATCTAGATTCTAATATAAAATTAAGATATTTATAAACTAACTTTAGTAGAATATTATCAATTAGTAAGGTTAATAGATAAATAATCTAATAGTTAATCTGAAAGATTAATATAAAAACTATAACTAATAGAGGTCTAAAGTTTAAATCTTATTAGAGACTATTTTTATTAATAGTTAGTAACTATATAACTTAGTTTATAACGATCTTGATAGATTAAAAAGAATTTCTAATTTATAAAGGTTGTAGTAAATTTATAGTATTCTAGTTTATAGAAAACCTTAGTAGATCTAGAGAGTTAGTTTATAGAAAGTCTTAGTGGATCTGAAAGCTAGTTCATAGAAGGTTTTAGTAAACCTGAATATAAAAGATCTTAGCTTCTACTGCTTAACTATCTCTTTCCCAAGCTTAATAGTAAGTTTACTATTCTAACTAGTATAGTCTTCTTATGATTTTATCTAGTATTAAACTAATTAATTAATATGAAGGTTTAGTTAGCTATTAGCTGAAATTAAAAAAGGAATAAATTATAAAATCTTATAGAAATAGTTAAGGGAGGTTTTTTTTAGAGATAGACAGATAAAGGGAGGTTTAAGGTTAGTTAGTATAATTTTTAGTATAATCTAAATAGATATTAGTGAAAATATAAATATTAATATTAATAAGACATAAAGATTAGTTTATAATGAAGTAATAAAAGTAAATAAGTTAAGCTTATAACTTATTAAATTAGTATAGAAGACTAGTAAATAAGTGAAGAGAATTTAACACTTAATAAACTACAGAAAAATAGAGGATTCAGAATAATATCTGAAAACAATACTAATATTAGTAGAAATGATAATAAAGAAAGGAAGTTCTAATTCCACTAAATGTGGGGAACTTCTGGATATATCTATTAAAATAGAGTTTATTTTCAGAAAGGTTAACCTTATATATAATAGATAAATAGAAGCTGTTTATATACAGGCTACTATATAATCTATTTATCAGATTTTCTAATATTGAAATGTAACTAATTTAGAACATAATTTATATAGGCTATATAATCTAAACTCTAATACTTAACCTACTAGAATAAATAGAAATATAGGATTATAAGATTAAAGTAGAATACTTAACCCTTATTTACCTTATATAGGGTATTTAGAATATAAGGAGTAATAGCAAAATGCTATAACTCTAATAAGAGGCTTTTTCAGAATAAAGATTAAAATAGTTCTCTTTAGTATAGTTAGTTTTTTCACAGTAATTACAGAAGATATCTCTCTGTTTCTTCTAAGGTTTTTTAACCTTATTAGAAGATTATTTAGTAACCTTATTCTTAAAATCCTTCTTAGCTATAGAATTAACTAAAGAAGTATATATTTTTCTACTACATTTATCTTATAAATTAGAGAATAAAGAACCTAACTTATACGAATCATTATTAAATCTAAGGCTTTAAGTATTAGTGGTAATAAAACCTTTATAACCTTTATTTAGACTATTTAGAATATAGGTAATAATTACTTAATTTGGTAATTTAACTTTATTATAGAATAAGTCATTAATAAATCCTTTTATCTTATTAAGATATTTCTCTATAAACTTAAAATTACTAAGAGTAATATTAAAAAGTTCTTTATAACTAAGACGCTTATTTGAAAAACTAGTAGGCTTATAAAGTTGTTTTAAATAACTGAAAGTATTATATATATTAATATTATTCTTAATAACTCTTAAAGAATTATCCTTATAGTTTAACTATATATAACTAAAAGCTTTATAATACTTATTAGAGTTACTTTCAGAAATAGGTTTAGTTATATTTATAAATATATTTTTGCTACTAAGTAAAACCTTTATATAGATAGACTAAATATTATAATTTTAAGTTTCTTTTAACTTAAGGATAAGGTAGGATTTGGAGTCTTCTATAATCTTTAAAAATAACTTTAATATATAAAGTAGTTATTTAATAAAGAATTAATCTAGATTCTAATATAGAATTAAGATACTTATAGTCTAACTTCAGTAAGATATTATGAATTAATACGGTTAATAGATAAATAGCCTAATAGTTAATCTATTAAATTAATATAAAGACTATAACCTATAGAGGTTTAAGGTTTAAATTTTATAGAAGACCATTTTTATTAATATTCTGATAGACCATATAACCTACGTTATAATAATCTTAATAAACTCATAGATAATCTTGTTTATAAAGGTTTTAGTAAACCTATAATATTCTCATTTATAAAGATTGTAGTAGATCTAAAAGGCTAGTTTTTAAAAGGTCTTAATAGACCTAAAAGGCTAGTTTATAGAAGATTCTAATAAACCTAAATAGAAAACGTCTTAGCTTCTACTACTTAACTATCTCTTTCCCTAATCTAGTAGTAAGCCTACTGTCTCAATTAGTAAGATCTCCTTATAAATTTATCCAGTATTAAACTAATTAATTAATATGAAGGTTTAGTTAGGTATTAGCTAAAGTTAAAAAAGAAATAGACTGTAAAGCCTTATAAAGATAATTAAGAAAGACTCTTCAGAAATAGATAGATCAAGGGAAGTATAAGGTTAGTTAGTATAATCTTTAGTATAATCTAAATAGATATTAGTAAAAATATAGATATTAATATTAATAAGAGATAAAGATTAGTTTATAATAAAGTAATAAAAGTAAATAAGTTAAGCTTATAACCTATTAAATTAGTATAAAAGATTAGTAAATAGATTAAGGAAATTTAATATTTAAAGAATTACAGAAGGATAGGGAATTCAGAATAATATCTGAAAATAATACTAGTATTAGTAGAAATAGTAATAAAGATAGAAAGTTCTAATTCCACTAAAGGTAGAAAGCTTCTAAATATATCTATCAAAATAGAGTTTATTTTCAGAAATGTTAACTTTATATATAATAGATAAATAGAAGCCGTTGACGTATAGGCTACTACATAATCCATTTATTAACTTTTTAAATATTAAAGTTTAACTACTTTAGAGTATGGTTGATATAGGTTATATAATCTAAACTCTAATAATTGATTTACTAGAATAAATAGAAAATATAGGGTTATGAGAGTAAAGTAGAATACTAAATCCTTATTTACCTAATATAGGGTATTTGAAATAAAAGGAGTAATAGCAAAATAGCTATAACTCTGATATATACCTCTTAGAAGCATATATATATACTTTCGCAAGGTATATACCCGAGGTATATATTTCTTAATTTAATATAGCCCCCCCAGGGAGAGATCTTCAGAGCTTCTTCCTACTTATATATACCTTATAAATAGACTTAAAAATAAATCTTTTTATTTAAAACGTTTTTTGAGACTACTGTAAATACTCTTTATGTTTTTTTTGCAATTTCTTAAATAATAACTATAGGTTATATAAATAAGGTTTTAATCAGTTAGAGAAAGGTTGATTTTATTTTCTAGATTTAGTCTCTTATTAGCTAGGGTACCTCAAGCCTTAGTATACGTTATTAAACTTATTTTATAACTATATAGTTTATTTATGGTCTTCTTTTTGAGCCTAGTTCTTTATTAAATAGTATATAGTTTTCTAAATGAAATTCGATTTACTATTATTTTACTAACTATATTTAGAGAATTTAAATTCTTTCTTCTACTTATACCAACTTCTCTTAAGAAACTCCTACCTCCTTCTATATATCCTCTACTAATATTAAGTATACTGAGGAGGTAATTAATAATATAGTTAAGTTTACTATTAGTAAGGTTATTAGTAATAAGGCTGCCACCTGTAGTAAAGAGTATAAGGAGGTTAATAAGGAAACTTTCCGCTATTCTAAGTATCTAGTGAAATATTTTATATTTACCTTTAAGTTTTTTATATCTACAGTTAAGAAGCTAAAGAAAGTTACTAATACTAGAAGCGTTCCTGCTATTAAGACTACTAAAATAGTTTTAACTTTATTAAAAGATTATAAGTGGAAATATTTTCATAAGAATAATAGAAATAAATTTCATAACTGTTATCTTAGTTACTTCTTTTATTTTACTGAAGGCTAAATTTAACTTAATATTTACTACTAAGACATTTATTATTATTATGAATGGTATCTATCTGGTAGTAGTTATAAGCTGGAAATAAAAGTGACTATTTATCTTGATGAAGGATTTCTTACTATATATAATAATATGATAGTTAAATTTATAGTAAGTATCTTTTTCTAAGGTTTCCAATTAAACTTCTAATTTTATATATTTATAAACTAGGATTACTAAATACTAAAAGCTTTATAATATTATTACTGCTATTTATAATAACTATTATACTTCTATATCTACTGCTAAAAGTAACTTTATATTTCATATTATCTTCTTAATATCTGTGGCTTTTATAGCTTCTATTATTACTACTTCATTTGTTATGAATTTCCTTATAAGTAATACTAGCAATTCTAGGTTTCTTTCTTTAGTTAAAAGTCTAATTACCAACTTATATTACTTACTTAAGCTTTATCTTTCCATTATACTAAATAGCTGCATCCTTAATATTCTTCTTGAATTTCTTTTTAAATATATATAAGTAGGTAGTTTATGATAGTCGTTTCTTAGAAGAACAATATAGTCTTAGTATCTTATTTCAGACTTTAGCTTTAGAGGATTATGTTTTACTTATAGATCTTATATTCTTTAGATATTCTATTACTTATAGGTTTTGGGTTTCAATTAAGGAATACTTGACTTTCTTCCACTCTAAGTCTATTTAATTACAAATTTATAAGGTTTCTAATTAAGTTATATTTGATTCCAATTCCAATTCAAAAAGTTTAAGCTATATTTATATTATTTGTTTTAAAGTTACTGATGCGGTTTTACTTAAGAAAGTTTTTTTTGTAATATAAATTTAGTTACTTTTAGAATCTCTTGAACTGCTTTTTAGATAATACTTGTATTAAACTATCTTCTATAAGTTATACTGAGGGAATATAAGTAACTAATAGTTTCTTTAACAGATCTCTTAGTAAAGCTAGTAGTTATAAATATCTATATATTTTAGATAAGTTTGAAGTTTTATTAGCTTTCTTATTACTAGACCTACTATTTGGAGGTTATTATATTAACTTATATTACTATAAATATACTCTTAGAAATTCGAAACTTTATTACTTCCAAGCGATCTATAGGTAGTTGGAGCTATAGTAAAGTTAGTAGATGATTTATAAATAATACCTTCTTTACTACTAAGAAGAGGGAGAATAACTTTACCTTTATAGTTAATATAGTAACTATAAATTACTTTATAGTCTTCTAAGTAATACTACCTCTAAAAAGTTTTATTATAAGGTTTTTAAGAGTTTCTTTTAACTTTATATATTATTTCTGAAGTTTATATTAAAGAAGATTACTAAAATATCTTCTAAGTTTCTATATTCTATACTATATAGAAGATATAGATATTAAGTTCATAAATATAATTAAATATTTAATTTGCTGCTTCTTAATATAAAGACTCTGGATTTTGGTTAAAGTAGGCTAGCTAACTGGCTGTAAATACTAAATTAAGCTTTATTATTACTACTATATATAATATAGTATTTATTGTTTTCTAATAGAGATTAACTGTTTAATATAAAGTTTCTTTATTATATAGAAGAAGCTTTAAATATATTATTTGAAGTTAAAGGCTGATAGTTCGCTCTCTATTATAACTATTAGTGGATATATTACCTTCTGAAGTATAATCTCAGCCCTCCCACCCTCCTGCTAACTACTGTAGCTAACTTTAAGTTAATCTGGATCTAAACGTCTTATAGCTATAGTAACTAGCATACTTACCTCACATTAATATTTTTGATAATAAATAATTAATAACTTCTTCTGTATTAATATTATATCCTTATACCCTCACGCTCTTATATCCTCACGCTATATATAATTGAAATATTTCGAGAGACTTAATTACGATAAACTATAGCTATTCCATTTAAATATTTATTATAACCTTAATATTTACAACTTTAATATTCTTACTCTCCAGATATAATTTTATATTCTTAATATAAAAGTTTTCTACTACTAAAATAAACGTTTTCCGCTACTAATATAAGCTAACTTATAATCTTTATATAAATATAACGGAACTTAGTCTACTTTTACTAGTAAATAATCTTAATATTTTAATTAAATGTAGCTAATATAGAAATAATAATAATATAGATATAAATATATTTAATATAACTATATAGTATTTAAAACTCTATTAATTATAATATTATAGTATTTTAAGGTATCTAGTAACTAATATAGTATATTAATATTGGGATACTATCTAATTAATAACTAGTCTCTGAAATTATTAGTCTAATATAGTATATTATAGGAGAACTAAATAATTCTCTTCTGAATTTCTAGTATCTATCTATTAATATTAGTATTTATAATATTATTTAAGTTTTCTAGGAGATATTAATATCTTTAGTTATAGAGGCTATAATAGAATATATAGTTTCTACTATTATATTCTCCTAGTAATAAGTAGCTATTTAAATTTAAGAGGAATTTTAGTTTTATTATAAAGGATATAGAAAAGTAATAAATTATAGAATACTTAGCTTTCAGCTTTCTATTTTATTCTATTTTTAAGAAGTTGCAAAAGGTTCTTAACTTTACGACTTTAATAGTTACTTTTAGCTATATATATTAAGCTTTAGCTTTACTGAGGCTCTCGCTATATAGATTATTACTATAAGGTCTTCCTCCACTATAGGGTTAAATATTATAACTGGGGGTATAATTATCTATAATAATAAGTAATTCTATTACTATTTAAACTAGTTATAAGCTAGTATTAGTATGAATACTGTTACTAGGTAAATTTTACAGTTAGAATTATATATAGAGTGAAGAGTTTAGATACTACTATAGGTATAGAGTAAAAGTAACTAAATATTATTTGAAAGTAATTTTTTTCTTAGGCTTATAATCTTATAATAGAGGTTTATTTATATAAATAATTTATATAATCTATAGCTTTCAAGCTTTTAAATTATATAGTATCTTAATATTTAGAAATTACTGTAAGGATTTATATTAGAATATAGCTATCAATATAGAAGAAAAATAGAATCTAGCTTTTATGCTAGTCGTAGTTTCTTTTGGAAATATAAGAAAACTGTAAGTTCCTTAGGTTCTTCTTAAGATATTGCTGCTAAAAGATAGATAAGTAGTAAAGGCTATATAATACCTTCTAAAGCTTCACAATCTTTCCCTATTTTGTATATTTTGGAGGTATTTTATATAAGTCTCTTTATTAATATTTATATAAATATAATACCTAACTGTATTATGTTAAAGCTTAAGGTTAAAGTATACTTTAAGTATTATAAGTATCTAAAGAAATATTTCTATAAATGTTATTATATATAAATTATATATATCCTTTAGCTACTGGTTTGTTTATATTATTAGGTACGTTTTTAAGTTAAGTTGTTACCTATACTTATTAAGTTTATTAATATAAACTTAGTAGTAATTGAGAACTATTTGATTTCTTATTATTAACCTTTTAATTGTATTTTATAATTTCAAGATTCAATAGCTTTATAGATATATTTTCTAATTTTCCTGACATTATATGCTAATAGGTAATGATTTTAAGAATATTGTTTTGTTTAGTATAGTTTAGATACTTTTCTCTACTTATAAGCTACTAGCAAAATATTATAAGGAAAGCTGACTTTTGGTAGTATAAATTTCAAAGACTTAAGAATTTTATACTATATAATAATTACTAGAATCTTCTTAAGAATATATAAGGTTTCTTTTGGTCTTACTTTAAGTTTTTTAAATTACTTAAAAGCAGTGGATATTTCTATAAGTATTTTGGAGGTTTCTTAAATATTTCCTTACTTACTCAATTTATTAGCCTTTTTATTATATATTCTAAATTATCCACCTTATTGGAACTCTTAGACTAATTAGATTTTAAGTATCTACTAAATATAGTAACCAGTTTTATCTAAATTTTAAGATTTTCATATATTTAATGCCCCACTAGCATAATAGTATAAAAAGATATTTATAATATTATCCTTATTATTTTAGAATTCTACTATATTTACCTTTCCACCTTATACTTAATAATCTATACCTTCTGGTATACTATTATAAAGCTTGCAGATTCTGGGGAGATTAGTAATATCAGTTAAACCTTAAATTTAATGTTAGTAAAAATTAATTTCTCTTAAGAATTAGATTTCTCTTGAGAATCTTGAATACTTATATACTGAATATTTAGGATAATTAAGGAGAATTCTATAATGTATCTATTTTATCATTAGTATTTTACTTTACGGCTATATTTTGTAATTATTTTATAAGCTTAGTAATGTTTTTCTAAATTTCTTTAAGGTTTATTTAATAGATTCCTAATATGAAATTCTTCAAGTTACTATCAAAAAACTATTTCTTATTAAGAATTATATTTTATAGATAAAACCTTCCTTCTAAAGAAGATTCTAGATTTTAAAGAAGTTACTTAAAGTATAATTAACTAGATATTATAAGAATACTTTCAGTATAAGCTTTTAGTAGTAATATTACTTAAGTTAAGTTTCTTAAGATACTATATTTACTTAGTATCTATATATTCTTGGATAAAAGAGGTTTGAAGTTACTATATATATATTTCTATTCTTCCAGAAGTAATAAGAAAACTACTTATATAGTATCTTTAAGTTTTAAGAAATCAAGAATATATAATTATATATATATTTTAGTATTTTGAACTTTAGACTATAAGATAGAAGAAAGAGATATCTTAATGACTATAAATGTTGTATAATTTCTAATTATTATTACTATTCTTTTTACTTTACTATTTTAAGTTGAAGTATTTAGTATAAAGAATTCAAACTTAATATTTATCTTTTGAATTTTGATTTGGATTACTTTATACTTCTAGATTTTATTATTTACCTTAATGTTCTTAACTTATATTCTATATATAGTTTTTAGAAAGTTAAGAAGCCCCCTAATAATATTGACAAGCTTGTTTATTTCTTTTATATAAAAGTAGAAGTTTTATATGAAACCTGTAGCTTAACTTATAGAAATCACAGTAAATATATAGCTTTCATAATTCTCTTTCGAATTATAAAAGCTTATTATAATTCCGTTCCCCGGATTAATATATTATACTAACTTCTTTTTAGTCTTTTATATCATTTAGTATATCTTTTCTTTTATATATATTATAGTTTGCTATAAAGACTACTTATAGGTTTCCGGTTACCTCAATATTCTTTATAAAAGCTAATAAATAGTTTATTACCTTAGATTCTGGATATTTTAACTTTAAATACTAAAACTCTTAAATTTCCGTTTTTAGGTACCTTTACAAATATATAGTATATTTATATAGCTTATAGAATTAAGAAGATATATTTATACATAGTGGTATTTAGTTTATATATACCTAATAGAATATCCTTTTAAGAAGATTATATTTTAGTATATATTATCTATTTATAATCTTAGGAAAGTAGAAATAGCTTCTATCTACCTTTTAAATATAGTTATTACCTAAATCTATATTTATTCAATCTATATTTATGAAACTTCCTATATAGTATTCAGTTGCTTATCAGGTTATAAAATAGTATAATATCAAATGATTATAATCTTATAGGATTTTGGAAACCTCATATTATTATTATTTAAATTATTATAGCTTTCTATAGTAATCTTCTTAATATTAACCTAAGGGTAGTTATTTAGTATAGCTTCCAAAGATCTTTAAAACTATTTAATACTATTAAGAATATATATTATTAATTCTAAATATTGAATTATAAGTTTTATAAGAATATAGAGTTAATTAAAGATTATCAAGGCTATAGTAATTATTTTATAAAAATATTTATATAATTAGAACTTTAAGTTTGAGTTTATAATCTTACTTATATATTTTATAAACTTTCTATTACTTTATATTCTTTTATTAAGAAGCTTCGATATAGTTAAGCTAGACGTTTAGATATAAAATATAAATCTCTTATTAATATAAAGATACTTTAAGAGGTAATATTATAATTAATTTATCTTATAGTTAGAGTTTCTTTCTACCTTTTAATTTTTATTATCATTAGATTCTTATCTATAATATCTACTAACTTATTAACTGGAAGCTTCTTTATCTTATTAAATCTTCCTAACTTTAGTTTCTAAGTATAATATAAAATCTCTTATAAGCTTCTCTATTATTATTAGAAGTATTTATAAAACTAAAGATTAATTTTATAAATTTACCTTGAGTTAGGATAATCTTTAATTTTAAAAACAAACGTTAATTTCAACTTATAATCTTAGCTACTATTAGGATACTAATATTTGCTTGTTGGAAATTTAGAACTAAATGTAAGAAAGTTTATAACTTAATATAGCTATCTATAAGGTTTCTAATATACTCTAGAAACTAAATAAAAGCTTAGGAAAACTTAATATCTTTATATTGATATATTTATAAATTTATAAATTACCTTTTTCCAATAAGAAATTTAAATTCCTATAATACTTCTAAACTTAGCTTCTTTTTTATAAACTTAGTAAAAGTTACTTTATTTTTAGTAATTACTTTAATTCATCCGGGGGTATAATTGTCCACGACAATAGGTAATTTTATTACCGTATAAACTAGTTGTGAGCCAGTATTGGCATAAATGCTGTTACTAGGTAAGTTTTACAGTTAGAACTATATATAGGGTGAAGAGCTTAAGTACCACCACAGGTACAGAGCAAAAGTAACTAAATTACTTTAATTTATTCTTTACGTTTAGTATAATTTATATAATGTTTAAGGTTTAATAATTAGATATTAAACTCTCTTATAATATTATGAAAATACTTTAACAAATTGGAAGAAATAGTATTTCTAATATACCTTTAAATTACCTAAATTTCTTTTATCTTCTTATAATTCATTTTTATCTGGAAGATATTTTTATAATATTATTCTTTTTATGAAATTATACTTTTAATACAAAAGTACTTGAAAGTTACAATCTACAGAATATTATATTCTATATCTAAAATTATTGTATTATTTTCTATCTTAAAGATTATAATTTGAAATTCAATTAAAGTATCTAAAAAATATATAAATCTTAATAGGTAATTAGAAATCTTTAGAATTACTAAGTTAATAGTAAGTTACTTATATTTAGTATTTAAGATACTTAGAACTACTTTATTATAAATTTTAAAGTTTTAAAAAATCTAAAAGCTATAGAAATAATATGGAAATTTAATTAGTTAATTTAGAAAACTTAGTTTTTGGAATTACTTGAAATGACCTTTCTGGAAAAGGTGGATATTACTTTCTCAACTTTCAAGAAACTTAGAATAATTATAAAATAGCTAATATAATATATAAGATTTTTAATCATCAAATTAATTATATTATTATTCTAAGAGCTCAAGATAGTATATAAGACTATGGATATACTATATATCTCTCGGGAGTATATAAATATACTTCCGTAAGGTATATACTAGATATATATATTATATATAATTAGGGGGTAAAATCTGGTGTGTATTATATATAACTAAACGTAGCTATATATATTACGTAAGGCTCTATTTTAACTAGTTTAAGTGGAGCGAGACCTATAGAGATACTATAAGTGCCTAAGGCTTAAATAGTGTAAACTCTAACACTTAAATATATTATTTCTAATATGCTCCTCTAGCCTTAAGGACTATATCTATAAGCTAGCCTTTTGAAATAATACTAGTTTAAACACTCTATTTATATCTTATAAGAGACTTCTTTTATAGCTTTATCGTTCTTATCAAACCTCCACCCTAATAGTAGAAAAAGTAGCGTTATTTACAGACTATTTAGGTATCCTTATTACTTAGGCTGAGGGTGCCTCTAGGTATTTTATATACTTTAGGCGCCTCTAAGCTCTTTTTTAACTATATTATTATTTAAGTTAGAATCTATAAATTCCAACTGGTAGTTAATAATCTTATTAAGATTTTTAAATATTAGTATAAAAGGCTCCTCTTAAAGTTCCTTCTCTTACTATATTTTTAGGTAGTTTGACTTATTTATTATATGACTCTAAGTAATAAAAATATTAAACTAGCAGCTTTAGAGACACTTTATAAGACTATTAGCTATAAAATCTCCTAAAGGTATATATTTAACTTTAAAGTATCCTTACTAAATCTCTTATTATAGTTAGTAGTTATAGATATTAATATACTATAGCTTTATATATAGTTATACTATTTTAGTAGTTATAAGGTATATTATTTACTAATTATTTTACTGAACTCAGACTGCTAAATAAAGTTTATATATTTTACCTCCACTAAAGATATTTATTATAAGGTTTACTTACAGTATAATAATAAGGTAGGTAGCGAAAATAGCTTCTTATACTACTTATAATAACGCTAAAAGCTTTACTTTAGTTATTAAAGTAGTAATAGTATCTTATTTATTAGCTTACTATACTGTAAGACTGCTAAAGAGGTATATAGTATATATCTGAAAGTTTTTTTAATCTTTATTATTATCTATAAAACTGGTATCTATAGTAATAATAAAGCTATCTTATAGATTATTTACCTTATAGCTAAACTTAAGGTAGAAGTTTCTAGTTTTACTAAAATATTATATTATTTACTTAGTCTTAACTTAATAGTTATCTTTAGGATTCTGGTTAAAATAGGATAATTAGCTAGCTAGATAGGTAATATTTAGTCTTATTATAACTATAGTATAATTAATAAAACCAATATTCTATTAATAATATTTAATCTCTGGGAGGGGCTGATAGCTTACTTTTTATTATAACTATTAGTAGATATATTACCCTCTGAAGTATAATTTCAGCTTTCCCACTCCCCTGCTAACTGCTATAGCTAGTCTTAAGTTAATTTAAGCTTAAACCCCTCGCAGCTATAGTAGCTAGTATACTTACTCCACGTTAACCTTTTTGATAATAAATAACTAATAACTTCTTCTGTATTAATCTCACGCTCTTATATCCTTATATCCTCACACTCTCACACTATATATAATTTAAATATCTTAAGAGATTTAATTACTACTAACTATAGTTACTCTGTTTAAATACTTATTATAACCTTAATATCTGTAACCTTAATATCTTCCAGACTATATCCTACCTACTCCTCAGATAAAATTTTATATCTCTAATATAAAAGTTCTCCGCTACTAATATAAGCTAACTTATAAGCTTTATATAAATATAGTGGAATTTAGTCTACTCTTATTAGTAAATAATCTTAATATATTAAATATAGCTAATATATAAATAATACTTATATAGATATAGATACTTTTAGTGTAGCTAGATAACTTTTAAAATCTCTATAATTATATTATTATAATACTATAAAGTATTAAGTAAATAATATTACTATAATATATTAATATTAAGGTATTATTTAATTAATAACTAGTTACTAAAATAGTTAGCTTAATATAGTAGATTATAAGATAGCTATATAATTTTCTTTTAAATATCTATAGACTACCTATTAATTATAGTATTCAGGATAATTTCAGTAAAGCTTAGTTTAATAAACTGATAGTCTTAATTATAATAGTTATAACTAGATATCTCTTTACTTATCCTATACTTCTCTAGTTATAAGTAACTATATAGATTTCGAGGAGGTTTTAATTTTATTATAAAGATACAGAAAAGTAATAAATTATAGAACACTTAGCTTTCAGCTTTTTATTTTATCCTATCTTTAAGAGGTTTATAAAGATTCTCAACCCTATAACCTGAGTAGTTACTTTCAGCTATATATATCAAACTCTAACCTTACTGAGGCTCTCACTATACAGATTATTACTATAAAGTCTTCCTCCACTATAGGGTAAAATATTATAACTAGAAGTATAATTATCTATAATAATGAGTAATTTTATTACTATTTAAACTAGGTATAAGCTAGTATTAGTATAAATACTATTACTAAGTAAATTTTACAGTTAGAATTATATATAGAGTGAAGAGCTTAGATACTACTATAGATATAAAGTAAAAGTAACTAAATATTTAATCTCTATATAGAAAACGTATTTATATTATAGGAGAAGTTTTTTAGATTTAATAGAAATATTAAATTATTTAATATACTATATATATTTTATAAGATACTTAAGAAGTTTATTAATATAAACTACTTAAGAAAATTATAGCTATTATATTATTTAATCTTAAATAACCTTTAAATTTTAAGAAATTACTATAGGTTTTTATCTTTCTTAGAATAATACTTTTTTTTAGAGGTCTATTAATAGTATAAGTATTTTAGATATATCTTCTGAGGGGAAGGAGAGTATATAATTATTAATATAGAAAAAGAAGATAGTATACTCCTTAAGCTAGTAATATAGCTTTCCTACAGTAAGCTTAAAACTAAAATATTTAGGGTCTCCCTCTAGATAATACTACTAGAGGGGAGAAAATATTTAAAAACTATAAAATATTTTATTTAGATAGTAGATCTTTTTAAGCTTTTAATAATTAGATAGTATTTCTATATAGACTACCTTATTAAATATTACTTAAATAAAAATATTAACTATATTATATTCAAATAGCTTAAGATTAAAGTAATTAGTAATTACTATAAGGAAAGAATTTACCTGAATATATATACTAAAATAGCTATATAGATTTCATGGTTATTTTATAGCTATTAGTCTCTATAAATAATAAATTAAACTTTAATTTTAAGGAGGTATCTATATTTACTAAACTTATAGATATAGATTTAGTAGTAATTTAGAATTTTTAAGTTCCTTATAAAAATTCTATTAATTTCGCTCTAGAAGTATAATTTAATATAACTTTCAAAATAAGTTCTTTTAGCTACTATTATAGCTTCAGTATAAAAATAAGTAAATACTACTAAGTAAGATATAGATAATAATAATAGCTTTTATTATAGAACTTCTAGAGTGAAAACTTCTATTTTCCTATATTTTAAATACTCTCTAATATATAATTTACCTTATAGCTGAAGCTTATCTTTTAGACTTATAGTAACCTTTTAAAATTCTCTTAAGATTTAAACTTTAGAAATTCCCTCAAGCTAATAACTTATATAATTCTATAGTTATAAATAGAAGTATTTAGAAGTATCTTAAAATAACTAAAGAATATTAGCTAAAAAGATAGTTATAAATAAAAATCTTCTAGCTACTTTAGTATAATACTTTATATATTCCTTATACTTAACTTTCTCTAGAGGTATTTAATCTTCCTACTTCCCCACAATTTTATTTATATAAATATAATTATAGAAAAATATAGTAGGTAACTTTAGAGGAATTAATAATATAAACTTTATAGTTTTATATAAAACCTCAGAGGGTTTAGAGTTAGTTATAATATAAATATAAGATATCAAGTTTTTATAGCTATCCTCTATATGTTTAGTATAAATTACTTTATTAAGTTTTTTACTTAAATTTAAGTAAATATTTAAGTTAACTTTATATAACTTTACTGTAGCTAATTACTTTTATAGCTAATAAGAAACTTTATTAAGGTTAAATTTCTTAAAATTATTTTATAGAGAGATTAAATTTTTATTAAGAACTATTATTTTATTAAAAGAGATATTATAAGTTATAAAAATCTTATTTTATAAAGGATTCTATATTTAAAACTAATTAGTTAAAATATAGCTGACTAAAAAGCTAATAAAAGTATACTTTTTAAGGTAAGTAAGGTAATTATACTTAAGTTTTATATTTATAGTAAGAATAAAATACTTATAGCTATATATATAAAGATAAACTAAATTCAACCTTATAGTATTATTTTTTAAGTAATTTTATAAAGTTTCTAGTATAGTATTTACTAGCCTAAGAAGCTTATTAGTATATAGTTATAAAGAAAGACCGATACTTATAAGGTTTTAAGCTAGAGATTATAAGGTAGTTTACTTCCTTACCTTATAGTTCTTATATAAACTTTAATAATAGTTTTAATATACTTTACGCCTCTATTTTGACTTTATATATATAATATAAATAGTTTAAGATAAATACCTTAAATAGTTAGAGTAGCTTTTAGCTTCTTATATCTAGAAACCTTATTATTATATTTTGAAACCTTAATATTAATATTATACTGGCGTTTAAGAAGTAAGATAAAGTTATTAAATACTATCATTATAATAATTTTAGTATAGTTTATATAATAAAAATTCTATAAGTAGTTAATAGTTTTATCTATAAATATTAAAAAAGAGATATAGCTATTATAACTTTAATAATAAGAGTAAAAATTAAATATAATATATTTTCTAGATATAATATATAAAGTATTCTAATATTTTATATAGTAAATAATTTATTTTACTTTATTAATATTTTAAGGTTTATATATTCCCTAAGTAAACTAATACTTATTATATTTTAGGTAACTATTAGTAATATAAATACTATATATAGCTGAAATAAAGTAATTAAGAAAGTTTCTCCTAAAGTATTCTAGCTGCTAATATTAAAATTATTTATTATTTTTAGAGAGTTTTAAATAGTCTTTATAATATATTTCTAATAGTAATAATATCTAGAGAAAAACTTATATTATACTAACTATATTACTAAAATATTTTAATTCTTATAAAATATATAGTATTTAAAAACCTATTAGTTATATTAAATATTAATAGCTATAATTTCTAAGTAATTACTTCTTTATAATTAAGAGAGATAATTTATCCTAATATTTTATTAGTACTTTTACTTTTATAATTACTAAAAGAAGATTAAGTTTATAGCTAGAGAGACATAAAAAGTAATATTATAAAAATATAGTTTAGTTTCTATATTTCTTAAGATTATAATATTAATTATAGTATTCTTATAATTTTTAAGAGATACTAACTTAATATTATATTAAATATAATCTCTAGAGGAAGCTTCTTAGAGAATTATAAAGTTTTTAATATCTTGAAAAATATAAAATAAAGTATTTAAGTTAAGAATAAATAGATTCTAGAGAGAATATTACTAAAATTCTTCTATATAGTAAGCTAATTATATAATATTATAGTTATTTTAACTAGAATTCTATCTATATAGTTACTATTATTTAAGATTTTAGATTTTTTTAAAAGGTTTAAATTTAAAATTATTTATTATTTAATTTTCTTCTTAATTATAATATTAAGTATCTAATTTTTATATATAAGTAACGTGGTTAATAAGCAAGCTAGACAGACAAGCAAGCTGGATACCTAACTGCGACTATATTATATTTCCGACTGATATATAACACCTACAAAATTAATTCAATTTAAACTAGTTAAGATCTTCTTCTTTAGATATTTCTTCAGTAAATTAATATATTTATATATTATAACTGGTATTCCTATAGATACTATATTACTATTAGCTTATTTCTATTCTTAGCTAGTAACTACTACTCTAGCGTATTTCCTCCTTAATTTAGACTGTAGCCTCTCTCTGTAATTAAAGATCCTCTATTTTAGCTATAGTGAGACTTCCTCCTTATCTAAGATATATTTTCTTAACTTTCTAGTATCTATTAAATAGATTATTCTCCTCTTAAAGGATCTAGACTTTAGACCTTAATAAAGTAATTTAGTATATAAATCTATATACTTCCTTTAATAGATACTCTACAGCTTTAATAATTAAAGTTAGTAAGTTATTTTAATAGTAGAAAATTCTCCTCTTAATAAGTTCAGACTGAGAAGATATTTCTATTAGGTTATTTAGCGTCTGAGAAGTCTATATAGAGAATATTATTAGGAGGGACCTTAGAAGTGTTAAAGTATATAACTTAATATTAAGCTTTAATAGTATACTTTCTATATTAAGAGGGATAAACCTAACCCCTCTGAAACTTCTCTAGATATTTTTAACTATAAGGATTTATATAAAAACTTTATAAAATATAGAGAAAAAGTTTTCCTTTATAATATAGATATTACTTTAGTATATCTTATTCTTAATTTATTAACTATATACTTTCTTTAGTAGTCTAAAACACCTAATATCTAAAAGCTGAAATAAATAAGAGGAGTAAGTTAGTATATAAAATATAATAATATTATTTGTTTTGTAATATATCTTAAAGTTAGCTATATAGTGATTTTCATAATTATTAACAATAAGGAGGTAATATCTACTATTTATATATAGTTTTATATACTAATTAAAATACTGAAGTTAATCTAGATCTCTTTTATTTATTATCTATCTATTTTTAGATGTTATAATAACCTAATTATATAGGAAACCTATTTCTATATATTAAGTAGAGAAGTAATATTACTTTAAAATAATAATATATAGTAGAATATTATAGTCTGATAAACTGATAGTCTAGATAATTATAATTTATTCTTAGTTACTAAGCTATATTATTTTTGTGTTTAAATGCTTTTTAGTATTTATTATAATTATTCTAGATATAATCTAGCTTATTATAAACTCAGTCTCGTTAAAATTATAAATATCTAAGTTTATAATATTATATTTTATAATTATATTTACTATAAGTTGAAACTATATATTTATTATATCTAGATCTTTATATTAAGCTTTCTTATAGTTATATTTATAAAAAAAGTGTATCTGAAGCTATAGTTATCACTTAATGAAATTTAAAGTTTAGTATTTCCTAATAGGAAGTATATTATAGTTAGTAAGTAGTTAATTAGCTATATCTTCTATACTATTAATATAGGAAGGAAATAATTAGGAATCTAAGTTAAGAATATATTTAACTAGCTTCTCCTTTTTAAATATAGTTAAATTCCGTAAGTTAGAAGTAATATTATATTGTGATAGGGTACCTTTTAGTTAGGTAGCTAAAGTTAAATATAATACTGAATAGATTTTAGCTGCAGCCTGAATACTAAGATTTGGAGTTTGATTGATAGTCTGGAAGGCTAGGGTTAATTAAGCTTCTTTATTCTGTGATATTATTATTTTATTGTGGCGTTATGTGGGTTGTAAGGTAGAAGATAGGTTAGTTGCGGTTGGGTGTCCAGCTCGCTTGTCTGTCCAGCTTACTTATCAACCACATTATTAGGTATATATAATAATAATATAAAAGTAGATAGCTTTTACCATATTTAAGAGAATATAGAGATTTATCTAAATTATTAAAATATTTCTTACTATTTTAAGAGTTCAAACTACTATTTATAGCTTCTAAAGTAATATTAAATACTCTATAGTTAATTTTACTTTAATAGAAAGCTTCAGAAAGCTACTATATAGTTTCTATAATAGCTAAAATAATTTTATTTAATACTATTATATCTAATTAACTACAGATAATAAATATATAACTTTAGATATATAATTTAATTAATAAGTAAATTAGTAAAAATATAAAATTATTGATCTAAAATATTTTTATAATTAAGAAAGTATAATTAACTATTGAAGGTTTATATATAATATCTTACTATTTTTAAAATTATTTTTTAGTTACTATTCTTATAGTAAAATATTTAATTTTAGGAAACTAAAATATATTATAATATATAGTAGCTACTTACTAAGAATAGAAATTATCTATAATACTAAAATAGTTATAAAAGTTTATTAACTATATAGTAAGATACTTTTTTAAATTATAATATTAATTTTTAATATATTACTAATATACTTAAGAATTAATAATAATATATAAATCTAGTTTAACTAGTTATATTTATATCTTTAAATTCTAATATTATAGAAGTTATAAAAAATTATATAGATTTTTAAACTTTTTTCTATAAGTTTTATAATATTCTAAATATAGATATAGTTAGAAACTTTACGTAAAAATTAAACTTCCTTAGGATAAATTAACTTTATAAAGGTAAATTTATTAAGAATACGAAAAATAGTTAAAATCTCTAGAATATTAATTTTAGATATTATAATAGATATTTTACTTTTTTTACCTTAGGAAAATTATATATAAGAGACTTTTAAGAAATTACTAAAAAGAAGCTTTTTAAAATATTTAATTTAAAGTTAAGATAATTCTAAAAATTATAAAATTTAGCTTCTATCTTAAAAAAGTTATATTAAATAATCTACTAGTTAGCTTTCTTAAATATTAATATAGAGGTATTTTTAGTAAATATCTTAGTATTTTAAATATATAAAGTTATTATAATATATACTTTTTAGCCTAGTAGCTTTTAAGTTTTTTAGGATTCTTAATAATTATATATAATTAGGAGGTAAAATCTAGTGTATATTATATATAACTAAATGTAGCTTTATATACTACGTAAGGCTCTATTTTAACTAGTTTAAGTGGGGCGAGGCTTATAGAGATGCCACGAGTGTCTGAGGCTCGAATGATATAAACTCTGATACTTAAACGCCTTATTTCTAATATGTCTTATTATATGTAATTAGGAGGCAAAATCTAGTGTATATTATATGTAACTAAACGTAGCTACACGTACCGCGTGAGGCTCTATTTTGACTGGGTTAAGTGGAGTGAGGCTTATAGAGACGCCACGAGTGCCTGAGGCTCAAATAGTGTAAACTCTGCCGCTCGAATATATTATTTCTAATATACTCCTTCAGTTTTAAGGACTACACCTATAAGCTAGCTTTTTTAAATAACGTTAGTTTAAACGCTCTATTTATATCTTATAAGAGACTCCTTTTATAACTTTATTATTCTTATTAAATCTCTATCCCTATAGTAGGAAGAATAATACTATTTACAGACTATTTAGATATTCTTTATTATCTAAACTAAGAATACCTCCTGGCGCCTTAGGCGCCTTAGGCGTCCTTAAGTTTTTTTTAACTATATTATAATTAGAATTAGAATTTATATATCCTAACTAGTAGTTAAGAACTTTATTAAGATTTTTAAATATTAATATAAATAGTTTCTCTTAAAGTTGTTCCTCTTACTATATTTTCAGATAGTTTAAGTAGTTTATTATATTAATCTAAATAATAAAAATACTAAATTAGTAGTTTTAGAGAAACTTTATAAAACTATTAGCTATAAGATCTCCTAAAAGTATATACTTAACTTTAAAATATCCTTACTAAACTTCTTACTATAATTAGTAATTATAAATATTAATATATTATAGCTTTATATATAATTATATTATTTTAGTAGTTATAAGATATATTATTTACTAGTTATTATACTGAATTTAGACTGCTAGATAAAATTTATATATTTTACTTCTACTAAAAAAATTTATTATAAAGTCTACCTAAAATATAGTAATAAAGTAGCTAATAAAAATAGTTTCTTATATTACTTATAATAATATTAAAAGCTTTATTTTAGTTATTAAGATAGTTATAATATCTTATTTATTAGTTTACTATATTATAAAGCTACTAAAAAGATATATAATATAGATTTAAAAGCTTTTAAAATTCTTATTATTATCTAGAAAATTAGTATTTATAGTAATAATAAAATTATCCTATAGATTATTAGGTTTATAGCTAAACTTAAAATAGAGATCCTTAGTTTTACTAAGATATTATATTATTTACTTAATCTTAACTTAGTAGTTATCTCTAGAATTCTAATTAAAATAGGATAATTAACTAGCTATATAAGTAATATCTAGTTTTATTATAACTATAATATAATTAATAAAGTTAATATCTTATTAGTAGTACTTAATCTCTATATAGAAAGCTTAATTATACTATAGGAGGAATTCTTTAGATTTAAGGGGAATATTAAATTATTTAATATATTATATATATTTTATAAGATACTTAAGGAGTTTTTTAATATAGACTACTTAAGAAACTTATAGTTATTATATTATTTAACTTTAAATAATCTTAATACTAAGGAATTACTATAAGTTTTTACCTCCCTTAAGATAATATTTCTTTTAGAGGTTTACTAATAGTATAAGTATTTTAGATACTTCTTCTGAGGGGAAAGAGAGTATATAATTATTAATATAGAAGAAAAAAATAATATACTCTTTAAGTTAGTAATATAACTTTCCCACAGTAAGTTTAAAACTAAAATATTTAAAACTTACCTCTAGATAATATTACTAGAGGAGAGAAAACCTTTAAAAGCTATAAAATATTTTATTTAGATAGTAGATTTTTCTAAGTTTTTAATAATTAAATAATATCTCTATATAAACTACTTTATTAAGTATTATTCAGATAAAAATATTAACTATATTATACTAAAGTAACTTAAAATTAAAATAGTTAGTAATTATTATAAGAATTTAAAAAAATATACTTACTAGAGTAATTATATAACTTTTATAGTTATCTTATAATTATTAGTCTCTATAAATAATAAGCTAAATTTTAATTTTAAGGAGGTATTTATACTTATTAAGTTTATAAATATAAACTTAGTAGTAACTTAGAATTTTTAAGTTTCTTATAAGAATCTTACTAATCTCACTCTAGAAGTATAATTTAATATAACTTCTAAGATAAGTTTTTTCAGCTATTATTATAACTTTAGTATATAAATAAGTAACTACTATTAAGTGAGATATAGATAATAATAATAACTTGTATTATAAAGTTCCTAGAATAGAAACTTCTATTTCTCTATATTTTAAATACTCTCTACTATCTAAGTTACTTTATAGCTGAAGTTTATCTTTCAGACTTATAATAATCTTTTGGAATCCTCTTAAGGTTTAACCTTCTAGAATTCCCTCTAGTTAATAACTTATATAATTCTATAGCTATAAGTAGAAGTATTTAGAAGTATCTTAAAATAACTAAAAGATACTAACTAAAAAAAATAGCTTTAAATAAAAAGCTTCTAGCTACTTTAGTATAATATTTTATTTATTCTTTATACTTAATTCTCTCTAGAGATACTTAATCTTCTTACTTTCCTATAGTTTTATCTATATAAATAAGATTATAGAAGAATATAGTAAGTAACTTTAGAGAAGTTAATAATATAAATTTCGCGGTTTTATATAAAGTTTCAGAAAGCTTAAAGTTAGCTATAATATAGATATAAAATTTTAAGCTTTTATAGCTACTTTCTATATCTTTAGTATAGATAATTTTATTAGATTCTTTATTTAGATTTAAGTAAATATCTAAGTTAACTTTATATAACTTTACTATAGCTAATTACTCTTATAACTAATAAGAGATCTTATTAAATTTAGACTTCTTAAAATTATCTTATAGAGAAGCTAAATTACTATTAAAAATATTATCTTATTAAAAAAGATATTATAAATTATAATAACTTTATTTTATAAAGAATTCTATATTTAAAACTAATTAGTTAAAATATAACTAACTAAAAAGCTAATAAAAATATACTCCTTAAGGTAAATAAGGTAGTTATACTTAAGTTTCATATTTATAGTAAGAATAAAATATTTACAGTTATATATATAAAAATAGGCTAAGTTTAGCTTTATAATATTATCCTTTTAAGTAACTTTATAAAATCTCTAGTATAATATCTACTAACTTAAGAAGCTTATTAGTATATAGTTATAGAGAAATACTACTACTTATAAAATTCTAAATTAGAGATTATAAGGTAATTTACTTCTTTCCCTTATAGCTTTTATATAAATTTTAATAATAGTTTTAATATACTCTACTCTACTATTCTAACCTTATATATATAATATAGATAACTTAAAGTGAATATTTTAAGTAGTTAGAATAATTTTCAGTCTCTTATATTTAGAGATCTTATTATTATATTTAAAAACCTTAATATTAATATTATACTAATATTTAAGAAGTAAGATAAAATTATTAAATACTATAGTTAAAATAATTTTAATATAATCTATAAGATAAAAATCTTATAAGTAGTTAGTAACTCTATTTATAAATATTAAGGAAACAATATAGCTATTATAATTTTAATAATAAGAATGAAAATTAAATATGATATACTCTCTAAAAGTAATATATAAAATATTCTTATACTCTATATAGTAAATAATCTATTTTACCTTACTAATATTATAAGTTTTATATATTCTCTAAATAAATTAGTATTTATTATATTTTAAATTACTATTAGTAATATAAATATTATATATAGTTAAGATAAAGTAGTTAAAAAGTTCTCTCTTAGAATATTCTAGCTACTAATATTAAAGTTATTTATTATCTTTTAGAAATCTTTAAATAGTCTCTATAATATATTTCTAATAGTAATAATATCTAGGAGAGAGTTTATATTATACTAATTATATTACTAAAATATTTAACTTCTTATAAAGTATATAATATTTAAGAATTTATTAGTTATATTAAATATTAATAACTCTAATCTCTAAATAGTTACTTCTCTATAGTTAAGAGAGGTAATTTAGCTTAATATTCTACTAATAATCTTATTTTTATAATTACTAAAAAGAGATAAGATTTATAGCTAGAAAAATATAGAGAGTAATATTATAGAGATATAACTTAACTTTCTTATCTTCTGAAGTTATAATATAGATCTTAGTATTTTTATAACTCTTAATAAATATTAACTGAATATTATACTAAATATAACTTCTAGAGAGAGCTTCTTAGAGAATTATAAAATATTTAATATCTTAAAAAATATAAACTAAAATATCTAAATAAAAAATAAATAAATTTTAGAGAGAATATTATTAAGATTTCTCTATATAGTAAATTTACTATATAATATTATAGTTATTTAAGCTAGAAAGCTAATTATATAATTACTATTATCTAAAGTTTTAGATCCTCTTTAAAAAAGTTAGATCTAAAATAATTTATTATTTAATTCTCTCCTTAATTATAATATTAAATATCTAATTTTTATAAATAAATAATAAATATATATAATAATAATATAAAAGTAAGTAGTATTTACTATATTTAAAAGAATATAAAAATCTATCTAAACTATTAAAATATTTCTTACTATCTTAAAAATTTAAATTATTATTTATAGTCTCTAAAATAATATTAAGGATTTTATAGCTAATTTTACTTTAAAAGAAAACTTCAGGAAGTTATTATATAGTTTCTATAATAACTAAAATAATTTTATCTAGTAATATTATATCTAATTAATTATAAACTATTAGTATATAATTTTAAATATATAATTTAATTAGTAAGTAAGCTAAAGAGAGTATAAAGTTATTAATTTGAAATATCCCTATAATAGAGAGAATATAGCTAACTATTTAAATTTTATATATAATATCTTACTATTTCTGAAACTATATTTTAATTAATATTTATATAATAAGGTATTTAATTTTAAGAGATTAGAATATATTATAATATATAGTAATTATTTACTAGAGATAGAAATTATTTATAATACTAAAATAATTATAAAGATTTATTAACTATATAGTAGAATCCTCCTCTATATTATAATACTAATAGTTAAGTATATTATTAATATACTTATAAATCTAAAATAATATATAGATTTAGTTTAACTATTTATATTTATACTCTTAAATTCTTATATTATAGAGAGTATAGATAGTTATATAAACTTTTAGGTTTTTCTCTATAAAGTTTATAATATTTTAAATATAAATTTATTTAGAAGTTTTAAATAGAAGTTAGAACTCCTTAGGGTAAGTTTATTTTATAGAAGTAAATTTATTAAGAATATTAGAGGAAGTTAAGATCTCTAGAGTATTTATTTTAGATATTACTATAAATATTTTATCTTTTTTCACCTTAGGAAAGTTATATATAAGAAGCTTTTAAGAAGCTAATAAATAGAGATTTTTTTAAATATCCACTTTAAGGTTAAAGTAATTCTATAAGTTATAAACTTTAGCCTCTATCTTAAAGGAATTATACTAAGTAATCTATTAATTAGCTTCCTTAAATATTAAAATAAAGATATTTTCAGTAGATATCTTAACATTTAAGATATATAAAATTATTATAATATATATTTTTTAGCCTGATAGCTTTTCAGTATTATAAGACTCTTAATTATTATATATAATTAGGGGGCAAAATCTGGTGTGTATTGTGTGTAACTAAATGTAGCTATATATACCGCATGAGGCTCTATTTTAACTGGGTTAAGTGGGGCGAGGCCTGTGGAGACGCCACGAGTGCCTGAGGCTCGAACGGTGCAAACTCTGCCGCTCGAACGCGTTATTTCTGACCTGTCTCTCTCAATCTGACACCACCAGCCCAATTTGAGTGACACCGTTTCGACCCGCGCATCCTGATGACGACATTGGTCTACCGTGTCGATACGACCTTCTTTGGCTTCCATTGCGTCAAGCGCATAGCGAGTCGACCACTAGCGCCTTGAACAGTCTCTACTTGCGCGCCAAGAATGCTCATAGAAGCCCTCCGCGTCCTGCCTCGCCTGCTAGCCATGCCGCCTGACCAGCTTAGTGGCTGGAAACACAACAGCGATGGCCGCCAGACTACCGCTCGCGTCCAGGTCCACAGACTCGCCACAAGGCGCTAGTTGTGGAATTACCGATACAGGACAAGATATGCACAGCGTGCCCGCCATACAGTCAATGAGCAGCTTGTCATATTTCCATCAGCAAGATCCCGCACCTTCTAATGGGTCTCCTCCTCCACATCACCTTGCTACTCCTCATTTATCACCTAAGCAGAACCCCGGCACACAACATATGACTATCGTCAAGTCAGACCCGGGCCTCTACATAGGACAGCTGTCTCCAGGCGAAGAGGTTACCAACCACGGTTCCAATATTAGATCTTCACCCGCTCTCCCAGCCATTGCTCGCGGCAAATTCACAGAGGAATGGGATGCGAGTCAAAGGGGCAGTAGAATCATCGACAACCGTGTCAACATGCTGCGAACTAACTTGTTTGTCTCCAATTCGGGGGAGGATCATCTGAATCTCCCCTCTCGACACAACACTCTTAAAAAACAAACCTCATTGCGCAAAAGCGGTAGTCTGAAGCGTAGCGAGAGCCGCAAGAGTGCCAAGGCCGGCAGTATCCGCAGTCTGGCTCTACAATCGTCATCCGATCCCGATGAAATGCACAGTGCCTTCCACTGCCCTGTCCCGACCTCAGGTAATCCTACAGAGGCTTTGGCTGCCAGATTTCAATGCAAGTTACACTCGACCCTATCATTACATTCGGCACTTTCTAATTCATTCGCAAAGCTTGGCGTAAGATTCTCAAGGATCTCATTGCATACTACCGCGAGATTCAGACCCATTATGAGCTCAAGTCCAAGTCGCTCTTGAAACTGGCCAACGTAACCAACAACATCTCTACGCCTCCCAGCTTTCTCGGGCTGGGAGGAATAGATGATGCCCTGCAAATCTTGCGGGTCTACCACAAGAGTGCCATTCTTGAGTCGAACAAGGCGAGGGACATTGAAGAAGATGTCATATTAGCATTGACAGGTCTGAGGAGTGATTTGCACCAGAAGATCAAAGAGATCAAGAACTTGTCGGGTGATTTCAAGAATTCAGTCGATAAGGAGATGGACAGCACCCGAAAAGTTGTCCAAGTTCTCCAGGATACTTTGGTTCAATCCGAACTTGATGCTTCTTCAACAACTGGGAAGCAAGACCCTTACCTACTACGGCTCGCCGTTGACAGACAGGTAGAGCGTCAAATTGACGAGGAAAACTATCTTCACCAGGCTTATCTTAATCTGGAGAATTCCGGTCGAGAACTGGAATCGATCGTGGTCGGCGAGGTACAAAAGGCTTACAACGCCTATGCTGGTATTCTCAAAAGGGAATCGGACGCTGCGTACGGCACCATAGACGAGCTTCGCATTGGGCCTATATCCATGCCGAAGGACCACGAATGGCTATTTTTCGTGCAGAAAGACAAACAGTTTGTGGATTCTGGCACCCCGATCCGCACAGCGGAGCACATTCAATACCCAGGGCGAGATCATGTCGCGAGCCAGGAAATTCGCGGTGGACTTCTCGAACGCAAAAGCAAGTACCTCAAAAGCTACACAGCAGGCTGGTGAGTAGTGGTTCTCCTATCTTACATTACCCACGCCGGAATCTGATTCCAGTCTCTCGGTGCTTAGGTATGTCCTATCTTCAACACATCTTCACGAATTCAAATCGGCAGACAAGGGTCAGGCCCCCGTCATGTCACTGTTTCTCCCGGAGCAGAAACTAGGGTCTCACTCCACCAAAAGCGGATCTTCGAATAAGTTCATTCTCAAGGGTCGCCAAACTGGTTCGATGCATCGCGGCCATTCATGGGTCTTCCGAGCCGAAAGCCATGATACAATGATGGCTTGGTATGATGACATCAAGGTGCTCACCGAAAATACAGCTCAAGAAAGGACCGACTTTGTGCGTGGCCATGTTCGCAGTTTGAGCCAATCATCGAACCGATCAACCAGCAGCGACGGCGTTCTCGATGATGACGACGACGAACCATATTCAGCTGACACGGCGGTTGCGGTCAGTACGAACTCGAAGCAGGACTTCCGCCGTCCGGAAGCAGGTGGGCGGTTCCCATCTGATATTCAAGTCCACGCGCAGCGAGGCTCACAGATACCCGCTTCGACTAGTCCAAAGTCGGGTTTCGACTACTCTGATGAAACTGCGGCTGTAAAACATCGCGGTGTGCTTGGAAGCAAGTTGAGCGACTCCCACCTCGTCCGAGAACACTCCAGTGAATACAGAGGGACATGCCGGACGCCCATGGACGACACGCCGTCTCATGCGGTCCTAGTCAGACAGCAGGCTGGGGAAGATTGTGTCAACCCATACACGAATGAGCCAATCAGTCGCTCACGAGAATATCATCAGGCTAGCGCCCTTGCTTCACGTGATCCAGATGGTCATATTGAGAAAGCCAAGTTTGAAAATCCTCCCACGAACAACGCCCGTGGGCTGGAAACTCCCGGCAGCAGCTCTCAGCATGGTCTGTGGATGAACGTTGCTGAGCAACGCTCTTTAGACACACCACGGAGCAAAATCATGAGCCAACAGCCTGGTGCCTATTCAGATTCATACAAGCTAGGGATGGGCAGTATGTTCGCGACGGCCCCTATGGCAACTGGCGACCCTATGCCCGCGGGAATGGATGATGGATATGAGGCAGCCCCACGGCATGAACGGTTGCCATTATCATCCAGTCGCCCGACGTCAGGGACCACCAGGACCGACAGTGTCCCGGCTATATCTAATCTGCATGTACCAGGAGAGTATCCCAACGCTGGAAATGGCATGGAGGGGAGGATCTAAACACAGCACAAAGATGAGAGCTTTTGTGGTGTTACTAGAAGGACGGGAAATTGGGTGTCGGATCCTACTGTCGGGCAACATTCCATATTTACTGCATTATGTCTAATATGTCCATGTGCACTCGACGGACAAACGCAACGTGTCAAATGTTATGGCATGATAGACGCAGGTAGTTATTAGTATGTCCTTTTCCTATTTGACTTGTCACACATGCGCCCCCAAAGTTGGTGTCGCGGCCCGTGTTGGTACAGGCGTGACGAGCCATTGCAACCAGACTGTTTCATCTTGCGGCAGTCTTGAGAGATGAGCAAAGATTTCTAAAGAGATACAGGATGATGAGCACAGCAGCTGGGTTGATAAAAAATGACAAATGGCAGCTGCCAAAATGACGAATTTGCGCGACGCAGAAAATGGTAGGCTGTCATGGTCTTCAGGAAAAGGGAAAGTCCGTAGCTTTGCGCATATGAATAGAAGTTTTTTTTTAATCCCCCCAACATTATTCGCAAGTCTAACGAATTTGCACGCACTTGATTTTGGACCATGCTGACGCCGGCTTTTGTGAAGATCGCAACTTCACTTGTGATAAGGGGCTTCGTCTAGTGCTGCTTCAGTGGCTGCCTCAGTTGATGCTATCAGCGCCGCGCGGCCCAAGGCCTCTACTTTTGGGTAGCCCTGGTGGATGATGAAATGTGCATACAGCCCTATTCCCTTATCTTCAGGACCGATGTCAAACAACAAAGCAAGCCCAAACGCCGGTGCCTTAGTCCCTGGCACAGAAGAAATCATCCCCAAACCTAAGAATCGAAGACCTCGGCGCCGATCTACCACCCTCTGCTGAAGCCACCGCGGCCACGTCCGCCGCCAAAGCCACCACCTCCTCTCGGCGTGCCACCTCTGCCGCCTCCACGACCACCGAATCCGCTGCCGCCGCGGCCGCCCCTCGACGGACCTCCCCTTCCACCTCGCGCACCCCGACTGCCGAAGCTGCCACGACCTCCTCTGGCACCCCCACCTCCACGGCCTGCCCGCTTGACCTTGGGTGCGCCCGGAGGTGGTTTCGGTTTGGGCAAGAACTTCTCCAAGGGAAGGAGCTTCTCGGATCCGATGTAGAACTTGTCGCCCTCCTTGAAAGAAGCTGCCTGGATACCTTCCGATGGCTTAATAGTGAAATAGACCTGGTTGATGGGGCCAAGGACCTCGTCAACCTTTCCGACGGCAGTCTGCAAGCAAGTTAGACAAAATGCCGAGCCTGTCGGCAAGGTCGCGTGAGGAGTTATGGCGGGGTCAATCGCACCTTATTCTCAAGGAAAATCTGCGCGTTGAAGTGGGGCACCTTAGGATTGATGCTCTCGCAGACCATCTCGCCTTCGCAAGCGTGCATAAACTTCCCCATCTCTGTAGAGACCGGCGATGTCAGCTGGAAGAGAGCGAATGAAATTGTGACAGGAGGAAAAAGTCGTACCTAGAATCGTCGCCGGCGGGCCAAAGTCCCTCTGCTGATAACCCCCTCGGCCTGGGCCATCCTTTTTGTTAGATGTCAAGGCCGCATCACAGATAAGGGGAGCAGTGCATTGGGAGTGGCATACCTCCTCCACCTCGGCCGCCAAAACCGCCGCCTCGACCACGCGGAGCTCCTCGTCCGAAAGACATGTTGATTGTGTTTGGCTGCGTTTGAGGAGCGACTTGAAAATCCGCTTCGGTGATGCTGCTGAGTTAAAGAAATTGTATCCACTGTTGAACCGATAGAAAATTTACAGTAACACAAGGCAAGGACTCCGTCGAGGTTGCTCATTGGTCGCATGCAGCGGAACGGATTATGGTATACACGGGGGTGCAGAAAACCGGGGACCAGTCCCTAAGCGGAGTAGATTTGTCAGATTGAGAGAGACGTACCTCTGGTACGTACCTCACGGAATCTCGTTTATACGCTCCCGAGAGGTACATAGTATATCCATAGTCTCATACGCTATTTTTTGGTCCTGAGAAAATAATATAATTAATTTAATAATTAAGAGTCTTATATACTTTACTAGCTATTTTATAACTATTTGAAATCTCTTAAGAACCTAAGAAGTAATATCTATTTCTACTAGAAAGATTATTCTGAGTAATCTTAAAAACTAAATTCTCTAGATTAACTAAATTAAATCCTTATATTATTCTTATAATTTTTAGGATCTTATAAACCTTGAAATTTATAATAAAATAATTTTAAATACCTTAAATACTAAATATAAATAACTTACTACTAAATTAATAATCCTAAAAATTTCTAATTACTTATTAAGATTTAGATACTCTATATATACTCTAAGTTTATCTTAAATTATAACCTCTAAAGAGAGAGATAATATAATAATTCTAAATATAGAAAGTAATATCCTACAGACTATAGCTTTTAAATACCTCTTAACTAAAAATATAACTTTATATAAGAAAAAATACTCTAAATATACCTTTTAAGTAAAAATATATTATAAGAAAATAAAAAAAATATAGATAATATAAAAGTATATTAGAGATACTATCTCTCCTAACTTTTTAAAATACTCTTATAATATTATAAGAAATTTTAATATCTAGCTATTTAAACTTAAAAACTATATAAGCTATAATGAAATTAAGAGATAAATAGAAGTAATTATAAAATATATAGTAACTGTTACTAAACTTATAAGAAAGAAACTAGATTTAAAAAGTAATATAAAAGTATAAATTACTTACTGAGAGAAAATAATTTATAAATATTTTAATATAAGAATACTAAACTCTTATAAACTTTTAATTTAATTTTTAGAATATATTAGAGAATTTAGAAGTAACTATATTAAATTATAAGTTTTCTTATATTTAATTTTAGTTTCCCCTAAAGTTTATAATAGTATCCTAATAATAACTAAAATTATAAATTATACTTAACTTTTTCTTCTAAAATTAGAAGTTATCCTAACTTAAAATAGATCTATAAGAAAGATTTTTAACTTTATAGACACTCCTAATAATAATAAAGAAACTTAAAAAAGTTTCCCTACTATAATAAGAAACTAAAATAGAAATTAAGTTTAATAAGATAGAGAAACTTCTAATTAATATATAAATAAATATTATAAATAAGAATCTAATAATAATAAAGACTATAAGTTAAAAAGAAGCTCTAACTATAAGATATACTAACTATAATACTCTCTCTTAAGATATTTCTATATTAATAAGTAGCTTAAATACTCTATTTAGAAATTTAACCTAAATATCTAGAAGATTATAAATAGAGAAATAAAGTTTAATAAAAAATTTATAAAATATATAAAGAAAGTTACAGACTTAATCTTAAGATCCCAACTATATAGATACTCTCATAAAAAAATTATTATAACCTTAATAATCTTAAATAAACTCTATATTTTTATAAAATTTATAATTCTAGATTCAGAATTAATAATAAATATTTTTAATAATACTAAATAATTTTAAATACTTTTAGAAGCTATAATAAGTAACTACCTTTAAACTAATATTTAAAAGATTACTATAGAAAATTATAATAATATAAAGATAAAAATATAAAACTTCTAAAACCCTATAAAATTATATTTATTTAATATTATACTATATTCTAACCTTATAAGTAACTTAATATCACTCAGAAAGTTTTATAAATGTAAATTATAGTAGGATTAGAATCTAGATAATAACTATATTTAAAAAATAGATAGAAACTACCTCTACTCTCTTAAAATTATAAATAAATAATATATATTAGAATATAATCCTCTCAAGAAAATATCCTTCTACATATCTATAGAGTAAGTATTACTACCTAAAGATAAACCTCCTAAATTCTATAAACTATATAAATATACTATATCCTTACAAGAATAGCTAATAGTTAGATTTTAAAAACTTTAGTATTTAAGGTTAAAACACTCAGAATCTAAAGTAATAAATTACTTATTAATTACTATAAGAAATATTAAAGTAAATAGGAATTTATAAATAGTCTATATAGTAGACTATAATATATATATAAAAAGTAAGATATATTAAATAGTATAAAAAGTTTAGAAGGAAGTAATATAGTATACTAACTTAGGGGAGAAAATTATAATAAATTTTTATCATTTTAAAAAGAATTATAAAAACTATATATGTACTATAATTTTTATAGATTCAGTAACAAGCTTAGTATAAAACTTCTATTTTTATATAAAAAAAATAAAGAAACTTCTAAATATAATTAGAAAGCTTCTTAATTTCCTAAAAACTATGTATAAAATATTAGTTAAGAAAATTAAGATAAATAATAAGATTTAAAAGTATAAAGTAATCTAGATAGAAATTCAAGAGAGAGATATTAAGTTTAAACTCTCTATATTAAAAACTTAAACTTAAAATAGTAAAGTAGAGAAAATAGTAATAATAATTAAAGAGTATATAAAGTTTATAATAATTAAAGTATCTTTTTCTCCTATTTTATAGCCTAAAATTTTAAAAACTATTATATATACTTATAATTATATACTCTCAGCCTTTTAAAACTAAAAGATACTATATAAATAATTTTATTATTATTTCTAGAAGGATAAAAATATATATATAGTAACTCTAAACCTCTCCCACCTGAAAGTATATAAATATTAAGTATATATAATAACTTAAGAAGTTTAACTTAAGTAATATTACTACTAGAAACTTACACTAAAAGTATTCTTAAAGTTTCTAGTTAGCTATACCTTAAGTAACTTTTTTAGAATTTAGAATCCTTTTTAGAAAAAAAATTTTATAATAAGAAATATAATTTTTAATAAGAAAAAATTCTTTAATAGTAACCTAAAAGATTTTATATTAGAAATCTTTCAGATAGACCTTAAAGAGATCTAGAAGAAGATTACTAAACTTAAAAAATAATTAAAAAATATAGCTATAAAGTAAAATACTAATAAGAAAATAAATAAAATTATAAAATTTTCCTAAACTAATCTAAATACTAAATAAATAAGTACTTAAGATCCTCAAAATAAACTAGACCCTCAAGAGGGACCACTTTTCACTAAAACTAAATTCAAACTCTAGTTAATACTACTAACCTCCCTAGAATCTATAAGCTTTATAATAATACTCCAGGAAGTATTTATTACTTAATATAAAGTAGAAAGATAAATATAATATAATCTCAGAATAGTAAGAATAATATTATAAATACTTTTTAAGCTACTTTTCTAGTGGAACATAAAATATATAAATATTTTAAAGTTTATATAAAATTAGTTACTATATCTAATAGACACTTAAAGCTTAGTTAGCCTGAAAGTTCTAATAAGATAGATAATTTAGAATATATAATAAAAAAACTACTAAATAAAATAAGTAAGGAAATCTATAAGAAGCCTCTAAAATATTTATAGAGATACTTACTACTCTTAAGTAGTCTAAAAAATTTAAAATAAGACTGAGAAGAATTTTATATACCTTCAGGAAGATCCTAACTACTTTTATATAATATAAAATCCTTAAGTTTTTAAGATATATACTAATGAGAGTTACCTCTCCTCCTAATATCTTACTAGCAGCTTATAAGTAGAGAAGAGTATCTAAACTACACTAAAAAGAGTGTAAACCTTTAAGGTTTTTACTTACTAATATAGAATTTTAAGGAAGCTGAGGAAATATACTTATAAAGTTACTAGATCTCAAGGTTATAAGATAAAGTTAATAAGCTAACTGTAAGAAGTTAAATAATTCTTAGTTACTACTAAATCTATATATATAAACTTAATAAGTATAAGTAACTACTTAAATTAAAAACTTACTTAGTAATATAAGGAAACTAGTAACTAAAAGATACATATAATATTTATATAGTAATATTCACAGGAATATTATTTCAGATACTTATAGTAATTATAATATAGTTTAATTTCAAGCTTCTTTAATATAATATAGTTAACGTTTTTATCTATATAGATATTAATAAAAAGATCTATATAAAAATACTTCTAGAATATAAAAAATAGGAGAAGATTCTAAAACTCCAGAAAATACTATATAGTCTCTATTAATTATTTATCCTTTAATAGTAATATCTCAAAAAGAATCTAAAGAACTTATAGTTTTCTTATATTTCTAGAGAAAACTACTACTAGCAAAAAAACTAGATTCTATTCTTCTTCTATATTAATAACTATATCCTAATATATCTTAAAGTATATAAAAATCTCACAAGGGAGGCTATTAGAAATTTTTAATTATAATACTACCTTAAGGGAGGAGAGAATTTATAATAATTCCTAAATATTAAGATACTATATAATTAAGAAGCTTAAAAGCTATAATTCTTATAAACTATATATATAGAGAAAACTTATAAATTCCTACTAGAAAGTTATAAACCTAAAGAGAGAGATTACTTCCTAATAATATACTTAAAACTCCTTCTATATAATAGAGAAATTTTATATTAAGAAATTAACTTCTACTAGAGGAAAGTTAATATTATATTATATACAGTAATAATAATAAGGCTAGATTTAATATTTACAGCTAGTTAACTAACCTACTTTAACTAAAACCTAAAGTTTTAATATTAAGAAATAGTAAATTAAATACTTAACTATATCTATAAAACTTAATATCTATACTTTAAGTATAGTATAGAATCTGGAAGCTTAAAAGATACTTTTATAGTTTCTTCTAATATAAGTTTTAGAGATAATATATAAGATTAAAAGAGTTTTTAAGGTTTTATAATGAAACTCTTTAGAAATAATATTATTTAGAAAACTATAAAGTAATCTATAGTTACTATATTAACTATAAAAGTAGAATTACTCTCTCTCTCCTTAGTAACTAAAGAGATACTATTTATAAGTTATCTACTAGCCTTATTATAACTCTAACTACCTATAAGAAACTTAAGAATAATAAAGTTCTCTATCTCTAAAAATATATTAATAATAATTTAGATTAAATATAATAACCTCTAAATAGTAAGTTTAGTAATAAAGAAGCTTATAAAATTTTAAACTTATTTGAGATATATAGATATTTATAACTACTAGTTTTATTAAGAGATCTCTAAAAAGAAATTATTAATTACTTATACTTTCTTAATGTAACTTATAATAAACAGTCTAATAAAAATACTACTTAAGTAATAGTTTAAGAGGTTCTCAAAATAATTTAGTCTATATTACTAAAGGGATCTCTTTAAGCAAAATTACATTAATAACTTTAAGAAAAATAAGAAAATATAGCTTAAACTCTCTCAGTTAGAATTAATATAGAATATAACTTAATTAGAAACCTTATAAGTTTATAATTAAATAAACTGAGAGTATAAAAAAGTAAAGTATTTCTTAATTTAGAACTGAAATCTATAAGTAAAAAGGTATCTAGAATATAAAGCCTATAAATAAAGATAAATCCTCTAAGACTAAAGCCTAAAATAAGAAAACTAGAAACTATATTATTATCCTAAGGAATTACTATAATAAACTACCTACTTATATATATTAAGAAAAGATTTAAGAAGAATATTAAGAACGTAACTATTCAGTATAATAAAAAAATAGAGCTTAAATGAGTAATATAAGTTAGTAATTAGGTTTTCAGCTAAAGGAAGAAAGCTAATATTATTAATATTATTAATAAAAAGATCTATAAGAAATAAAATAGTAATAATAAAAACTATAAGAACTATAAATATTATAGAGATAGTATAAGAAGTAAAACTACTCTTAGTAGCAGAAGTAAGAATATAATAGTTATTATAAGTAGCAGTAATAATATTATAAAGCTTTTAACGTTTAGCATCTCTAGTCTGAAAATATATAAATTAGAAATTAAATTAGAAACTTTAAGAAGAGATATTTACTATAAATCTAATTATTTTATTATTATATATAGTAAGGAATTTAGTGTAGAGGTGAATAGTTATTTCTATATCTAACTTATAAATACTACTAGATATATAATATTTATAATAGTAATAGGAGCTTTAATAGTAAATATTAAATTAGTTTCAACTTTCAGTAAGAAAAAAGAAGTAACTAAGATAAAAATTATAGAGTTTATCTTTATTATCCTTACTAATATATTTATATTTATAACCTAATAAAGTTAGAGTTACTTTAGTAGCTTTTATAGTGGGAGAACGTTTAGAAATAGTAACTCTCTTTAACTTTTTAGTTACAGACATAGAAAACTTAGAGGCAGGCGTGAAATACTTCACTAGATATTTAGAATAATAGAGAGTATTCTCTTTAATCTCCTCATGAGTAGAATGTTCTTTATTATAGGTAGCAGCCTTATTACTAATAGTTTTACTAATAGTAGTCTTAATTATATTATTAATTACTTTCTTAATATATTTAATATTAATAAGAGATATATAGAGAGAGGTAGGAGTTTCTTTAGGAAAGTTATTATAAGTAGGAGAAAATATTTTGAAATCTCTATATAACATTAGTAATATAATAGTAAAAAGATCCTATTCAGAAAATTATATACTATTTAATAAAAAATTAAACCTGAAAAAGAGAAGAAAAATAAACTATATAGCTATATAATAAGTTTAATAATTTATACTGAGGTTTAAGATATTTCAGCTAATAAGAAACTAAGTTTAGAGAATAAAATTAGTTTTCTTCTAACTAATTAATATCTTACTTATATAACCTATAGTTATTATTCGAGAAATCGCAAAAGAATATAGAGAGTATTTACAGTAATCTCAAAGGAGTTCTGAATAAAAGGATTTATTTTTAAGTCTATTTATAAGGTATATACTAATAGGGAGAAGCTCTGGAGATCTCTCCCTAGGGGGGCGTATCAGATTGAGAGAGATATACCTCTAGTATGTATCTCACGGAATCTCGTTTATACGCTCCCGAGAGGTATATAGTATATCCATAGTCTCGTGCGCTATTTTTTGGTCCTGAGAAAATAACACAATTAATTCGACAAGATTCCTAGTATTTCGACGGAAGCATTTTGATTATACGCCACTTTACAAACAAAAAACATCTATTCATTCCGAATTTTAGCTAGTAGCTATAATATTCAGACTAAACTTTTTTAATTTAAAAATATTAATTAGAATCTAGTGAAAAATCAAAAGTATATTAGAGAAAGAAAGTTAGTTTAGAAAGTAATAAGATAATAGAGTTTTAGTAAGAGAGAGAAAGCTTAATTAAAGTTAGAACTTAAACTTATTAATAATATATATAAAAGAAAATTACTAAGAAGGTCTATCGATTTACCAAAATACCTCTATCGAAATACTAAGTATTAGTAGAGTAGTATTATTAGAAATAATATACTTCAGTGGGAGAGTTTATACTAGTAAAGCCTTAAGTAGCTACACTAATTTTATAGACTTTACCCCACTTAAACTAATTAAAATAGAGTATTATATAGTATATATAGCTATATTTAGTTATATATATAATATACCAGATTTTATCTTCTAATTATATATAATAATTAAATAACTTATAATACTAAAAAGCTATTAGGCTAAAAGTATATATTATAATATTTTATATATCTTAGAAACTATAATATTTACTGTCAATATCTCTATCTTAATACTTCAAGAAACTAGCTAGTAGATTACCTAATATAATACTTCTTAGATAGAAGCTAAACTTTATAACTTATAGATTTATCTTAATTTTAAAATTAATACTTACAAAAACCTATTTTGGGAATTTCTTAAAAGCTTTATATATATAACTTTCCTAACGTGAAAGAAAAGTAAAATACCTATAGTAATATCTAAGATTAATACTCCCGAAAGTTTAACTACTTTTAGTATTCTTAATAAATTTATCTTCATAAAACTAAGTTACTACAAAAGACTTTAACTTCTACCTAAGATTTCTAAGGAAAAATCTATATTTAGAATATTATAAGTTTTATAGATAAAACTCTAAAGATTAATATAGTTATCTATAATCTCTATTTAATATGAATTAAAAAATACTAATATAAGTAGTTAAACTAAACTTATAGAATAGTTTAGAGTCTTAAGTATATAGGTAAAATATTCCAATATAAATATTCTGATATAAAGAAGAATCTCTCTATATAAGTAATAAATCTTTATAAATATATTAGTCTATAAATAACCTTTATTTTTAGTATATAGCTACTATATATTTCAATATATTTTAGTTTCCTAAACTTCAGTATCTTACTATAAGATTAATAACTAAAATATAGTTCTAGAAATAGTAAGATATTATATATAATATTTAAATAGTTAGCTATATTTTCTTTATTATACGAATATCTTAAACTAATAATCTTATACTTATACTAACTTAATTATTAGTTAAGATATATATATATAATTCCATTTTTAAAGTTATAGTTTTTCACATATAATATTACTAATATAATTTCTTTTAGCTATTATAGAGATTATATAGTACCTTCTAGAAACTTTCTATTAGAGATATATTAATTATATAGTATTTAATATTACTTTAGAAGGTATAAAAACTAACTTAAACTCTTAAAATAGTAAGAAGTATTTTAATACTTAAGATAAATCTCTATATTCTTTTCCATATAGTTAAAACTATCTACGTTTATATAATTATTATATATGTATACTACTTATATTTAAAAGCTAAATTTTAAATACTATAAATAAAGAGAAAGTCAAATAGTAAATAACCTCAGATTTAGTTTCTTTTTGAAGAAAATATAAGGTTTTAGAAAGTAGTAATTATATAGCTGGCTCTCTAGTTAAGATACTTATAATACTATATAGTATACGTACTATAGAGAAAAGCTTTAGTAGTATTTTCTCTAGAATTTATTTATTGTTAATTTAGTTACTTTTACTTTATACCTACAATAGTATCTAAGCTCTTTACCTTATATATAATTCTTACTATAAATTAAACCTAATAATAGTATTCTTCATGATATTAGCTTATACCTAGTGTAAGTAGTAGTAGAATTATCTATTATTATAGATAATTATATATTTAGCTATAAGCTTTGACCTTACAGTAGAGAAAGGCTTTAAAGTAATAATTAGTAAGAGCTTTAGTAAGGCTAAAACTTAATATATATAACTGAAAGTAACTACTAAGATTATAAAGTTAAGAATTTATATAAATTCCTTAAAGATAGAATAAAATAAAAAGCTAGTGATAGCGAAATATTCTATAATCTATTATTTCTTAATATCTATATTTGTATAATAAGAAAGAAGCCGATAGCTTACTCTCTATTGTAACTATTAGTGGATATATTACTTCTTAAAGTATAATTTTAGCTTTTTTACCCCCACTCAATACTGCAGCTAATATTAATTTAATCTGAAGCTTAATTCCTTATAGCTATAGTAGCTAATATACTGATCTATATTAACCTTTGTAAGAAATAATAACTAATTACTTCTTCTATATTAACCTTATACTTTTATATTCTTACATCTTTATATTATATAGAATTTAAATATCTTAAGAGATTTAATTACTACTTACTAAAGCTACTCTATTTAAATACTTCTTATAACCTTAATATTTGCAACCCCAATATTCTGCAGACTACATTCTATATACCCCTAAGATAAAGCTTTATATTTTGAATATAAAAGTTCTTGATTACTAATATATAAGAATAGTTATAGTATTTATTCTGCTATTTAGTTATTCCGGCTTATATAAGGCCTAATCGGCCTATTTATATACTTTCAAGCTGATACTTCAGATTCTTAATTTCGGAAGATACTTCTTAATTCTTAATTTAAGCTAACTTTCTTATAGATACTAGCGTATTCTTATAACATGTTATAGGATATTTAATAATATCTTTAACGTTATCCTCTTTCTCTTCTTTAGATTATTTAATCTTAGTAGTATTCTTTTTAATAAATTTAAACTTCTTATTCTTATTTTTAACTAATAGATTACTAGTGAAATTATCTTTCTTATTATTAGCAGAAAAAGTAATAATTTATATTTTCTTAGAATTATTATAGTAATGTTTAATAATAGTAGAAGTAGCTAACTTATTAACTAAAGTAGCTAATTTCTAAATAAGAATATTCTTAATATAATTAAATTTAAATATATTAGGTAACTTAAATATAGGTTAATTAGGCGAAGATTCTCAAAAATTAGAAAACTTAGTAAAATATACTTTAATAAAGACTTTCAGTTAGAAGATTTTAATTTCAGACTATTACTTACTAGTAAACTGCATTTTGAAAAACTATGAAAATATTATATTACTAACTTACTTATAAGTTATATAAATAAAGTAAATTCTAACGAAATTAGTAAGGGTAAGTATATAATTAACCGTTAAATCTATAAGGAATAAAGAGTTAGTATCTGTAAAATAAATAAATAAAATACGTAGTTACTATATATAGTATACTTCCTTAAGAAACTAAAGAATAAATTCTTAAATTCCGGATATATTATTAAAAATAGAAAAATAATAAAGACAATAAAAAACGTTTATTATAAGATTAAGTCCTATTTATTGAAAAAACTTAAGTTTAAAATTATAAAGTATCTCCTTGAATAAAGAAATATAGTAAGTGAGAATAGAAATAAGCTAATTAAAAACTATACTATCCAGATCAAGATATAATAAAATCCCACTATTAGTTTTGGAGATAGTATTATAAGAAGGTTCAGCCTAAAAACCTAAAAATTAGCAATAGCTGAAATATATTATATAGATTAATATATAAAATCTATAATAGCAATACTTACTACTAATAAGTAGAATTGATAGTTAAAGTTATTAGTTAAGAAAATAAAAAAGCTTAGTAAGCGTAAATAAAGCAGAAATTTATAATATTTATAAAACCAAAATTATATAATTTCGAAAGACGCTAATAGGTTACTTCTACTAAACGTTAATAATAACTATTTCAAAAATAGGAATATTATAATAGGTTAGTTAAGAAATATTATTTCTCTTATTTCAATATTTAAAGAGTAATTTTCAATATCTATTTACAGTATTTGATTTAAGAAATATACTATTTAGAATTTAAAATATAGAATTTCATCTAGTGGTTATTCCACTGGGAGGGTGTGTGAAAATAATTACAGTATCTATTCTACTATTTAGTTATTCCAGCTTATATAAAGCCTAATCAGCCTATTTATATACTTTCAAGTATCCCATTCTTGTTTAAAGAGATTATACCTTTCAAAAACCTATATTCAGACTATATACTATACCATTTGTTTATCACATAATATAAGTTAACTTATAAACTTTATATAAGTATAATAAAACTAAGTTTACTTTTATTAGTAAATACCCTTAATATATTAAATATAGCTAATGTATAAATAATATATATATACATATAAGTACTTTTAATATAGCTGGATAGCCTTTAAAACCTCTGTAAGTATATTACTACAATACTGTAAGAAATTCAATAATTAATATTACTGTAATATATTGATATTAGAATATTATTTAATTAATAACCAATATCCAAAATAGTTAGCTTAATATAGCAAACAATAGAATAATTATATAGTTTTTTTTTTAAATATCTACAGGCTGCCTACTAAATATAGTATTTAGATCAATTTTAATAAGATTTAGTTTAATAAACTAATAGCCTCATTTATAGTATTTATAGCTAGATATCCCTTTATCTATTCTATATATCTTTAGTTACAGATAGCTATATATATTTCAAGGAAACTTAAATTTGATTGTATAAATACGGAAAAGTAATACATTATAGAATATTCAGCTTTTATAGGCTTTTTATTTTATTCTATCTTTAAGATGTTTATAAAGATTCTTAACGCTATAATCTTAATTGTTACGTTTAGCTATATATATTAAGTTTTAGCCTTACTAAAGCTCTTACTATATAGATTATTACTATACGGTCTTCCTCTACTATAAAGTTAAATATTATAACCGGAGGTATAATTATCTATAATAATAAATAGATTTATTACTATTTAAACTAGTTATAAGCCAGCATTAGTATAAATACTGTTGCTAGATATATTATATAGTTAGAACTATATATAAGATAAAGAGCTTATATACCCCCACAGATATAAAGGAAAAGTAACTAAAAATCTTTATAATAAAACTGAAATTACCCTTAAATCTATATAGCTACTAATAGCTAGAGAACTATAATAGTAGGCTCTGAATATTTCTATATAACCTCTATAATCTAAAATATTAATATCTTCTAAAAAGCCTAAGTATTATTATAAATACTAATATTGATAAGTAGATTCCAGATATTCAGAATATAATTATCTAGGTATTCTATAATCTACCATATTAAGCTAACTATTCTAAAACCTAGTTACTAATTAAATAATATCTTAATATTAATATATAATATTATCTACTTGATACCTTAAAGTATTATGATATTATAATAACTACAATTTTCGATATTACATAATTTATTAAAAATATCTATATTTATATTTATATCATCTTTTTATATATAGAAGAGGCTGATAGCTTACTTTCTCTTATAACTATTAGTGTATATATTACTCCCTAAAGTATAACTTTAATTCTTCCACCCTACTAACTGCTACAGCTAACTTTAAGTTAATCTGAAGTTAAACCCCTTACAGTTACAGCTGATATATACACTCTATATTAATCTTTTTGAAAATAATGAATATTTAATAACTTCTTCCGCATTAACCTTATATTCTTACACCCTCACACTATATATAATTTAAATATCTTAAGAGATTTCATGACTGCTAACTATAGCTACTTTATTTAAATACTTAGTATAACCTTAATATCCGTAATCCTAATATCCTATAGACTATATTCTACTTACCTTTAAGATAAATTTCATGCTTCTAATATAAAGGTTTTCCACTATTAATATAAAGGGTTTCCGCTACTTATATAAGCTAACTTATAATCTCTATATAAATATAATATTATTTAGCTTACTTTTATTGAAAAACGATCTTAATATTTTAATTAAGTATAGCTAATATATAAAAAACAATAATGTAAATATAGATATATTTAGTATAGCTATATAATATCTAAAACCCTGGTAATTATAATATTATAGTATTCTAAAGTATTAAGTAACTAATATAATATATTAATATTAGGATATTATCTAATTAATAACTAATCTCCAAATCTATTAGCTTAATGCAGTATATTATAAAATAGCTAGAAAGTTTTCTTCTGAATATTTAAGGTTTTTTTATTAATATTAATATGTATAATATTACTTAGATTATCTAGAAGAAATTAATATCTTTAGTTATAGAGGTTATAATAGAATATTTAGTTTCCACTATTATATTTCCCCAGTTACAGATGGCTATATAAATTTAAGGACAATTCCAGTTTTATTATAAAGGTAGTATTAAGAATAGTTTAGATATAGAAAAGTAATAAATTATAAAATACTTAGCTCTTATAAACTCTCTATTATATTCTATTTTTAAGAGGTTTATAGAACTTCTTAATTCTATAATTTTAGTACTTACTTCTAGCTATTTATTTTTAGTTCTAGCCTTACTGAAGCTTTTACTAATTATTACTATTATCACAAACCTAAGCCTTAGAGCTTATATAGAATACTACTATATAGGCTCTATAGAGCTACCACCCCTATAGTTTAGTAAAAAGCTTTCACTATAAGTGTAAACTCTTTAAGTTTATTATAACACTATTTAGACACTATTATGGTATTTCTTATAGCTAGCTTCTAATATTAATAAACTTTCTTTCTAAATCTAACCTAGCAGCAAACAGTAAACTAAACAGATAATATAAAACATAATAAAGATAATAGTAGATACTAATATTATAAAATCCTTAATAGAGATTCTAACAGACTAATAGTAGATAAACCTAATTATAGATAAAAACTAAGTTTTCTAAGAGATCCTTATATAACTTTAATAGAACTATAAAGTAATATTATAGTTTATATAAACCTCTTTTATAAGAAGGAAACTTCTCTTAATTAATATTCCTTTTAATAGTAATATTCTTTACTTCTTAGTATAGAAAATAACTATATAATATAAACTTAAAGTTAACTAAATTTTTATTAGAAGACTAGAGAACTTTTAGTAATTCCTCTAGACTAGCCTCTTACTGAAGATCTAGATATAAGTTAGTAACTTCTATATAACCTAAAAGCCTCTATATAGCTAGAATATTAATATCTTCCTCTAGTATCTTACTTAAAATTATTATAAAAACTTCCACTATAGTATTTAAGCTCTCAAGAAAATATAATATCTCTAATAAAAACCTACGTAGATATTTATAGAGTTCTTTATTAAATTTAAATTAACTATAAGTTAGGTAGGAAAATATACCTAGGTAGAGGATATTTAACTAAACTACCTACAGCTAACCCTCTCCCACTAAATTCAGATAACTACTATTAATTATAATATTAGCTAAATAAATTACTATACCATAGTCTAATACTACTATATAATTACTATAAACCTTAAGATTCTTAATATAGAATTATAAAACTATAACTAACCTTAATTCTAACTATAAATAGAACTTTCAGTTAACTAGAATAGGAATATATAGATAATTAGTATAGATGCAGCTTACGCCACTTTAGTGTCAATATAATATTACTTTAATACTAACTATCCTCACTAAGGAAAGTTAGGTAGCTAGAGCTTTATATTAGCTAAACCTCTATTAGTTACTATAGTAGATATATATAAAGTCTAGTAGGTAAACTTAGTAATCCTATAAGCTTATATACAGACTGATACTTATATTTACTATAGTATTAAGAACTATTTTATTACTGAATATAAGCTATATTCTACCTACCCTCCTACAGCTTTAAATATTAATATTTAGACCTTACAGCTAGATAAGGAAATTATAGATAATAAGGAAAAAGAATAATTCCCTAGAAGAAACTCTCTAGAGGGTAAAATAGTATAACTACTAGTAATATTAATATAGTAGTAGATAAAACTAGAGAGATATAAAGTTAGATAGATAAACTATTCTTTTTTGTTACAGGCTATGCCCGGATATCTAGCCAGAACTATACCCAGGCATCCGAAGCTAACCCCCTCGCTCGGGTGGGACCTTAGTGGATCCTATATAACACTATATATACAGACTTTTCTATATACTTATAAAGGCTTCTCTTTTACTTCTTAGTTCTAAATAAATAGTATTTTACGCTACCTTCCGGTTAAATAAACCTAGGTCCAGCTTTTTATATATTTAGAACTCAGTTTTATTTACTATATAGATAATATTAAGTAGAGTGTAGCTTCCCACTAGTTAAGTATATAATCTAGTTAAGTGTAGCTTCTAAGATATAATACTATATAATAGGTAACTAATATAAAGAATAATAGAGAGCACTAAAGCCTCCCAGGATATTCCTACAGGTAGTAACCTTATAAGTAAACTATTTTAGCAGTAGTTATAATATACTTTAAACTCTCTCTACTAGAGGATTAATAAGCTTTTATATAAATTAGTAAAATAAGATATTATAATAGATAATAACCCTCAGGTAGCTATTATAATAGATACCTCTAGTTTATATTAGGATACTCTAGTAACCTCCAGAATAATATCTATTAAGATAATAGCCTTTAGGGTTAATAATATTACTATATCCCTACTAGTAGCTAACTATTAGAGGAAACTTCTTCCCCTACTTCTAAAGTTTTCAGGTAAGTAGAAGGAATACTAAATATAAACCTAATAGATAAAAGTTAAACTTAAGATTAACTACTACTTCTTTAATAGTAATTAGGAATATTAATATCTAATTTACTCTTATTTAGACTTTAGTCCTCAGTAAGTAGTTAAAATCTTCTATATAGTAGGAAAACTAGAAAACTCCTATAATCTAAATAATTTTATAAGTTACCTAAATAGAACTTATCTAGATCCTAATAGTTAGCTTTATATTATTATTTAGTTATAGAACTTCAGATAGAAAGAAAATAAATATCTAACTACTTTTCTATCCCAATTTAAAAAAACTCTAGCTAATACTAAAGGATATATATAGCTAGATATAATCTAGATCTCCCTACTGGAGGTTACTTTACTCTCCCACTTTAAGAAGCTACTTATTATAATTAATCTTTCTATAGAATATAAACTTTAATTATCTAAAATTCAAGATATAACTTAGAAACTTAAATATATAAAAGAGGCGTCAGTATACTATCAGCCGCTCCACTAGAAACTTACTATCTATAATATAGAGGATAATATTATAATAACTAAGATAGTTAAGAAATAATAATAATATTAAAACTCTAATAGCTTCTTCTCTACCTCTAAGGAACACTCTAGAGACTACTAAAATACCCACTAATACTTTAAATATAGTAAGAAGAATTATATCTATAAGAACTATAAAGCCTAAAAGTATAAAAAAACCAGTATAAAAATCGTAAAAGCTATAGCTACTCTAGATTACACTAAAGATAACTAGGGAGATAATACTACCCTACCTAGTAATAGTAAGAATTTGGGAAAAAAATAACTCCAGAATAAAATTAGACCCTAAAGCTAACTAAAATAGAAGTAACAGGATAGAGGAAATAATAAGAAAAAAAATAAGTAAGTAACTAGTAGTTAGCTACTATTCAGACTAAAATTAATAGAGATTACTCTATTAATATACTTATTAATATAGACTGTAACATCTACATTATTATTAATACCTCTCTTATAAAGAAACTTTACCTCCTACTAATTAATAAATTAAAGAGATAGATAAGGAGATACACTACTAAATTATTATCTAGTAACATTCAGAGAATAACTATCCTAACTTTAGAAGTCAGTAACTATATATAGAAAATCTACACCTATATTATAAAAAGTTTACAGCCACTCTTATATCTTAAGTAGCTATAAATAGAAAATAATTATATTATCTATAACACTAAAGCCTAACAGATAATATACAGAAAAAGTAGTATAATAATATACTTAAAACACCAGAATAAACTAATATAGCTTAAGGAGATCCAGTTAACTTAGCTACTTAGTATTAATTTATTTATATTTATCTATTAGTATACTATATAGTATACTAGTAAGGTACTAAACCCCTACTAGATTATATTTATTAATCTGGTAGATATTAAGAAAATATTAACCCTAAAGGCAGAAGTAAACCTAAGGGATTATATCCCTATAAATATCTTAAAAGAATTCCTAAATCTTTTCTATCTAAATTCAGTATACTAACTACCCCCCAGCTAACTAGAGATAGATTACTATATCCTATTAATTCCTAATAATAAGGAATAAAAACTAGACCTCCTATAGAGACCCCTCTATAGTATATTATAAAAGAAGCTTCTAATACTTAAAAAAACCCTAGAGAATTTACTTAATAAGAAATTTATTAAAATAAGTAGCTTCTCTACTAATACCCTAATCTTTTTTATAAAAAAGCTAGATAGAAGAATATATTTCTATATAAATTATAAAACTTTTAACGTAATTATAAAGAAGGATTATTACTTCCTCCTCTTTATATTAGAGACTCTCTAGAGAATTACTACTACCTACTAATATACTAAGCTTAATATTATTACTATATTCTATAAAATTAGAATTAATAAAGTAGATTAAGAAAAATAACTTTTCAGATATATTATAGCTTCTTTAAATAGATAATATACTCCTTCAGACTTACTAGTATCCCTACTATATTTTAATAGTATATTAATAATTACCTATAATAATTTCTAGATAACTTTATTATAATATATATTAATAATATCCTTATTTATATTAATAACTTATAAAAAGAGTATAAAGAGAAGGTCTACTAGATACTTAGCTACCTTACTAATATAAACCTTAAGTTAAATCCCAAGAAATATAAATTCTTAGTCACTATAGTTAAATATATTAGGTATATTATAATAGCTAGAAAAAGCTTCTCTTATAATCCTAAGAAGTTAGAAATTATTACTAACTAACTCCCCCCCAGCTTACTAAAAAGTATCTACAGTTTCCTTAAGTTTATAAACTACTATAAGATTTTTAAATCTTAATATAATATTATTATAGAGCTTTTAAACTACCTAACTTAGAAGTTAGTTTTTTTTAACTAGAAACTAAAACAATAAGAAATTTTCCTTATACTAAAATAATTCTTCACTACAGAACTAATCTTACAGATATTTAACTTTAACGTTCTAATAATAATAAAGATAAACTATTTAGAGTATATCCTAAGAAGTATATTAACTTAAACTAATAAGGTTAGAGTGAAGTATCCAGTAGCCTTCCACTCCTAATATCTAACCTCTATAGAATTTAATTACCTAATCTATAATAAGAAACTCCTTATAATACTAGAATATTTATAGGTATAGAAAGTAAAGCTACAGAGCACCAGGAAGTTTAAAATCCTTACTAACTATAAAAACCTTAAATACTTTATAAAGAAATAATAACTTATAGAGAGGTAAAATTAGTAGATAGAAAAGTTATCTTAATATAATTCTTACCTTAAATACTAACTAGACATCCAGATAGTAACTCCTAATATTCTCTCCCAGAGGGAATAAGATATTCCTAAAAAATAAAATAATAAAAAATAATAAAAATAAGTAATATAGATTATCCCGGATACCACTATTCCCACGGAACTCTAAGTAGGATATATAGATATTACCAGTATCCAGATTTTCAAAAGAAAACCAAACCTGTAAGAAATATAGAACTATACTACTAAGAGAGACTCCTTATACTAATAGATCTTCATAATAGTCCAGTAGGAGAAATATAACTTCCCCCCTAATCTCTATATCAAGATCCAGATCGCTAAATATACTATTAATATACTAAGATAGCTTACTTTTAGAGAGAAACTTTAAATACCAAACAGTAAAAAAGAAAATAACCTTCTTAATAAACTTAGAATTAAGCTAGTATAGAAGTTATATAACTCCTCCCCTATAAGCCACTTAGGGTATAATAATATACTAGAGATTATAAGCTAATAGTTCTACTAACCTAGATAATTATAAAGTATCTACTAATTTATATATAATTATAATATATATAAAGGTATTTATATCTAGAAGTAGACTAAGAAAGAATTCCTAAAGTCCCTATTAGTATCTAACTAATTACATTCTAATCTATTAATAAACTTTATTACTAATTTACCCCCCACGAAAAGATAAAATAACTATTACCTCTAGGTTATTATTAATTAACTAGATAAGATTTCTATATTAAAAGAGATAGATATAATAGAGATAGAAATATATACTTAATAGTTCCTCAGTTATTACTATAAGTTCTATAAAATATTATATTCTATTATAAATAATAGAGAATCTAACTAAATAAGTTACTTCTAGAAGGAATTCTATAAATTAATAGGTATTATATACCTACTAAATACTAGTTACTACTTATAGACTAATAGGATCACAAAATAGTATAATTAAGAGATCTAAGTAGTTTTAAGAGTATTTACCTACTAGTCCCAGGATAATTAGGGTAACCTACTACTTATTATATAGTTAGCCCTCCGTAACCAGTAGTATAATATAATAAAAACTATATCTTTCTTTATAGATTATAAGTAGTATATTAACTCTATCCCGGTCACTAAGGAGCATACAGAACTACCTAACAGTAGTGAAGCTATAGCCTACCAGCTGGTTGAGAGAATATAGTTAGTAATAATATATATCCATACAGAGATAGCCGCCACTCAGCAGAGGTCGGAGGCTCAGGCAAACAAAACCCAGTCCCCCGCAGATTGGTACTAAGTTAGTAATAAGGTATAGTTAGATATATCTAACTATAAGTTGCCAAAGCCAAGCTGAAAGCTAGCCTGGCTACACTATAAGTATACAGTAGTAAAGATCCTCTCGCCGCACGTCGTGGAGCTGGATACCCCGGGGTCTATTCACCCACAGTGGGGCCCCAGTAGGCCCCATATAGCACCATATATACAGACTTTTCCACGCACTCGTGAAAGCTTCTCTTTTACTCCTTAGTTCTAAATAAACAGTATTTTACGCCACCTTCCAGTTAAATAAGCCCAGATCCAGCCCTTCACATTTTTAGTTTCTATATTAATAAATAATAAATCTTCTATTTCTATCTAAATTAATAGTAGTTATAATTATTATAAAGTAATTAGTGAGGAGTTTATAAAGTAGTAAAACTTTACTATTATTAACCTTCTATAGCCTCACTAACTAAATACTATTCTAGATATTAGTAAAGTTATAACTATTACTAAAATAGCTAAAATCTATATTAATCTAGACAAATAGGCGTCTGAAGCCTTATTCTATATTATTCTGAATATAATATAGCTAGCTATTCTTAGGAAATTATAATTATAATATTAAGAGGTTATTCTTAACCCCGCAAGAAACAAAATAAGGATAGATATAATTAGCAGCCTCATAATACTAACTATCAGTAATATCCTAAAGAGTATATATATAGAGAGATTTACTAATCCTATTAAGCTATTATTAATTATATTAACTAATATAAAAGAGGGAGATTATAAATAGATAGTTACTAACTTAATATAAATTAATATAACCCTCATTACTATATTATTAGTAACTCTGAAGTAGTTAGTATCTACCTTACTAAAGATCTATATCTCCTTTATAAACCTATTTAATAAGAAAAAAGCCTCCAGCTTTCTATTCCACTAAAGGATTCTTAATTACTATATATAGCTTAAGAAGAATCCAGATAAAACTAAACTGAATCTACCTTAGAAACTACTTTATAATATATTATAAGAGTATCTCCTTAAGGTATAACGTTAAATTACTAACTTAATAAATAAAAGCTAAATATAAGCTAGCTTCTTAACTACGGAAGTATTTATTCTTCTGGTTAAGAAGCTGGAAGGAAAGTGGCAGTTCTGTATTAATTACTATATTCTTAATACTATTAGTATTTATAACTACTACTTCTTACTATTAATTAAGAAGATATTCTACTTATTATTTAAGGTAAAATAGTTAATAAAAGTTAATTTTTAGATAACTTTCTATAAGATCTATATTATAGTGGAAGATAAATATAAAATAACTTTCTGGATATATTTTAATTTATTTTAATAGCTAGTTATATTCTTCAGGTTAATTAGTACGTCTGCTATATTCTAGTAATCTATTAATAGGATACTTTAGAATGTTCTTAATAATTCTATTATAATATATCTTAATAATATCTTTGTTTATAGCTGCAGATTATAGGCTAATTATGAAGTTAAGATTACTTAGATTCTAGAGTAGCTAAAGAAGGCTAGTCTGTATCTAAATCTAGAGAAATATAAGTTCTTAGTGTAGAAAACTAAATATTTTAATTTTATTATTAAAGTGGGAAGGGGGATATAATATAATTTTAAGAAAATTAAGATTATTTAGAAGTAGGAAGTTCCTGAGAATATCTAGAGTATCTAAAGTTTCCTTAGGTTTCTAAACTTCTATTATAACCTAGTGAATTATTTCTCCAGTCTAATAAAACTTCTTATATAGCTAATATAGAAGGAAGTTCTATTTTAGTAGAATAAAGCTTATAAGGAAGTATTTAATATACTTAAGATTATATTTATATTAAAGTTAGTAATAGCCTAATAGAATCTGGAGAAATTTATACTAGTAGAGGTAAATTATTTTAGGATAATACTGGAGGGTTATTTATTATAGGAGGATAAAGAGAATATTCTATAAGTAGTAGCTTATTATTTAGCTTAGTTAATTTTAGTTTAGTAAAACTATATTATTTATAATAAGAAGCTATTAGTAGTTATATTATACTTAAAGGTATAGTTAGTAAAGCTATAAAATATAATAGAAAGTTTTACTATTCTTTCTAACTATAAGGTTTTAGAATATTTTATAAATTTAAAATCTTTCTTAGAGCGTTAGGTTAGGTAGACTGAGACTCTATTAGAATTTAGTTTTATTCTAAAATATTATTCAGGCTACTTTATAGGGTATCTAGATACTCTATTAAAATAAGAATAAAATAATATAACTTAACTATAGTTTCTGATATAGATTCTCTACTCTCTATAGGTTAATATAGTGAATATAGTTAGATTACTTTCTATAGTTTTAAATATAATAAATAGAAATAAATAGGAATAGGGAAGAATTTATACTAGTAGTTAATAATTACTAGTAAAATACTACTAAATTACTAAATAGATATATAATATTCCAGAATACTATACTACTAATATTCTGAAACTAAGAGGTTTTAGTAATATTAATATATAAAATCTGCTGGAATATAGTCTAATAAGTAGTATAAATATTCACCCTAGAGGTAAATATAAGAATAGAGGTAGCTAATTATTTAGTAAAATTAGATAGTATATTATTATATTAGAGTAGAGTTTAGATTTCTAAATATAAGCTACTAACTATAGTAATTTTTTAATTAGTTTATAATTCTCCTATCCTAGATTATTTTAGTATTAACTTAATATTTATAATATTTTTATAAAACCAATATTAGGATAGGATATTAAGGAATATTAAGTAATTTATTAAGGTATATAATATTTACTAGTATTCTTATAAGGATTAGAGATATTATTAGGAACTTTTATAGTTACTTTTAATTTCTAATAGATTCTAATTCTAAATTTTAATTAACTTTATAATAAAGCTACTTTTTACTATAGAAAGTAATTATAGGTTTCTAATAGTTATTACTAATTAGCTTTCTAAATATATCTAATTAGAAGCTATAATATCTATATTAATAGAAGTCTATATAAAGTATTTCTAGAATATATAGTAATAGTTCTATAGTTTCTCTATATTAATTATTAGTAACTGAGGGTCTAACTAGATTAATATTCTTTAGTTAATATTATACTAATTTATAGAAGTTAAATAGCTTTTTTTAATATTATTCTACTTTTAGATAGATAGTGAAATAAAATAAATAATATTTAAGATTTAAGTATTCCTATAGATATATATTATTTTCTTATAAATAAACTAACTATTATATATTACTATATACTAGCTAGTATTTAATAATAGAAATCTTTCTATTACTAAAGTAAGTTTTAATAAGTTTCTAAATAGCTTTAAGATAATATTTATTCTATATACTATAATAGAGAAATCTTTTATAAACTTAAACTTAGGGTAAATTTTAATATTCCTCACTTACTTTAAGGAGAATATAACTTTAGCTTAAACTATAATAGTTTATATCTAATAATAGAGTAAGATAGAGGCTAATAGAATATAATAAGTAGTAGAGAAATTCTAAATTAGTAATAAAAGTTAGCTTTCCTTATAATATATTAAGATAAACTAGCTAAATAAGAAACTTAATTAGGTAACCTATTAATACTATATTATTAATATACTAAATCTACTTAATATTATATTAGATATTCCCCCCAGTATCTACTTAATATTCTATATTAACCTTATTAAATAGGCTGAAAATATCTCCTTACTTTTATAATATTATATAGATATCTATTCTAATTCTATTCTTAGTTTAGTAAGGAAGAATAGTGAAACTTAGAAGGAATATAAAATCAAGAAGATCCTTATAGTAAAGAATATCTTAAAGTGGAGATAAAACTAAAATATCTTAGTTAAATAAAGAGACTATAATATACTAACTTAGAAACTCTTAAAGAACCTTATTAATAATAAGGTAATATTATATTTTAAATTACAGTATAGAAATATTTATAAAACTAATAAATTAATATTAGTTTACTAATAATAGAAAGTTATATAGATTATAAATAGAATATAAAATAGCTTCTAAACTATATAGATATAAAACTATAAAATTACTTCTTAATAAAAAGATTATTATCCTCCTTCTTTTTCTCTACTATATTTATAAACTTTTCTTTATTCTCTTTATCCTCCTTATTATTATCCTTAATAGGAATAAATATAGCTGACTGTTAGCTAAGATATTATTAGTAGAAGTAGGAGGCAGTAAGAATTTAAAAATAGTAAATAGGTAAACTAATTTCAGTAAAGCTAAGAATATAACTATAATAGTTATAGGAAATAATATAATTACTAGAGTATATAATAGTATCTTACTAGAAAGAAATTAGTAAGATAGTTTAAAAAAGAAAAGAGAAAAAGAAAGAGAAGGAAACTTATTATTATCTATATAATACTACTAAAGTTAGTAATTATCTACTTAGGGATAAAGATAGTAGTAAGTAAGATATTATTTTTAGTATAGAAAGAGGGAATAGTAAATATAGTAGTAATATAGGTAGGGAATACCTACTAAGTATAATAGAGGTATTTATTATAATATTAAACTATAGTAGAGAAAATAGGCTAAAAAATAGTAATATAGTAGTTTTTAAAACTACCTTCCTTATTACTAGTAGGAATAATAGTAGTAATAATATAATTACTATAAGTAATTATGTAGTTAATTTAGTAACTAGTAGTAGCTTATATTCTTATGGCTGAAATGCGGAATATGCGGGGTATTTAAACCCTTAAAATATGGCTTTTAGGCTATAGTCACATATAGTTAACGTGGCCCCACATTTCATTACAAATTATTATAAAGCTACTTTATAGCCTTACTAAAGCTAAAACCTACTAGTGGGTAACTTACTCTATATACTATAAGGAGAAGTTATAAATAGAAATTTTAATATATAATCTATACCTCCTTATCTTATATATTTAAAGTAATATTTTTAGCTTTATTAGTATATAGACTAATAATACTCTCAGTCTCTCTAATATAGTATTCTCTCACTAAGAGAATAAGAAACTTAAAAGAATCTTATTTAAGGTGAAGCTTTTAAGATTATACTTTTAGAGACTATATTCCTTATATTTAATAAAAGTATTCTATTACTCTATAGAGATTACTTTTACTTATATTAAAAGTACTAAAGGTAAAAGCTAGTCCTTTTTAATATACACACTATACCTAAGATACTTAAGAAAGTATATATCGAATAATATATATATAGTATATACCTTACCTCTACATACTAACTAGAGGCTCTATTTAACCTCTTATATATAATATAAAAGTAATAACCTTTAAGTAATAATACTGCTATATTTAATAAATAGCTTAAGTAGTAAATAGAGTATCTTAACTAAAACCTTAACTTTATACTACTTAACCTCTCTAAAATATATCTTTATACTTTTATTAATAGCTCTTTTACTAATAATACTAACTTCTTATCTTAACTGGAATATATAATAATTCTAAACTAAAAGATTATAATTAGTAATAGTTAGTTTAACTTCTATAGTAACCTTATATACTACTTATCTACTAAAAGTAAGAAAGTTACTAAAAGTATACTTATCTTAGAGATTTATATTACAGTAGTTAGTATAGACTTTACTTATATTATAGCTATATTATTTAAGAAGATCCTTAAGTATCAAAAGCTTCCTTAGATCCTAATAATTATATATACTAACTTATACTTACTTTATAAATATCTTATAAAATTTAATATTACTAAAAAGAAATATTTAATAATTAATATTATAATATTAAGATAGTTATATAAATATTATAAGCTCTATAAGATATAGTGGATTAATAGAAATAATAATATTACTAATATTTTCATAAAAAGTATTCTAAACTATATTCTCAAGAGATTTATTAATTTAAACTATATAACTATTTAAATAGAGGAATAGGTAACTTAAGTGGAGTAGATAAATAAGTATTTAGACGTTATTTAGGTAAAAGAGTATAGATTATAAAAGATACTATTTTTTATATAAATAGATAGATATTAGGATATATAATAAAAAGAAAAGTTACTAGTATTAGTTATACTATACTGTAGAGTATGTAGTAACTATATATAATACTATATATATAGTAGTATATCCTCTAGGGTCTACTAGCTACAGATACTAAGTATCTAGCGCTAGCTATAGCTGAATAGCGTGGTAATTAGTAAGTAATTGCTATACTGGAGATCTAGAGCCTTATGTAGCGTTATACGCTATATAACGTAGTAATAATAATAACGATTTACCAGACTAGTTTACATCCGTACGATAAGATTACGTATAGTATGTAATTACCCTGACGATTAAACTGATAATAGTATAATTAGTAATAAGATATGTAGGTAATTTTAAGCTTACATATATAAAGAATATAGCCTGTGTGATTAAATATAGGGAATACTTTAATTAAAAGAATTTAAGCTAAAGGAGAAGAGTTTTTAGAAAAGCTACAGAATACCTATAAAATAGGTTTAATATAGTTAGTAGCAGCAGAATAAACTCTACTAACTATAATTAGTTTTTATAGATTCAGCCTGTAATACTAAGAACCTTTTTATTATAAAAGTTATTAAGGTAATATAATAAGCTTAAACTTCGGCCGTAGGTTTTAGTTCTTATATAACTAGTATATATATAGTGGCTGTAAGTTTATATCTATAATATTAGACTTAGAAATAGTAGCAGAATATACAGAATATATACACTATACTACCCTTTATAATCTGAAATGATACTTTTATAATTAAGATATTTTTAATACTATAGATCTATAAATATAGTATATTTTATTTAATATATCTTTCTAGAGTTTTCTCCCTATTTTCTATTACTAAAACATTAAGTTTAGGGGAGGTTATTTTAGTTATTTATTTTAGTTATTCGAGCTTAAGTAGCTAGCGTCTATTTTAATAGTATCTAGAGGTAAATATATCTCTTCTTAATTCCTTATAGATTAAAATAAGGAGATATTTTTACACTACCTTAGAAAAAGTAAGGTTAAGATTTATAATATAATATATTATCTTAACTAGCTAGATAATATCAAAAACCTTACGATTTATAGATAAAGTTTTTTAAATTCTATATAACTATAATAAGCTTATTTATAGACTTAATATTAATAAATAGTAAAGCATAATAGCTATATTCTAACCATAAATTAGTAAGAATATAAAAAGCTCTAAACGTAATATAGGAAAGTTAAAAATATATTTATCCTTTTTATAAAGTAAAGTAAAACTTGTAATTTAACTTAGAAAGTAGTATTTAATTTATATCAATATAATAAAGAAAATAAGAAAGAACTATATATAAAATCAGAAAATCCAGAATAGCTTATTAAGCTAAAAGAAATATTATAAGACTAATAAGTCTGATATAGTCAACCTACTTAACTTTTATTAAAAAGTAGTAAAATAATATAAGAAGAAGTAAGTTAATAAAGAAATAAGTTACTTATAAAACAGAAGGATTTATAGAAAAATAATAAAAATGTTATATAATATATTATAACTAAGAAATAGTAAAGTAGGGAAGATTATAGAAGATATAAGCTTATATTACTAATATTAAAACCTAAGAGAGAAGAATAAATTTATTAACCTAACCCCACATAAGAGTAAGGATAGAGTATTTAGGAGAATTTAAGAAGAGAATACTAGAGAGATTAACTCTAATTAAAGTAGCTACTCTCTTATATAATATTAAGATTCACTTTATTACTGTATACTAATAATTAAAAAATAACCAAAAATATAATAATTACTATAATAATTACTAAATAATTAAATACTAATAAGGGGAAAGCTTCTAAACTTCCCTAACTAACTACTACTAATTCCTCCTTTAATAATCCAGCTTTTAAGAAAATCTAACTTTATATAATAAATACTCTAGAGGAATTAAGTAATACCTCTTTATCTAACTATAATATAGACTAAAGCTATTAAGCGTCTACCCCTAAAATCTCTAATATTTTACTTAACTATCTAATAACTATAGGGAATTTCATAATACTCTCTAAATTTCAGTCTATCTAGTTAATAATAATAAAGATAGTTCTTTAGTCTAAAAATACCCCTAAGTTTATAAATAATAATATTTCTAACTTTCTAGATAATTATAAAGTTATATCTAAGATATTATATAAGCTAGAGCGTAAGATAGTTACTAAAATCTCCTTTTACTATAATATATAGTATAAATATACTATTAAAATTATAGTAGCTAATAAGTTTACTTAGTAGGTAGCTAGAGATACTCTAATAAGTATCTATAATATTATAGATTCTATAACTAATTATAATCTTAATAAGGAATTTTATATTATAAATTATAATACTAATTTAGTTTCTAATAATTTATATAGAGTAATTAATTATCTAATTACTATAAATAACTTTTAAGAGAAAGTAAGAATCTCTAAGGATATTATTTTATCTAATACTAATTTTATCTATATCTCTCTATATTAACGTCTATTTCAATTTCTTAAGGAGATTACTAGGAACTTTTACTATAAAATCTCTTAACTAATTAAAATATCCTAGTATCTTTTTAAGTATTTACTAGCCTGATAGGTAGATAATGAAATCCTCCTTAAGTAATTAACTAGTTAGTTAGCTTCTATAGGAATTTCAGTAGCTTCTATAGATATAACCTTTCAGTTAAAAGTTATAAAAGCTAATAAGAAGGTTAATATAGTTATAGATAAACTTAATCCTAATAGTAAGTAGCTTTTAAGTTAGTTTAAAAACCTAAATCTTAACTAGATAATTATTAATAAAATAAAAGCTAGCTTATAGAAACTTATAGATAATTTTAGAGAGACTTAGAACTTAGTAGCAGGATTATATACTATTAAGCTAAATAAATATGATAATTATATAATTTACACTATAGATTTAGCAGTCTAATATAATAATACCTAAATCAAGTAGGTTTTTAGGAGAGGAGGAGGTAAATTTCAGAATTAATCTAGTTTTCAAAATAATAAGTATTAAAATTAATTTATACTAACTACTTCCTTACTATACTACTAATATAAAATAGATAGCTACTAGAAGTTTAGATACTAATAGCTTTTATAGTATACCTCTATAAATATCTACTACTTTAATATACTTAACTACTATTATTATATTAGATAGGGTTACTAGAGTCTAGAAAGAATTAAAAATAATTTTATTTTTATTAGGCAAACTAGTAACTAACCTAACTATAAGATAATTCTTCTCTTTATTACTAAGAAACCTTAGTAGTTTCTAGTAACCTTATTAGTATTATTCTATAAGTAAACTTAGTATACTAACTTCTGGAGCTTACTGTAATAATATAACTAAAGTAAAGTATAATAATAATTTACTAATATTAGGTTTTAGAATAAATACTAAACTACTTAAGCTTAATTAATAATATCTATCTCTATAAAGATTCTATAGAGAAGCTAGGTAGTATTAGAGAGAAGAGGAGGTTAGATAGAAAATATTTATATAATTCTGAATATTATAGTAGGTAGCTTCACACTAGTAGAGTATACTAATATAGTCTCAGAGAAAGTTTAGATAAAGATTACTTCTAAAGAGGTTAAAATAGTAGAAAGAATAAAGCTTACTAATAATTCCTATTTACTATATAACTTATATAAGCTAAAAACTACTATATTTATAAATCTAATCATTATATACTCAGAATCTGCAACTATATAGATATTTAAGAGTATAAGAATAATAGAGCTTATATTTAATAATAAAGAGATACTACCTAATATAGAGAAGCTACCTTACTAATAACTTACTTAGAAGAATAATAAGAGTAAGATCTCAATTTTTACAGTCCTAACTAATAGAAAAAACTAAAGCTTTATATACTATATTTATTATAAAAAGATTAGTAAATAGATTTTAGTTTCTAAGAAGCTACTTTACTATAACTAGCTTATATATACTTAGGTTAACTATAAATATATAAAGATAGTTATAGATAGCTACCTTAGTAATAAAGAAACTCAGAATATCTTTCTTTCTGTAGATAAGAACTTTATAGAACTCTATAATAAATTTAGAAAGTAAAGTTAGGTAATCTATAAACAGATAGAACACTAGAATCGTAAGTATACTAAATTATAAATAATAATAACATCTCTACCTTCCGGAAGATCTAGTAATGAAGGGGAAATATATTTATAAACCTAATTTAGTAATATTATATAGAAGTATAGTATAGATATTAAGGTAATAAGCTTTACTATTAAAGTTATCTCTATAGTAAATCAGATAATAATAACTTTAGTAATAATTTATAACTTTATTATAATATATTTCTAGATTTATATTTAATTTACAGATTCAGTAGATCCTAAAGTTTATAGAGTTATTAATATAGGCTCTATAATTAATATTATCTCTGAGAAGTATATATAGATAACTAATCTGTAGTTTTATATAATTCTAATAAGATTAAGTCTCTATAATATTACTAACGTTAGTTATATAACTAATTTCACTAAAGTAATAATAGAGAATATTTTTTAAAGAATTATTATATCTCTAATATAAGATTTTGCATTATACTTAAAGGTTATATTATAAAGAATTTAGCTTTAGGTATTTTATTTATTATTAAAACTAGAATAATACTAAATTATATTCTAAACTAGATTATAGGTATATTTTAGTTTAGAAATATTAGACTGAACATTCTACTATTATTCTACATACTTAACTTAACAGTAAAAATCTATAATATTATTATAGATACAGATAGTTTTAACTAAATTTAAAAAGTATATAACTTTTCTCTTCCTATAGGAGAGGAAAACTAATAGCCTCTACTAATAGCTTTGTATTAGCAGATAGTTATTCTTTTACGGAAAGAGATAGTTAATATAAGAAAGAGGAGGAGGAAAAGTTAGATATACTACTATCTAACTTTAATTTAGATTTCGCAGATTTCACACTATAGCCACAAAACTAAATATTAAAAGAGATATAGATATAGCTAGATAATAATAAAGAAGTTATTATAGTAATTAATAATTTAGAGAAGAAGTTTCAGGAGACTTTAGAGATTTTAGTTTACTAAGCTATAAAGCTAAAAGTCTAGAAGATTTACTATATTATTATATCTCTTAGATGATATAACTTAGACTATCTATTCTATAATAGTAAATATCCCTATAACTTTTATAAACCTAAACTATTAGTATAGTAAACTTTAGTAAAAGGAAAGAAAGGTTAGAAAAGCTTATACTATAGAGGTTGGAAAGTAGTAGTAATATTAGATACTATATTCAACAGACAGAAGGAAAACTCCCCAAATATAACTAAATATATAATAGTAATAAATATATAAGGAAGATTAGTTAAAAATATTTATATAATATATAAGATAAAAGATAAGAAGATTAACCTAGGTAATAATATACTATCTAAGCGAATGACTCCAGAGGGTAACCTTAAGTAGAAACTAAAAGTATAGATAGAAGTAGAGAAAATTATTAAAAATAATCCTAAGGGATAATTTATAGATATAATTATACTAAAGTTTTTAAAAATTACTACTAGGGAATATTTAACTCTAGAATATCTAAATAAGATTATAGATTCAGTAAGTTACTTATATAAGCTAGAGAAAAAGCTTCTAGTGGAAATCCTAAAAATATAAAAGTAAGATCTAGCCTATAATTTTAACTATTATAGTAAGTTACTTAAGTTAGTAACGCTACTATAGATAATTAAGACTATTCTATATAAGATATAGTAAGTAAAGTCTATTCTAATCTCTAAAAAACTAATTAAAGATATTATAAGAATTCTGAGAATTTATATTTAAAATAAAATTCCAAAGTATAGCTATATTATATACTCAAATCCTTTCTTTTTTATTAGAAAGAAGGATAGTAAGATAGAACTTATTAACTTAACTATAAAGATTAATAATATTATGATTTAAGATATAGAGTTACTATCTGGAGTAGATAAGTTCTTGGAAGATTTTAATATATATAAGCTTTTATCCCTTCTTAATATTTTCTCAAGTTATAATTAGATCCCTCTCAACCTAAAGAGTAGAAACTTAACTATATTTATAACCCTATTAGGTTTACTAAGATACTATATTTTACCTATAGGAGATACTAATTCTATTATTTAGTTTATAAGGATTATAATAAAGATCCTCTATAACTTAATTTCTAACTATTATAAAACGTTCCTAAATAATATTATAATTAAAAAGCTAATAATAATATATAATAAAGAAAATAACTTATATTACTTAGATATTTGCAGATATATTCTAAAATATATTTAGAATATTAATAAGATTTTAGTAAATATTATACTTACTAGCTATATTATTATAGTGGTAAAATTATAGTAAGTATAGCAAATATTACGAAGATATCGCGGCCATAAGGAGCGTATATAAGGAAGTAAAAAGGCTTAATTTTGGTATATATAGGATACCTAATCTGAGGGGTATTTTAACCCTATAGATTATAACTATAGAGCGGCATTTAGCTATATATATAACATATGCTACTTTGCGACATACCCCCCCAGGCGCAAGACATTATCTCACATCTAAATAAGGATATTCCTAGTAGTTTTATCTAGGTTTCTAAGTACAAAAAAGATATCTGAATAACTATTATAGTCTTAATACCCCCTAAGTAACTATATAGAGTAAACGTTATTTAAGCTCTTAAGGCTTATAGCTAAGAGACTTATAGCTAAGAGGCTTATAGCTAAAAGGCCTATAGTTAAAACTGATAATTCTAAGTAGCTATACTATTTATAAACAACTATCTTACGCTCTATATAGTGTGAGGTGTAGTGTTACCTCTTCTAAATATCTTCCATATCTATTTAAAGTAGTGTAATATACTTATTTTTAAGCCTCCCTAGGGCTCATAAAGCGAATATAGTATTTTTGCCTCTTATAAATATCTTCAGTATTTATTTAAAGTAGCTTTTAGGCTTCAGATGACTATAGTGTGGGGTAGTTATATTAATAGTTACCTCTAAAGCTATAGGTCAAAATTAATATTTCTACTATATCTAGCTATATTTTTAGTATAAGATAGTTATATTATTTTAGATAATATAAAGTTAGACGTTCTTTAGAGTTTCCACCAGTTACCTTATAGATAGTATTTCTAGGTAATTTCTCTAAAAATTTCCTTAGTAGAGTGAAGATTTATATATAGCTATAGAGATATTATATAGTAGTTACTTACATAAAGATATTAGAATAGTAAGTATCTAAATACTTTTCTAGAGTATAGAAATATTCTCTACATCTTAATATTTAGTATATTAGATATTAAGTTTATTTTATATTTTAGTTAGTAGGAAATTAGAAACACTAGTTTTAGTTAAAATTAAGGTTTTCTCTATCCCTCTAAATTATATATAAATATATATATAATCTGGAAAAATTGTAAAAAAAACTTTTAAAAAATAGAGAATAAAATAAAGTAAAGAAGAGAGAGAGTAAATAAAAAACTTAATATAAGATATTTCTAAAGAAGATATTTACTATTATTTTTAAAGAAGAAAGATAATATCAGAATATTATTTCTAATAAGAGAAAGTAAGGTAAAAATACCTTAAGAAGAGATAAAATAAGAATATTTTAAGAGAAGATAAGGTGAAAATATCTTAAGAGGAGGGGAGATAATATAAGAATATTATAAAAAGAGGAAAGATAAAGTAATAATATCTTAAGAGAGTATTATCTTATTATTTTTTAAAGAAGAAAGATAGTATAAAAATACTACTTCCTAAGGAGAGGAGATAAAGTAAGAATATTTTAAGAGAAGATGAAGTAAAAATATCTTAAGAGGAGGGAAGATAATATAAGAATATCACCCCTAAGGAGAGGAAGTAAGATATAAGGTAATATCTTAAGAGGAGATAAAGTAAAAATACCTTAAGAGAAGATAAAGTAAGAATATCTTAAGAAGAGATAAGGTAAGGATATTTAAAGAGAATAATACTTTTACTGTTACTTTTTAGAGGAGGAAGATAGTATAAGAATATTACTCCCTAAAGGGATAAAGTAATAGTATAAGGTATTATCTTAAGAGGGGGAAGGAATAATATAAGGTTTCTTAAGAAGGCTATTAAGAAGATTTCTTGAGGACTATATTTTATATTATAAGAAGGATCTTATATAAATAGTATTATATAGATTTTATTTAGTAGTATAGAGGAAAGATAAGATTATTTAATATAACGTAAAATATTAAAAAGCTAGGTTTATAACTATTATAAAGATATTATAGCTATAGGAAGTATATATAAGGAAGTAAAAGAGCTTGATTTTAGTGTATATAGGATATCTAATCTAAGGGGTATTTTAACCTTATAGATTATAGCTGTAGGGTGATATTTAGCTATATATATAGTATATACTACTTTGCAACAGAAAACTATTACTATTATAAGCTATATCTGTAGAATATATAACTAACAGCCTAAAGAGTCTAAAATTACTAAGATTAAGAAGTAGAAAATATATTATAATATCTCTAAAATCTATTTATTTCTAAATACTATTACCTTTTATTAAATCTAGATAAAGAATTATTCTACTATTACCTAGGTACTTAATAACTTACTTAAAAAGAATATTTCTTTTTAATAAGTTAACTTTCAGAGAATAGTAATAAGCTAGCTACAGAATAAACTTTATAGTATTTCTATACTTATTTCTATTAACTATAGCTAAGAGGGAAGTTAGATCTACTTAATAGTAGATACTAATAGAACTAGCTAGAATATAATATTTAAATAATTTATTAAATAGAAGAAAACTATTACCCACCATAAGAGTAGTTTATTTATAAACCTAAAGCTTAATTATAATATAGAAAAAAAACTTTAGAATATATTAAACACTTTAAACTAAGTTTATAACTATCTATATAGGTAATATCTTTTACTAGAGATAGATATAAAAACACTAGTAGCTTAGCTTAATAATATAGCCTCAGATCTTCTAGAAGCTTTTATTATTTACTAAATATCTAATATAGATATTCAACTTTAAAGTTTATTATATTAGTAGAATAGTATATTTAGTAGCTAATAGGTTATCTTAGAAACTTTCTAGACTTTCTAATAAAGTTAATAATATAGAAGAGGAAGATATTAATAACTAAATTAATAAGTAAATCTTCTTTATAGATATAAATACTTAAACCTTCTTTAATAATGCTTATTCCCTAAGCGACAGATAATATATTAAGAAAGTCTTTAATATAGACATTACTCCAGCTACTAATAATAATATAGACTCAGAACTAATACTTCCTAATACTATATTAAGTAATTTATAGACCTAATTATAATAATTTCAGCAGATTACTTACTATTTAGTAACTCTAAAGAGGCTACTTAGTATTAACCTAACCTATTTTAGAGCTTTTAGATATAAAATATTAACTTTTTAACTATATAACTAACTGCTTTTCACTAGAGCTATCCTATATAAACTAACACTATAGTAAATAGAAGATAATTCTATAATTTATCAGAAACTTATTACTATAATATATAACAAAGGTAGATACTATAGCTAAGAAGTAATCTTTTACAGACTAGCTAACTAATACTACTAAATAAGTATACATAGAGAGGTCTACAAAATAGTAAAATATTATCTAGACTGTTAATTATATTAAGCCTAATATACTAGTAACCTTCACAGTTTTATAACTCTATAAAGATATTTATTTAGCTATATTAATTTAGATATTTAGAAAGTAGGTAAATAATACCTTATTAAAGCTAGAGATATTTTTACGGAATAGCTAGAGGTATAATAGCTAAACAGAGTAATATCAAAAACTATTATAAAATTTCTGTACGAAGAAGTTATTATATATTACAGTCTCTATAGTATACTTATTATCAATAGTAGTCCTAAGAATAAGTAATATATTATTAAATTTGTTAGTAGTATAATATAAAGTAATAGATTACCTCTACCTATAGCCTACAGACTAATAAAATTATTAAAGTTACTTACTAACTAATTACCTATATTTTATCAGTATAGATAATAGGGAATAGTAATAAAGATCGTTACTTCCTAATACCTACAGTATTATTTATAGATTAAATAACAGTTTAAACTTTAATAAGATATACCTCCTTCTACCTTAAATATAGATATAAGGTAATTATACTAATTAAAATACTAATATTTATATGGAGAATTTTAGATTAAATATTAGTATAAATAAAAAAGGAGGAATTATAATTATAAATTAGAATATTTATTTAGCTAGAAAAAGATAGAGAGAATACTATGTATAGTTATATTAAAAGTCTCTGACTATTTAAATTATATACCTCTCGGGGTTCTATTTAGATAGTTATATCCAACAGTCAGCTTTTACCTTATAAACTCTATAGATAAGCTGGAGCTGAGGAACTATTTAAATAGAGGAAACCTCAGGTAGTAAATATAGTTAGTTAATATAATAGCTAATAAATATAGAGGGTATATTAAAGGGAAGATATAAGCTTATATCTATTATAGTTACTTCTTTAAAAAATTATAATTAGTTATTATATAATATCTACTGCTAGCTAGTTATACTTATTACTAGCTATTAATAGTCGCCAGCTGTTAATAGCTAGTAGCAGAAGCTGACAGCTAGTAGCAGTTACTATACTTAGTTTCACAACTGGAAGGTATGCTATAACCCCCCAGTCGTAGTTACCTATTGCAGGATTCGAACTTACTACTCTTACCAAAATAGCAAGAACCAGCCAGACTGTAAACCACTACGTCAAACAGGGAGAGAGAATACTATAAAAATAATTATAAACTAATATAAGAAAGTAACTAATAGTTTTAATACTTATTAAGTTAATATCCTTTAAGAAGATAAACTGGAAGTTAGAAATCTTATATTAATTTATAATATAAAGTAATCTATTAATAAGTTATTAGAGTGTAAGCTTCAATACTAATAGATAGAGTCTTTGTATATACTATTATATATACTAGACTCTTCCTTATATAAGCTAGTAACTTTATCTAGAAAAGGATTTAAAATTGAATTTATAATAGAAACTATCTAGAAAAAATTAATTAAATACTAGCTAGATACTGAGAACCTATAAATCTAGATATTTGCAGATTTAAACTAAAATTAGAACTAGAAAGAATCTTTCTAGCTAAAAGAAAACTAATAGCTATTAAGGAGGAAGAAAATATAGAGGAATTTATAATTCCTAGTGAAAATAATAATAATAATAATAATATACTACTAATTTATAGATAAGTATATCTCTTAAGTATTAGAAAGATTACTAATTTAATACTAAAGAATTCTATATTGAAAGTTTATCTTCTAGTTTTAAGTTTAGAGAGGATGAAAGTATATCTTAAATTACCACTCTAAAATCTAGATTTCTTATTTATTAGTATCTAAAATATTCTTATATTAATTTACAGACTTATAGGATATTTTTATTTATATTTCCTTTTCTATTTTATATTTTATAGAAATCCTATTTCTTCTACCTTAAAATTAGAAATCTTAAATTCTGGAACTTTCCTTTAAGCTTCAGGTAGGAAAACTATAGAAATAGTATTACTATTTTACTATTTCTACTATTTTAAATAGTTAAAAGCTAGCTTTAAGCTTTAATAGCTAAAATATTCTTATTTTCTCTTTATAAAGTAAAAATATTTATTTAATTATAAAGAGAGAAGTATATATTTAAGAAAATATATTCAAGGAGAATAATAGTTAGAAGATTAGTTTCTATTTATATTTATAGATCTATTATATATTTACTATTTCCTTTATTTTAGTATTTTCTTTATCTTTCTATATTTTAACTAAAGGTTTCCTATTAAATAACTATAAATTCTTATTATATCTTAATATCCTTTTAGATTTAAGAAAGTAGCTTATCTTAAGAAAGCTAGATAGGAAGCTTTGATATAAAAATATAGATAATATATATAAATATTACGTTGGAAATATTATAAATCTTCTCTTACTGAGGAAAAGTAATATTAAGGAGGTAAGGGAAATTAAGGTAAGTTACTTCTACCATTTTAGTCTTCTTAAAACTATAAAGGATCTTAGACTTAAGTATAAAGAAGCTATTATATTCCCTACTTAACTAACGAATATTATTAGAATATATATAACTAAAGCTTTATCACTATTAAACTCTAATATACTTAAAATTATAGATTCCTTAAATTTTATAAAAGAAATAGTTAGTATAAAAAGTTCCAGAAAGAAACATATATTTAAAATAGAGTTTATAAACCTGAATACTAATTTTACTATTATATATAATATAAACTTACTCTTTATAGTAACTATAAGATACTATATTCTAACTACTATACTTTTAGATAAAGAAGCTATATATAGTAGCTAGCTAACTAAGAATCTTTTAAGTTTATAAACTATCAGAAAGAATAATACTTTAGTGAATAAAAACTTAATAATAGAATATAAATATCTCTATACTATATAAATAAACTCTCTTATAATCCTAATAGCCTATAAGGGTATACTAAAATATTACTTATATAACTTAAGGATCCTTATTAAGCTGAAGCTTAAATATAAATATAATTTTAAAATATTTATTCTGAGGAATAATAAGATATAGAAATATAAAACTAATAATTACCTAACGATTAATTAACTTATAAAAAGATACTAAATAAGTAGGAAACTTACTATTAGCTTAACTAATAGAATTATATCCTATAGATATATACTACTTACCAGTTTCTAAAATATAAAGTAGCTAATATTATTAAATATATAGAAGACACTTAGTTCTCTAAATTTACATAAGTAAGAGATATTAATATTCTTACCTAAAATAAAATAGTTATACTGAAATATAGTAAAAGAAAGTTAATTATAGATAAAATAGAGTGGAAACTAGAAAGTTATGAATAAGAAAGAAAAATTAAGTAAGTAAGAATTAGAGGAAATACTTTTATATCTCTTACTATAGTGAATATATAGTTATAACTAGTAAGTTACTTAAAACCTAGCTAGTTATAAAGAAAGAATTCTTTCATCTAAAAAGAAGATAGTACCTCTTAAGTAAATTAGTTCAAAGCTATATATTTATAAACGTAGAGGCTATTTAACTAAATATCTCTACCTTCTAATAAGATTTTAACTTTCTCTCTCTTAATATGAATATTAATATTCTAAACTTCCTAAACCTACTGAAATACTTACTTTAATAAATACTTCTACTATTATAAACTTTATTAATCTTACAGTTTAGATTTATAAATTACCTCTATATTACTTTCCTAACCTTCTCCCCAGCTTTTATCTACCTAGTAATAGCTTTCCCTTATAATACTATAAACTTAATAAAGTTACCTACTTCTAATAATATCTACACTTTAAGTGTTAATTAATACCACTAGTAACTTATAGAACTTAAAGCTTTCTATTTACTTTTAGATTTAAAGATAAGAATAAAGCTACTACTAATAATATCTTCTAGAAGCTAGTTCTATTAAGAATACCTAAGAAACTATAATAACTAACTTCCTCTTTAAGTTAGTATCTATAAAGAATAACTTACTGACCCTAATATTAACTTTAAGCTACTAATAGATAAACTTCCTTACTAACTTAAATTAAGAAATATTATAATAATAAAGTTCTTACAAAATTACTCCTAACTAATAGTAATCTAGAATAATTATATTATAAATATAAATAAGCTCTTAAACTACTTTTCTAATCTCTATAACCTTTTTAGCTACAATAAGTAATAGGAAATACTAATTTAAGAAACTTAAAATATAAGTTTTACTTAAGTAATATAAAACTATATAGTAGATATTCTAGTTTACTATACTAAAGCTGATAATAACCTTTAAGTAATAGTAATTCAGTATAGTAAAAAGTATAAGTGAAAGTAATTTATTATTTTAGTTTTCCGCTATAAGTAAGATAGTATTTTAATATAATAAATCTTCTTATAGACTAATAATAAAGCTATATATAATACTATAATATATAATAATCTAATAAGTAAAGTAAGAAGAAATTTATTTTAATATTAATATTTACAAACCTATATATAAGAGGCAGTACAATGAAACTATAATATTTAATAACTTAATAGACTTATATTACGCTAACCTCCAGCTACTTTAAATAAGTTTCACTAATAGTTCTTTTAGACTAAATATAAGAAGTTCTTACTACTAGTAGGATTCCACTTAGGGGCTATAATTATAATAGTATACTAGCTACTTAATAAGAGAAACTTACCTAAAGGTTTCACTAAACTATATCCAGTAACTTAGTATTAATACTAAATAGAGTAACGTAGGAAGAATAAGAAATAAAATATCACCAGAATAGTAAAGCTAATAAAAATAAGCAGATATAGCAGATTCAGGATAATCTAGCTAAATACTTTAATATTACTCTCACTAATATAACTATACTAACGTCTATATTAATACTAACTTCAGTATTAAGTTTTATTCTAGCAAATAAAATATAACTAACGCTAGAACCCTCTAAAAAGTATTTACAGACCCTATAGTTATTTATAAAACTTAACCTTTCATTAAAATTAGTCTATAATATAATCTAGTATACTACCTACAGAGGTACGCTTCTGGAAATATAAATTAGTTAGCCTCTATAAATACCTCTAGGAAGCTATAAGTAAAGAAATAAAAATATAGAGAGGTTACGCTACTTTATTTCTAGCCTCTATAATTAGGAAATTAATAGAGAGTCTCACTTCCTTGAAACTAATAGGATAAGATTAGTTATTAATATAATAAATAGAGAAATAAAATCTATATTAGATAATAAGTATCCTTTTATAATAGAAGATAAGTATAGAGATAGTAAGAGTTTATAAAGATATTTCTTAAGTTACTATAATATAAGCTTGGAAATTAACTATTAAGACTCTGTAATATAATAGTATATAGTTAGAGAAGAAATTAACCTATATAATACTAAGAATATCCTATAGATAGAGAAATATTTACATTTATAAAAACTAATTTCTTTTCTTTATATAAATCTGTAAAGAAACCCTACTATCTATTAGTCTACTAAAATAACTGATTTATAGTATTCAGAAGGTAGCTATAATACTAATAGTAATCCTTTTAAATATAGTTAGAGAGAAGTAAGTAACCTAATAACTAACCTATAAAATATAAATATTATTATATTCCTTATTAGTAATAATAATATATATTAAGTAAACCTTATAGTTAACTAAACTGTAGATAAAGTTTACTATTCTAACTCTATATAATAAAACTCTAGTAATAATTATTTTATTAAAGTAGTAAACTAACTATTATAGTTCTATCTTAAAATCAGTGTATTACTAAATATAATTATGCTACTATAGGTAAATACTTAAATTATACCTACAGACCCTTAGTATAACCAGTTTACTTATAACTTTCAAGTAGTAGAATAATCTAGAGTTTTTATTTAGGATAGAGTTTTTAATATTATTCAATCTCTATAATACTTATCTAATAAGTAGTATCAGTAACTAGATAAGATTCCCTTAGTTTCACACTAGAAATTAATTATTAGTAAATATTTCAGACCTTACACTAATATCTATAAGAATCCTTCCTTGTAATTAGTAATATAGACTCAGAATAACTACTAATATTTCAAATACCTATTACTAGTTTTTAATAACGCTCTATCATAGCTATCAGGAGAGTATTTGCAAGCCTAAATACTAATCTAGCTTAGTATACTATAAAAGTTAACTATATCCAGACGTAAGAAAATAATACTAGAACTATAGTAAATAGTCTAAAGTAGATTCTAATAACCTAATTCTACCTCTATAGTAGTAGTTTAGTAAAACTTAAGAGCTAGACCTCCTTTATATAATATTTCTAAACTAATATCCTTAATATCTATTTACTATACTCTCTTAATACTGACTCCCTATTTACTAAGGTAAATCCTACTATAAGCTAATTACTCTAAACTATAGAATTTTATATAACTTTCTAACTATAGAAAAGAATAGTTTATATACTAATAAATTAACTATTAAGCCTAAATTAAATAGAATGTACCCTCTAGATTTACTATCTATATATTTTTGTAACTACTATAATAGGGAAATAATCTATAATTAGTCTAAAAGCTACTTTAGGATAACTATCAGTATATATATAATAAGCAGATAAAGCTAGCTAGTAGGGATAAAATAAGAGAGGAGAATATACTAAAATAGTTAGAATAGAAGTAATTAAAGTAATATAGATAATTTTATTAACTTATAATATAAAGCTTACTATAAATCTAAGGAGAGAATTATAATAAACCTAAACCTCAGCTATAAACCTTAGTTATTATATAAGTAGTATATATATATAGACTATAAGCTTATATTAATAATATTAGACTTAAGAATAATAGTAAGATATATAGAATATATATACTATACTATCCTTCATAATCTAGAATACTACTTTTGTAATCAAGCTACTCTTTACGCTATAGATCTGCAAATATAGCATACTTTATTTAATATATTTTTCTAGAGTTTTCCCTCTATCTTCTATTACCGAAAGATTAGGTTTAGGGAAGGTTGTTTTATTTATTTATTTTAGTTGTTCCAGCCTAAGGAGCTGGCGCCCATTTCAGTAACTTTAACCTTATTAGGTTACAAATATAAGTATATTAGTAAGAATAAAACTTGATAATTTTTATTTTAGCTACTTCTCTTTTCTTACTGAAAGCTAAAATTACTTTAATATCTACCACTCAAGTCTCTATTACTACTATAAGTATTATATATCTAGTAGTATTTATAAGCTAAATATAAAAGTAACTATTTACCTCTATATAAAGTTTCTCACTGTATATAATAATAAGATAGTTAAACCTATAGTAAATATCTCTTCCTGAGGTCTCTAATTTAATTTCTAACTTATATATATTTAAACTGAGGATACTAAATACAAGAAACTATATCATATTACTACTATTACTTATAATAACTATTATAATTCTACTTCTACTACTAAGGATAACTTTATTTCTTATACTATCTCTATAGTATTTATAGCTTTTATAGCCTCTATTACTATTACTTTATCTCTTACGGATTCTTTTATTAGTAATATTAATAATATTAGCTTTCTTCCTTTAGCTAAAAGCCTAATTACCAACTTACGTTCCTTATTTAAGTTTTACCTCTCTATTATACTAAATGGCTATATCTGTAATATCCTCCTTATATTTCTTCTTAATATATATAAGTAGGTAGCTTATTATAATAGTTCCTTAGGATAGTAATATAGTTTCTGGTTTCTTATTTTAGGTTTTAGCTCTAAAGAATTTATTTTTACTTATAGGCTTTATATTCTAGATACTCTTTTACTTACAGACTTCAGGTTTGAATTAAAGAATACTTTACTTTTATATACTTTCAGTATATTTAATTATAAATTTATAAGGTTTCTAATTCAGTTATATTCTATACTAACGCTAATTGAGAATCTTAAAATTATATTCTCTTATACTTCTTAAGGTTACTAATATAATTTTACTGAAGAATATTTCTTTAATAATATAAATTAAGTTAATTTTAGAATCTCTCAAACTACTATTTAGATAGGATGTTTATTAAACTATCTACTATAAGTTACATTAAGAAAATATAGATAACTAATAATCTTCTTTTAGAAATCTCTTAATAAAGTTAGTAAGTATAAGTATCTATATTTTCAAATAAATTAAAAATCTTATAAGCTTCTTTATTACTAGATTTACCTTTTAGAGGTTATGATATTTATTCTAAATTATTATTAGTATATTTCTAGAAATAGGAAACCTTATTACTTCTAAGTCACTTATAGGTAGCTGAAGTTATAGTAAGGTTAGTAGATAACGTATAAATAGTATCCCTTTTGCTATTAAGGAGAGGGAAAATAGCTTTACCTTTATAGTTAATATAGTAACTATAGATTACTTTATAGTCTTTTAAGTATTATTACCTCTAAAAAGCTTTATTAAAAAACCTTAAAAGCTTCTTTAATTTTATATTTTATCTCTAAAGCTTATATTAGAGATAATTACTAAAGTATCTTTTAATTTTCTAGATTGTATACTATATTTAAGGTATAGATACTAAATAATATAAATATACTTAAGTGTTTAATTTACTACTTCTTAATATTAAGATTCTAAATTTTAGTTAAAGTAGGCTAATTAACTAGCTGTAAATATCAGATTAGATTTTATCATTAATATTATATATAATATAATATCTACTTTCCTGTAATAAAAGTTAATTTCTTAATATTAAGTCTCTCTATTATATAGAAGATGTTTTAAGTATACTATGAGGAAGTAATTTCTGTCCTTAAGTTTAAAGCCTTCTGGTTAGAATTTATAAGTTTTCTCTATATATATAGCTTATAGAGATGAAAGTGTTTAAGCCTCTTAATTGTATAGTATCTTAATATTAAGAAACTATTATAAGTTTGTTTCTTTCTTAAGGTAATATTATAGTTAAAAACTTTCAATAACCTTCCTCATGAAATGTTTATATACCTTTAGATATACTAGAATATAGTTATTAATATAGAAGAGGAATAAAATCTAATCTTTATATTAATAGCAGTTTTCTCTAGAAATATAAGAAAATTAGATATTTCTTAGATTCTTCTTAATATATTACTACTAAACGATAGGTAATTAGCAGAAACTATATAGTATCTTCCGGAGTTTTAGAATCTTTCTCTATCTCTTATACTCTAGAGGTATCCTTCTTAGATCTCTTCATTAATATTTACGTAAATAGAAATATTAACTATATTATACTAAAGGAGATTGAGGTTAAACTTTACTGTAATTACTATAAGTATCTAAAATAATATTTCTGTAAATATTACTATATATATATTATATATATCTTTTAGTTACTAATTCCCTTATATTACTAGGTAAGCTTTTAACTTAAGTAGTTACCTTTATTTATTAAGTTTATATATTCAAATCTAATAGTAACTAAGAATTATTTAATTTATTATAGTTAGCTTATTAACTTTATTTTATAACCTTAAAATTTAGTAACCTTATAGATATACTTTCTTAGTCTTTCTAAAAATCTATATTAATAGGTAAAGATCTTAAGACCTTATATTCTTCTTAATATAATTTAGATATATTTCTTTATTTATAAGCTGCTAGTAAGATATCCAAAGGAAAGGTAATTTCCGCTAGTATATATCTTAAAAGCTTAAGGATTTTATATTATATAATAGCAGCTGGAATCTTTCTGAGGATATATAAGGTTTCTCTTTACTTTACTTGAAGTCTTTCAAACTACTCAAAAGTAGTGGGTATCTCTATAAGTACTTTAGAAGCTTCTTATAAATTCCTTTACTTACCTTATTTAGTAGTCTTTCTACTATATTTTCTACTTTATTTACCTTATTGGAACTTTTAGGCTAATTAAATCTTAAGTATATACTAGATATAGTAATTAGTTTTATATAAATTTTAAGATTTCTATATACCTTATATTCTACTAGAAAAGTAACTTAAAAGAATATTTATAATATTATCCTTATTATTTCGGAATTTTGCTATACCTACCTTTCCACCTTATATTTAGTAATAAATACCTTCTAGAATATTATTATAAAGTTTACAGATTCTGGGGAAATTAGCAGTATAAACTAAAGCTGAAATATAGTTTTAGTAAAGATAGATATTTTCTAAAAATTAGGTTTCTCTTAAGAATCTTAAATATTTATTTACTTAGTATTTAGAGTAGTTAAGGAAAGCTTTGGAACTTTATTCACTTTATTATTAGTTATTAGTTACGCTATACCGTAGGGTATACAATAACTGTACGCGATACTACGTATATAGTAGTATACCCTCTATAGCCTACTAACTATAGATACTAGGTATCTAACATTAGCTGTAGCTAAATAGCATAGCAATTAGTAGGTAATTACTATACTGTAAATCTAGAGCCTTATATAGCGTTATATGCTATATAATATAGTAATAATAATAATAATTTACCAGACTAGTTTGTATACGTACGACGAGATTACATATAGTATATAATTACTCTAACGATTAAACTAATACTAATTAGTAGTTAACCTAACTGTTATACTATTATACTATAGATTAGTAAGGCATATTATACTAGAAGAAGTAATTACGAAATCCTACGCCTGAGGTTATTATAAGATGAAAAATTGGGAAAATTATTACTTAGATACCTTAGATTCTTCCTACTTTAGGATCTTACTAGAAGCCTCTAAATTATATATTAGCCACTTAAAGAAACTATTCTTGAGACTTAATTTAGGCTCTTACTATAGTTAAATTAAAGTACTTTCTGTAGATGTACTAAGACTTAAGTTAGGCTTTTAGTATTAATGACCGGAGTATATTTAATAAATATAATAACCTTCTTTGAGCTATTACTAGACTTTTTAGCATTAGAGATTTATAGTATTTTTAGCCTTAGTCTCTTGAGAGACTTATATAGCCTCTTAAAAGCTTTTTTCTTACCTCTCTGTATATAGATTCAGCTAAAATAATAATTCTTCCTTACTTTATACCTCTTTTACCTTTATAGTAATATCTAAATTGACCTCTATAGGTAAGATACCTATCTCAAGTATTCCTATACCTATAATAACTTCACTAGCAGATATTCTAATACTAGTAAGAGTTTACTAATATATAGACCTATTATTACTTAGCTAACTCTATAATTTTAATTATAGTAATATTATAAAGAGGAATTCTGTAATAGTTTCTATTGATATAGTATACTAGATAGCCTTCTGTGCCTATATAAGCCTCTATAACTCAGAATCTTTTTAGATATTTCAGAGTAATTTTAAGGGATAGCCTATTGAAACTTAGTAACTTACTAATCTAAATATTAACTATTACTTTAGAGATAACCTTATTACCTATAGTATTACGGTTAATATAAGTAGCAACTGGATTTATCCCGTTTTATACTAACTTACCTAATAAAAGAAGTTTATACTATAGATTCTTAAAGAGATTAATAAGGTGTATATACACTAAAGTGCATTTAGGATTAACCTCAGGAAGTTTCCAGAGTGAATTAACGATCTTATAATATTTAAGCTGAATTTTACTCTACCTCTCTGTAATACCTAGCTAAAGATTGAAAGTGCAGCGCTAGTGACACTCTTACTATAAATAGTTAAAGAGAGATATTTACTACCTAATTAGCTAGCTTATATATTTAAAGCTTATAACGAGAGACTTTTATTATAACTATAAGTTTTACTAGCCTCCTATTTAACTATTTCAAAGTCTCTCTAACGTTAAGAGGATTACTGAGACTATAGCTGAAACTAACTTAGGTATAAAGAATATCCTCTATGCGTCGCCGCTATTTCCCTCGATAATATATTCACTAAGTATACTAGAGACTTTATAGAGTTATATAATAAGAGTATAAAGTATAGTAGAGGCTTTTATAATATTTTTAAGTTAAAAATCTATTCTTTCTGTAATTACTACTTTAAGCTTAGTACTTGATAGTATATATAAGTAGGGCTTTTTCAATTATATATAAAGATAATACTCTTAAGTTTGACTTTAACTACTTAAGTAACTTAACTATTAACTTTACGTTTAACTAAATAGTTTAATAAGTTAAGAATTACTTTAAGAATAACGAGAACTAATAGCTTTATCTCTCTAACTAGTAAAATACTACCTTTTAAAGTATTATTACTAAGAATTCTAATAGAAATTTAAAGGAGGTTCTTAAGCTTCTAATCTTAAAGCTTAAATATATTTAAAAGGGTTTTCCTACTAAGATTCAAATAGATAATACTTTTTACCTTCAGCTTATAAGTGTATACAGTGGGTGGACATTGAAAACGGTCAATGCGTCAAAAACAGCGTTTTTACACCAAAAACACGATTTTTCAACATTAAATAATTCATTTGCTTATATGCAGAATAATTCTAGAAATTCTCTGTACATTACTGTTATAGGTCTTTATAGTATGTTAAATTCTCAGAGTTATTGATTCAGAATTACACCTTTAATCTTCAAAAAACAAAAGTCAGAAATCTGGATTTTTCGCTTCTGGGCATATTACAGGGCATTTAGTGGATGACATCCAAATTTCGAAATCAAATTTTTTCTTTGTAATTTTCCTGTATTTAAAAGTAATAGTATAAAGAAAATATGTTCTATATATAACATTAATATTTTATAATTATCTATATAGATTTCCTTTCCCAAGGTAATTCCATCTATCAGTACTTCGATAATAGTGTTTAAAAACACTAAGATTAGTGGGTTTTTGGTGAGGATTTTAGTCATTGACCGTTTTCAATATCCCCCCACTGTATTATAGTATATTAGAATATTAGTTAGCTTTCTTTAACCTTATAGTAATCTTCTAGAGTTTCTGTAACTAGTTAAGATCTACTATAAGTAATATCTTATTAATTTAAAAGATATAATATATATAAGATAATAAAGATAACTAATAGAAAGTTACTAGAGATTAATTTTAGACTAACTATATATATAACTTACTTTAAGGTAATTCTTGAGACTGTAATTATACCTCTATATATATGCAGCCTTATATTTTAGGTAGCTATTATTTATTTCTAATATTTATGTATAGTTTTATTAATCAAAAATACTATATATATATAGTAAATCTAGTTATTAATCTATAAGGTATATGTTTGAGGAGAGGTATACTTTATATAATAGGTATAAGTTAACTATTAACCTTAAGGTATATTCTGCAGTAGTATATTAAGCTTTTCTTATAAGTTAAGAAGATATTAATAGCCTTAATTATAATAGCTTTATCGTTTAACTAAATATTAATACTAATAAAGATATTATTATATAATATTTAATAGGTATAAATTTTAAAGAGGGTTATTCGGTAGGATCTACCTGAGAGATATCTTATATATTATTTTATAGTACGAAGTTTATTATTATAGATCGAGGTAAAATTACTAGAACTTTTTAAAATTAGGTAGTAATTTTTATTTTTACTAAAAGTATTACTATTAGCAGCAAACTTATACATAGTATTATTACTTCTATATATATTTTTATATTTAAGGGTTACTACTTAAATATTATATTTTAAGGTATTTTACCTAACTTAGATACTATTAGCTTCTTAACTGCTAGATATTTTCGATTTACTATATTAAAATAGTTAGTTATTCTCTCTATTACTCTTATATCTCTATAAGGTAAACTAGTTATAATATACTTTAGAAAAGCTACCTCTATTGTAACATTTAAAATAGTTAATATACTTATACTACTTAGCGTTATTGAATTTGTTTATAATTTCTTATGATATACTTATCCTTCTCTATTTTATAGATATAGATTACCTTAGTACTATATTTAATAATATTCCTAATAAGCTCCACTAGAGTAGAAAGATTATACCTATTATTTAAAAATAGGGGTATCTATAGATACGTTTTAATAAGCAGAAAATATTTACCTCTATATATTCTATAGAGATAGAGATATAGAGACTTTACTGCTATTTTAGATACCTAGCTATAGTATACCTCTATAATATTCTTACTAAAGTAGGATATTTAGTTAAATAATATACTCTTAAGACTTTTAAGAGGTATTACTACTACTGCTCAATATATAGTATAGCTTCCTTATACTTCCAATATGCTATTTGTTGTAATATTAATTTTAACTTCAAAATTATTATTAATATTATCTATATTGATAACCATAATATATTTTATATTATTAATATTATTATAGTATTTGATATTACTTAACGTTTACTTAATTTATAAGTAAAAGTAATATAGAAAGCGTTTAAAGTATATTAGATTAATATATACTAAATTCCTTCTTACTTTATTACTACTAATATAAATATACCTTTTTATTCTGGAAACTTTAGAGTAGAAGTAAAAACTATATAATTAATAGTTTATATTATATTTATTAAGGTATATAATAATATTCGTAAAGTAGAGTATTACTATATACTTCTCTACTATATATATATAAGATTTATTATATAAAGATTCCTACTACTACTTAAGAGATATTCCTTCAGGTAGTATATAAAGTAATTAATAATATTACTAGCCTGAATAGCCTTATACTTATACTACTTATTCTTAGGATGTATTTATATTTTATAGAAGATTTAGCTTTCTCTCTAGATATTATTACCTAAACCTAAGCTATATATAAGGCTGTAGAGAAGGTCTGCCGTAAGTATACTAAGTATACTATTAATATTATTTTAGTAATATATAATAGCCTCAATATTCTTTACATAATAATTCTTTCACTTTAGATTCTTATATATATATAGTGAGAGAAAAAAAGCTAGTAAGAATTATATTCTCTTATTACTACCTACAGTAAGCCTTATATTCTTAAGTTACCTTAAAGCTTTTAAGAATTTTAATTAATAGCTATAAATTAGTAGTATAAAGATAACAAATAAGAGATTAATAATAATGCAGCTGAAACTATAGTTTTATGAAAACTAGTATTTATAGTTTTATATACTAACTTTCAGCTAAGCTAAAGATCTCTAAGTAACCTAATAGTAAACAGAGGTTTATAATTCTATATAGCTACTTTAATTTTATTTATTACTATCCCTAAGTTTCTGAATATATAGCTAATACCTTATAATACCTCTATCTTAAGAGATAATAATATCTTTCCTCCTTAAGTAGTTAGTAATTTACTACCTTAATTTTGAATATTTTAGATTTCACTAGAAACTTTAAGTTTTATAATATATTAGCGTGTAGTTAGCTTATAACTTCCAGAGTTTAACTAAAAGGTTTATTCTATAGTATACCTTTTAGCTAAGAAATAATTACATTTAGTATTTTTACTTACTTTCTATATAAAAGGTGTAATTATAATATCTAGCTAACTATTTAAAATGTTAATTCAAAAGAAGGTTAAGAGTATTTTTAATAATAATATTATAAAGATTATTTAAAATAATTCTATCCACCATAAGAACTATAAGTATTTTAAGTTTTATATTATTAATAAGATTAAAAAAAAGGATACTAATAAAGTTCATAAGAAATTAAGATTTATTATTTAAGGTTTTAGAGATTATAGTAAGTTTGAGATTTTAATATAACTACTAATAATTTAGTAAAGTAGCTAATAGTTAATTTCAGCTATATTCTTAATCCTCCTTAAGTATAAGGATAGAATAATATAGTTTTATAATATTACTTAAGTATATATTGAAGTTTAAATAAAGCTTATAAAATATATTATAGCTAAACTGCCTTTATATCTTAAAAGGTAGTATTCTCTAAATTCTATCATTATTATTATTAAGCTACTTTATAGTTTTACTGAAGCTGGAACTTACCAATAGGTAACTTACTTCATATACTATAAGGAGAAGTAATAAATAGAGACTTTAATATATATTTTATACTTTCTTATCTTATATATTTAAAATAATATTTTTAGCTTTATTAGTATATAAACTAATAATATTCTTAGCCTTTCTGATATAGTATTTTCTTACTAAGAGGATAAAAAGCTTAAAAAAACTTTATTTAGAGTGAAACTCAAGATTATACTTTTAGAAACTATACTTCTAATATTTAATAGAGGTATTTTATTACTCTATAGTAATTACCTCTATCTATACTAAAAGTATTAAGAGTAAAGGCTAGCCCTTATAAATATATATACTACGCCTGAGACGCTTAAGAAGGTGTATATTAAATAATATACGCGTAGTATATATCTTACCTCTATATACTAACTGGAGGTATTATTTAATCTTTTGTATATAGTATAAAAGTAGTAATCCTTAAGTAATAATACTGCTACACTTAATAAATAGGTTAAGTGGTAAATAGAGTATTTTAACTAAAGCCTTAATTTTATATTACTTAATTTCTCTAAAGTATACTTTTACGCTTTTGTTGATAGCCTTTTTGCTAATAATACTAACCTCTTATCTTAACTGGAATTTATAATAATTTTAGGTTAAGAGACTATAACTAGCAATAGCTAGTTTAACCTCTATAGTAACCTTATATATTACTTATCTACTAATAATAAGAAAGTTACTAAGAGTATACTTACCTTAGAGATTTATATTATAGTAGCTAGTATAGATTTTACCTATATTATAGCTATATTACTTAAGAAGATTCTTAAGTATTAAAAGCTTCCTTAGATTCTAACTATTAAATATACTATCTTATACTTACTTTATAAATACCTTATAAAGCTTAATATTACTAACAAGAAGCGTCTGATAATTAGTATTATAACGTTAAGGTAGTTATATAAGCACTTTAAGCTCTATAAGATATAGTAAAGAAACGCAGATAATAATATTACTAATATCTTTATAAAGCGTATTCTAAACTATATTCTTAAGAGATTAATTAATTCAAACTATATAATTATTTAAATAGAGGAATAGGTAACTTAAGCGGAGTAGACAAATAGGTATTTAAATATTATTTAGGTAAAAGAGTGTAGATTATAAATGTTAGAGTTATAGCTATTTTGCTATTACTCTTCTTATTCTAAATACTCTATATTAGGTAAATAAGGATTAAGTATTCTACTATACTCTCATAACCCTCTATTTTCTATTTATTCTAGGAAATCTATTATTAAAATTTAGGTTGTATTACCTATATAAATTATACTCTAAATTAATTAAACTTTAATATCAGAAATTTAATAAACGGATTATATAGTAGGCTATACGTAAATAGCTTCCATTTATCCGTTATATATAAGGTTAACCCTTTTGAAAATAAACTCTATTTTAATAGATATACTTAGAAGTCCCCCACCTTCAGTAGAATTAGAACTTTCTATTATTATTACTATTTATATTAATATTAGTATTATTTTCAGATATTATTCTAAGTTCCCTATTCTTCTGTAATTTCTTAAGTGTTAATTTCCCTTAACTTATTTACTAATTCTCTATACTAATTTCATAGATTATAAATCCAGCTTATATACTCTTATTACTTTCTTATCTATCAATCTTTATCTTTTATTAATATTGATATCTATATTTTTATTAATATCTATTTAGATTATACTAAAGATTATACTAACTAACTTTAAGCTTTTCTTTACCTATTTATCTCTGAAAAGTCTCTCTTAACTATCTCTATAAGGTTTTACAGTCTATTTCGTTTTTAACCTTACCTAATAACTAACTGAATCTTTTTATAAATTAATTAGTTTAATATTAGATAAATCTATAAGAAGATCTTACTAATTAGAGTAATAGATTTACTGCTAGACTAAAGAAAGAGATAGTTAAGCAGTAGAAGCTGAGATCTTTTATATTTAGATTTACTAAGATCTTCTATAAACTAACTTTCTAGGTTTACTAAAACCTTCTATAAACTAGAATACTATAGGTTTACTAGGATCTTTATAAATTATAAGTTCTTTTTTAATCTACTAAGACCACTATAAACTAGATTATATAGTTACTAACTATTAATAAAAACAGTCTCTTATAAGATTTAAACCCTAAGCCTCCACTAGTTATACTTTTTATATCAATCTTTTAAATTAACTATTAGGCTATTTATCCGTTAACCTTACTGATTAATAATATTCTACTGGAGTTAGTTTATATATATCTGAGTTCTCCATTAGAATGTAGATTGAATCTTTATTAAATAACTACTTTATATATTTAAGTTATTTTTAAAAGTTATAGAAGACTCTAAATTCTACTTTTTCCCTAAGTTAAAAGAAACTTATAATTATGATATTTAGTCTGTCTAAATAAAGATTTTACTTACTAGTAAAAATATAGTTATAGATGTAACTAAATTTATTACTGAAAGTAATTCTAATAAGTATTATAAGGTTTTCAGTTATATATAGTTAAACTATAAGTATAGCCTTTTAAGAGTTATTAAGAGTAATTTTAATATATTTAATATTTTCAGTTATTTAAAAAAGCTTTTTAAGCCTACTTATTTTCAAATAAGTATCGTACTTATAAAAAACCTTTTCATAAAGGTTAAACTACCTAATTAAGTAGGCATTATTTATATTCGAAATAGTTTAAATAAACGTTATAAGGATTATATTATTACTATTACTTAAAATCTTACATTTAATAGGGATTCTTATAAGTTAAATTCTTTACTCTCTAATATATTAGATAAATTTAGAAGAAAGATATATACTTCTTTAGTTCATTTTATAATTAAAAAAGGTTTTAAGAATAAGGTTACTAAATAGTCTTCTAATAAGGTTAAAAAACTTTATAAGAAATAGAAGAGTACTTTCTGTAATTACTATAAAAAGACTAACTATATTAAGGAGAACTATTTTGATCTTGATTCTGAAAAAGCCCCTAGCTGGATAAAAGCTTTTAAAAATAAGGGTTTTTCTTTCTCTGTTTCTATTAATAAGAAAAAGAAGAAGGAGAAAAAGAATAAGAATAATAATAACTCTAAAAGAGTAAATATTCTTTTAATAGATGAAAATAATATTGAAGAGATCTCTAGTTCTATAACTGAAGATCTTATATAACTTAATTTAAGTGTTAAAGAAGTTATTAAAGAAGATAAGGAAGAATGTAAAGAGAACATTAAGTTTGAAAATATAATTCTTACCTAACCTCTTTTAAAATATTATACTAATAAGATTTTAGGTTCTTTAATTTCTGAAACTTAAAAAAATGGAAGTTTTAATATTTAAAATAAGATTAATACTGTTTCTTTCTTTATTAATACTGATGCTACTATTTATATAGTTAAAACTCACTCTTCTTTAGTTAATAAAATAAAAGTTATTAAACCTATTAATTAGAGTAATATAGAAGAAATTATTTTAACTCTAAAAAAGTAATTTAAAGATTACTCTAAATAATATAAAATATCTTTTGAAAAATATCTATTATATACTACAGTCAGATATTAATTTATTAAGTCAATCTAGATTTAATTCTATGGAAATCTTATCTATCCTTTTAATCAACCAATATTGTTTAATATAAAGAGGGTTAATTTATTACTTATAGAAACTAAAGTTAATAATCTTTATAAGTTTCAACTGCCTATTAGTAAAGATTTAATTCTTAATACTCTTATTAATAATAATATTAATAACTTAAAACTCTAGTATAATCGAATAAGTTATATTAGTAATATTCTTAAGTTACTTATTAGTACTATAAATAATATAAGTTATAGGTATAGTAAAGGTAATAAACTACCTATTTGTAAAGTCTACCTTAAAGGTAAGTTCACTAATAAAGTAAATAGAGATTCTAATAACTTTAAGAAGTTTGAATATCTAGATTATATTAATTCTAATTTATATAAACCTATTTCTCCAGAAACCTATAACTACTATAAAAAGTTGATCTTTTTTATTAATAAATATAGTAGATTTATCTGGGGAAAGTTATTAAAAACTAAATATTCTAAAGAAGTAACTTTAGCTTTTAAAAAGTTTATTAATATATTAAATAATATTAATAATAATAATAAGAGAATTAAAGAAGTTAATACTAATAGTAGCTCTAAATTCTCTAATAATTAAATAAAGGTTATCTATCTAAATAATAATATTATCTATAATATAAGACCACCCTATACTTATAAACTTAATAGTTTAATTAAAAAAGCTATAAGAACTATTAATAATAAAGCTAGAATCCTTCTCTATAACTTTAGTTTACCTTTATTTCTTTAGGGTTTAGCTGTTACTACTTCTATCTATATTTATAATAAAATTCTATATTCTTCTATAGAATTCAAAACTCTATATACGTTAAAGAATAAGAAGAAACCTTTTATTTCTAATATAAGGATATAGAGTAGTTTATATTACTATAAGATTAAAAATAAGTATTCTAAGAAGCTAGACCCTAGGGCTAAAAAGGATATTATAGTTACGTTTAGCTATAATACCTATTTAGTTTAAGATTTTGAATCTCAAAATACTATTTAGTCTAAAGATATAAATATTCTTGAAAACCAGTTTAATTCTCAATAGAAAAAAGATTTATCTATTTTTAGTAATACTGTTATTACTAGGTTTAGTCAATCTATATAAACTAAATCTAACTAACTTAGATCTAATAACTCTTCTGAGAATATAGTTACTACTATTTAGTCTAGTAGTTATAATAATAATAATGCTTCTAAAGATACTAATTTTTTACTTCCTCCCAATAAAGTAGACAATAGTAATATAAACTTAGATCCTTCTCCTAATAAGAATTCAGATGGTTTATCTATAACTTATCCCAATAGAGTTATAGATATTAAGAACTATAAAAAGCCTATTATATCTATAGAGATTCCTTCTTTAAATCCAGAAGTTAAAAACAACTATAAATAGTATTTATATAAAGAAAGTATATTCCTTATAGTTAAAGATTTTCTATCTTTACTTCTTTATACTAACTATAATTAATATAACTATAGTAATAGTTTATTTATTAATAAATATAGCAATTTTCATCCTCCCTCCTATATTCTATCTGTTAATACTTTTAATAAGCTAATTACGTTTTCAAATACTAAAAGTTCTTAAAATAGTAAGAACTAAATTTAAGCTATAAATAAGGAAGTTAGGTCTGTTACGTTTATAGAAGTTTAGACTATTATATATCTACCTAATTTATCGTTTATTAAAAAGAATAATATTAATATACTAGGGGGTAGATAGGTTTATAGAATAAAACCTAATAATTAGAATTCTAGTAATTCTATATATAAGGCTAAATAGGTTGCTTAGAGTTTTAACCAGTATTTCGATATCGATTATTTAGAAACCTTTAGTACTACCTATAGACCTGAAAGCTACAGATATTTACTTATCATATCTGTTTAGTATAACTGGATTTTAATTTAGTATAATATTACTACTGTATTTATCTACATAAAAGTAGATAAAAAGATATATATTAAGGTACCTACTGGCTGTATCTATAATTAAGATTTTAAAAGTTTGGTGTTTAATAATAACTATAAGAATTAGCGTTTTGTATATTTACTTAATAAGGCTTTATATAGGTTAAAACAAAGCCCTAGATTTTAGTATTTACACTTTAAATCTATCTTATATAAGATTGATTTTTGAAGTATCTCCTTATAATAAAGGAGTTTTTATATTTAATATTACTCTTAATAAAAGTAAATATTTAGCTATCCTAGTATATTATATTAATAATATGCTGTTAGAGGCTAATAATTCTATTACTTCTGAGTATATATATAGTAATCTTAAAAAGAATATAAAAATCTAAGATTTAGGAGAATCTAATATTTTCTTAGGTAATAACTTAATTATTAACAGAAAGAATAAGGTTATATACCTTACGGGGGGTTATTAGAGTTATAGCTATTTTGCTATTACTTTTTTATTTTGAATACTCTATATTAGGTAAATAAGAGTTAAGTATTCTACTTTACTCTCATAACCCTATATTTTCTATTTGTTCTAGTGAATTAATTATTAGAGTTTAGGTTGTATAATATATATAAATTAGACTCTAAATTGGTTGAATTTTAATATTAGAATATTTAATAAACGAATTATATAGTGGCCTGTATGTAAATAGCTTCCGTTTAGCCGTTATATATAAGGTTAACGTTTCTGAAAATAAACTCTATTTTAATAGATATATCTGGAAGCTTCCTACTTTCAGTGGAATGAGAACTTCCTATCTCTATCACCACTTCTACTAATATTAGTAGTGTTTTCCAGATATTATTCTGAATCCCCTATTCTTCTGTAATTTATTAAGTATTGAATTCCCTTAACCTATTTACTAGTCTTTTATACTAGTTTAATATATACTAACGTTATAGATAATTATAAGAATTAAAAACAGCTTTCACATATATATTATATACTTCTTCAGAAGCCTTATAATATAGTAACCTAGTAAATAAAATATTCCTAATATTTTGATAACTTAAGTAGAACTTTCAGTATTATTATAAAGAATATAAAAAGCTGTTTTTACCAGCTACTATATTCTTATATTTTAAGTCAAGTTCCTAATGAATATATTTAGTGGATATAAAGTATATTAACCTCGCTGAGTAGTCCTAATCTAATAAAATAACTAGTAGATAATATATTTTATATCTACTAAAATAGTATAATTATATGTAAACCTAAAGTATATAGATATCCATAACTACTAGCTATAATAAGAAGCTTAAGAAAGATACTCTAAAGTTAAATATATATTTCTAAGAAGCTTTACAGCTAATAGCTTTATAAAATCTGTTTAAAACTACTATTTTAATCTTTTTATTACTTAGATCAATATAATAAACTTGGTGAACTATTTTAAGGTATAGTAAGAGGAAGCACGTTAAGAAAGGCTTCCCATATTAGTATTTAAAAGCCTTCATAAAGTGTTTAACTAGTAGTTAGAATCTATAGATCCTATATATTATAATAATGAAGTTAACAAAACAGTTTGGAGGTACCTAAAGTACTTAAACTATCTAAAAGTACTCTTAGTTTAGATAATAAGAAATATCTATATAGCTTATAAAGAGTGACATTCTTCCTACTATAGAGGTAGAAATCTCATAGAAACAATAGAGCTATAAAAAAGTCTCTTATAAGATATAAATAGAGCGTTAAACTTAGTATTATTAAAAAGGCTAGCTTATAGATATAGCTATTAAGGCTGAAGGAGGAAATTAAGAATAATATACTCAAGTGGTAGAATTTATATAAGTGGAGCCTTAGGTAGCTACACTATTTCTATAAGCTTCACACTACTGAAACCAGTTTAAATAGAGCCTTACGTAGTATACTTTACTATATTTAGTTATATATAATTTACACCAGACTTTACTCTCTAACTATATATAATAAGTATCTATCCGGTTATTAGGAATAATATACCTAAGGAGAAGAGTATATAATAGTAAGTAGAGTCTTCAGAGGCTTTACTATACTTAATATTACTAATAATAAAGTTTAATATAGAATTATAGTTATATTTAATATATTTCAATATTTATATAACTATATTTTCTAAGTATATATATAATACTCCAGACGTTTATAAAATTACGAGACTACCTAGGGAGAGATATATTATATAGTTAGTTACTTAGTTAATATCTAGAGTATTTACTACTATAATATCGATAGGAATACTATAAAACGTAGATAAGTAATTTACGTAATGTTAATACTTCTGAACGAGAGCTTTAAATCCTAGTTCTTATAGTTACTTTAACTGAAAATAGATACTTATTATAATTTCGCTTTATAAAGATATAGCTACATCTTTAGTAAGAGAAAAGTAGATAGTAAAAAGTAGGTTTCCATTAGTTATAAGACTTTAATTTAGTAGCCTACCGAATAGTAGCTATAAGAGGACGTTTATTCTTCATAGCCTCAAGCGTTTACATTACATAATCTTTACAGTAGTTCTAGTTATTCTAAATTTCTATATGGTTTATAGAATCTATATTCTTCTAATTTATTCTCCGCCACAGTAGCTTTAGCCACTAAGGCTCGTAATTACAATATAGGCACTATTGATAAATAGTTTTACTAACGGTTTACTTAAAGATTAGAATTTAAAATAGGATATATAATACATAAAACAGTAATTACAATAATAGTTCAACTCAAAATCTAAATTCTTAAAGTAAGAGTTAAGAGTTATAAATATACTAACTTAAAATATTCTTATTACTATATTAAGTTAAATAGGCCTTCTATATATATATTAACAAATAACGTCTCCTACTCCTTTGTTAGACGTCTCGATAAGTATATTGACTGATAAGATTAGTATACTATAGTGAATTAAGTATATAGAGCTTCTTATAGGTAACTAAACTACTGAAGTAATAGTATATATTTACTTACTATTTACCCTATTGAACCCATTACTACTATATCCTACTAGTCTTATAGTTATAGGGCTATTATAACTTCCAGAGTGTTTTAGTAGTAAGTGTTTAATGATAGAATATTTATAGTAAGTTCTTACTGAATAATTATATTTCCAGTATAATATAAAAATCATATTTCAATACTAAATAACTGAAGAATAGTCTAATATACTATAAACTCTATACACGAATTAGTATGCTATATAAAACCTCTTTGAATAGAAGTCTTCTAGGCTATTTATTAGTTATACTATACTTTAATGTATTTAATAACTTTACATACTCTTTTCAATATAGTAGTATATACTCTATATTTTACTGGTAATAGATACTAGATAACTTCTACCAGCTATTACTTAAATATATAGTAACTAGTAAGTAACTACTATATTATAAATTAAAACTTTTATACATTGCTATATAGTAACAAGTTTAATCTTAACAATAACAAATAATAGAATACTAGTTTATATCTATATAGTAAAATTATATATAATACATAATAACTTAAAAAGTAAACTAATCTTAGTTAATAGTTAACTTTTATATCACTATTATTTCGTTACTTTTATCCTATATCTATAGTAGAGTACCTAAACTCCTTACTCTAAATATAGTTCTAAATGTTAAGTATATCTAGTAGTAGTAGTTATACCAATACCAGCTAATAAGTAGTTTAAATAGTAATATAGATACGTATTATTATAGAGAATTATTTCTCTACATATAATATTTGATCTTATAGTAATAGAAATCGTTAGAATAATAATCTATATAATAGGGATATTAGTAAGAATAAAGCTTAATATATATAGCTAAGAGGAACTACTAAGATTATAAAATTAAGAAATTTAATATATCTTTTCACAATAAAGTAAAACAGAAAACTAAAAGCTAAATATTCCGAAACTCATTATTTCATTATATTTACATCTTGATCATAAAATTCGAATCTTCTCTAAATCTATATAGCTAACTATACCTAAATATCTATAGAATATATAGAGAAGTATCTAGCTATAACTGATATTACTAAAGATATTAGTTTATTAAATAAAACTTTAATACAATTATCCCAAACGCTACAATTGATATATAGTCTGTAAATATTCAGAAGAACGTTTTCTAGTTATTCAATAGTTTACTATATTAAGGTGGGAAATCGAGAAAGTAATTATTAATTCAATAATATTCTGATATTAGTATACTATAGTAATATTAGTTACTACTTACTAGATACCTTAGGATATTTTTATAGTGTAGTTATCAGGACATTAGATAGTATTTAGCTATATTAGAGATATCTTAATAAGTATAAAGTTTTCTTATATATTACCCACACTTAATATATTAAATCATTTGCTGCTAAAGGTAAGCTAGATTTAGCTATATTAATATGGAAACTACAAGTTAGCTTATATTGGTAGTAAAGAACTTTACAATTAGTAATAGAGACCTTTTGTATTAGAAGCGTAGAGTTTTATCTGGAAGGTAGAGGATTACAATAATACAAATATATCTAATATAGATATAAGTAAATATATCTATAATATAATATATATAAGAACTTTTATTTATATTTATATTTGTAGAATCTCAAAATCTAATATATTATAAGTATAAATATATATATTATATTTATATTATTTAAGATATAATATATATTATACCTTAATATTAGTATATAAAGCTATAGTTGTAGAATACTAAGACACTTCTTTATATACTAATATTAAAGATATTATATTAAAGCTATATATAGTAATATTATAACTATAATATTTAATTTCTATTTCTATAATTTTATTAAAATATAATATATTATAAATAATATAAATATATTATAGGAGGGGCTAATAACTTACTCTCTATTACGACTATTAGTAAATATATTACCTCCTGAAGTATAACTTCAGTCCTCCCACCCCCCTACTAACTACTACAGCCAGCCCTAAGTTAATCTAAGCCTAAACCCCTTACAGCTACAGTAACTAGCATACCCACTCTATATTAACCTTTTTAATAATAAATAACTAATAACTCCTTCTATATTAACCTCACACCCTCACATCCTTATATCCTCACACTCTTATATCCTCACACTATTTATATATAATTTAAATATCTCGAGAGATTTAATTACTACCAACTATAACTACTCTATTTAAATACTTATTATAACCTCAATATCCGCAACCTTAATATCCTCACCCCCCAGACGAAACTTCACGCTCCTAATATAAAAGTTCTCCACCACTAATATAAAAGTTCTCCACTACTAATATAAGCTAACTTACAATCTCCACGCAAGTATAGCAGGACTCAGCCTACTCTTATTAGCAAATAATCTTAATATATTAAATATAGCTAATATATAAATAATACCAGTATAAATATAGACACCTTTAATATAACTATATAGCAGCTAAACCTCTAGTAATTATAATATTATAATACTCTAAAACCTCTCCTAACTAGTATAATATTTTAATATTAGAATACTATCTAATTGACAACTAGTCTCTAAATTTATCAGCTCTATACAGCAGATTATAGAATATCCAGATACTTTATTTCTAAATATCCAGAGTCTACCTATTAATATCAATATTTATAATATTACTTAAACCTATTAAGAGATATTAATACCTCCAGTAATAGAGGTTATAATAGAATATTTAGTATCCACTATTATATTCCCCTAATTACAGGTAGCTATATAAATTTCAGGGGAATTCCAGTTCTATTATATAGATAGTACTAAGGACGGTTTAGATACAGAAGAATAATAAATTATAGAATATTTAGCTCTCAGCCTTTTATTTTATCCTATCTTTAAGAGGTTTATAAAAATTCTTAACCCTACGACTTTAGTAGTTACTTTCAGCTATATACGTCAAGCTCTAGCCTCACTAAGGCTCTCACTAATTATTACTATAAGGTCTTCCTCCTACAATAAGGTCTTCCTCCTACAATAAGGTTAAATATCATAACTAGAAGTATAATTATCCACGACAATAGGTAGTTTTATTACTATTTAAAATAGTTATAAGCCAGTATTAGCATAAATACTATTACTAGGTAAATTTTACAGTTAGAACTATATATAGAGTGAAGAGCTTAAGTACCACCACAGGTACAAAGCAAAAGTAACCAAATAAAGATATTATAGGGAGGGGCTAATAGCTTACTTTCTATTGCGACTATTAGTAGATATATTACCCCCTAAAGTATAACTTCAATCCTCCAACCCCCCGCTAACTACTACAGCCAACCCTAAGTTAATCTAAACCTAAACCTCTTATAGCTACAGTTAGTATACCTATTCTATATTAACGTTTTTAATAATATATAACTAATAACTTCTTCTATATTAACTTTATATTCTTATATTCTTACGCTATATATAATTTCAATATCTTGAGAAATTTAATTACTACTAACTATAACTACTTTAATTAAATACTTATTATAATTTTAATATCTATAATCTTAATATCCTTACCCTCCAGATAAAACTTTACATTTCCAATATAAACGTTTTCCGCCACTAAAATAAACACTTTCCGCTACTAATATAAGCGAACTTATAATTTCTATATAAATATAATAAAACTCAGCCTACCTTTAGTAGGAAATAATCTTAATAGTTTAAGTAAATATAGCTAATATATAAATAATAATAATATAAATATAAATATATTTAATATAGCTATATAGTATTTAAAACCTTATTAATTATAATATTATAATATTCTAAAGTATCTAGTAACTAATATAATATATTAATATTAGGATATTATCTAATTAATAATTAGTTTCTAAAATTATTCGCTTCATATAGTATATTATAGAATAATTAGATAACTTTCTACTGAATTTCCAGAGTCTATTTATTAATATTAATATTTATAATATTACTTAAGTTTTCTAGAAGACAATAATGTCCCTAGTTATAGAGATTATAATGAAATATATAGTTTCCACTATTATATTTCCCTAGTTACAGGTAGTTATATAAATTTAAGGAAAGTTTCGGTTTTACTATAAAGAATATAGAAAAATAATAAATTATAAAATATTTAGCTTTTATAGGCTCTCTATTTTATTCTATCTTTAAGAGATATATAAAGATTCTTAACCTTATAATTTTAGTAGTTACTTTTAGCTATATATATTAAGCTTTAGCTTTACTGAGAGTTTCGCTAATTATTACTATAAGGTTTTTCTCTACTATAAGGTCAAATATAATAACTGGAGGTATAGTTATCTATAATAATGAATATTTTCATTACTATTTAAACTAGTTGTAAGCTGGTATTAGTATAAATACTATTCCAGATGATACTTTACAGTTAGAATTATACATAGGGTGAAGAGCTTAGATACTACTACAGATATAAAGTAAACGTAATGAAATAAATATATTATATTTATTTATAATATAAGATACTTATAAAACCTTCTAGTCTATTATATTATAAAAATAAATATATATACTAGATAGAACCCTTAGTATATTAGAAATATATAGAATATATTTGGAATTATAACATATAACATTTAAGGTAATATATGTATATAATATGTTAAGTAGTCTTTCTTTACATTCTAGTGGGAGGTAAAAGGAATTTAGTAAGGATATTAAAGTTACAGGAATTAAGATTATAATAAATATTAAAATAGAGAACGTTAGTAGAAATCAGATCCTTTAAAGTATTTAAATTATATATAGCATGAGAGTAGGAGAATATAAGAAACTTATGAGTTACGCTATACTGTAGGGTATATAATAACTATATATACTGCTATATTTATAGTAGTATATTGTCTACACTTTATAGGTAATAGATACCAGCTACCTATTATTAGCTATAGCTTCAGTATATAGTAACTAGGAAGTAATTATTATATTATGGATTTAGAATTATATATAACTCTATATACTATATAATATAGTAACAATAATACATAAATCCTAGATATTAGTTTATATCTATATAGTACGATTATATATAGTATATAATAACTCTAATAGTTAAACTCATACTAATTAGTAGTTAACGTTAGTATTACTACTCTACTATAAATTGATAAAACGTATTATACTCAAAGTAGTTATTATAAAACCCTATATTTTAGGTTTATATAAGGTAAAATATCGTATAACCTGTCTTTCTAGATATTTGGAATTCTCTCTACCTTAGACTCTTACTAGAAGGTTCTAATCGATATACTGACTTTTCAAGGAAACTATGATAAATAACTTTAAATTTAAGTTTGCTACTATATTTTAAGTAAGATACTTCTCATAGCTTTCATTAGAATTTCCAGTTTATAATCTTCTATACTACTAACTAAAATATATTTAATAGATATAATAATCGTTTTTAAGTTCTACTCAATCTTTCAACAATAGAGATTTATCTAGTTACTTCTACTTTAAACTTTTAGTGAAATCTCTAAGCTTCTTACTCTATATATATTTCTTACTATATATTCTATCTAGTAGCAGTATTCATACCAATAACAGTCTATTTAGCTTTAATGGCAATAACGTTACCTATTATAATAAATACTTATATATCTAGATTCTAATATTTAACTTTATAGTAATAGACGACCTTATAATAATAATCTATAGAGTATAAGCTTCAACAAAACTAAAACTTGATTATATATTTATAAAGGTAAGTGTTAAGATTATGAGGCTAAGAAGTTTGATAAACCTCTTAAAATAGAATAAACTAGAAAGCTAAAAGCTAAATATCCTATAATTTATTACTTTCCTAGATTTTTAGTAATATAAACAAAGCTTTCCTAAATCTATATAGGTATTTATTAGTAAAGAAGAATAATAATGGATACTAAATATCTTAATATAATCTTTATAGCTGAAGATATTAATATTTATTAAACAGCATAAGTAATATTATAAATATTACTATTGTTGAATAAACTCTAGATATTTAGAAGAGAATTATTTAGTTATTCTCTAATCTACTATATTAAACTGATAATCTCAGAAACTAATTATAAATGAGGTAGTATCCTAATATTAAAATATTATACTAATTACTACATACTTAAGTATATTATAGTATTATAACTACTAGGATTTTAGATACTATACAATTAAGCTTAACATATCTATAATTATAATGATATTATTAACATAATATCTATACTTAATTTCTTTAATATATTAAGATTATTTATTTATAAGAATCAGCTAGATTTCACTATATTTATATAGAGATTATAAGTTAACTTATATAAGGGGTAGAGAATATTTATATTAAGATATAAAATTCTACTTTGGTAGTAGGTAGAATTTAGTCTCGAGGATATTAATCTTATAGATATTAAGGTTATAATTAGTCTTTAGATAAATTAGGTATAGTTAGTAGAAATCAGATTTCTTAAGATATTGAAATTATATATAGTATAAGAATATAAGAGGATAAAGATATAAAGGGAAGATATAAAGTTATTATAGAAGAAGCTGTCGGTTACGCTATACCGTAGGGTATATAGTAACTATACACGCTAATATATATATAGCAGTATACCCTCTATACCCCACTAGCTACAGATACCAGGTATCTGGCGTTAGCTATACCCTAATAGTATAGTAATTAGGAAGTAATTACTATACTGTAGATCTAAAGTCTTATATAGCGTCACATTCTAAATAATATAGTAATAATTATAAATAATGTACTAAAATACCAGTTTGCATCTATATAACTAAATTATATAAAGTATATAATTACCTTAATAATGAAAATAATACTAAATAGACGTTAGTCTAACCGTTGCTATTATACTGCAGATTAGTAAAACTTACTATACTAAAAGAAGTAATTATAGAATCCTACACCTAAGGTTTATATAAAGTGAAACATTTTAAGGTTCTTACTTAGAATACTTTTAGGTTAATAAATATCCCTAAGTTATATACCAATATTTACTTCCTAAGGTTAATAAGAAGTTAATTATTATTATACTCTTATTACCACTAACTAGAGTATATTTATTAAATATAATAATCTTTCTTAAGCCTTTACCAAACCTTTTAGTATTGAATATTTATAGTATCTCTAGCTTTAACTTCTAAAGGAATTTATATAGCCTCTTGAAAACTTCTTTTCTACCTCTCTCTCTATATAAATTCAGCTAGAATAATAATTCCACTTTACTTTAAATTTCTTCCACTCTTAGTAATGATATCTAAATTAACCTCTATAGGTAAGATAACTACTTTAGGTATTTCTATATCCATAATAACTTTACTAATAAGTATCTTAATTCCAGTAAAGCTTTATTAATATCTTAACCTAATATCTTTCAGCTGAATTCATAATATTAACTATAATAATATTACTAAAAAGAACGTTATAATACTCTCTATCTTTATAGTATATTAAGTGGCTTTCTATAACTATATAAACCTTTATAATCTAAAGCTTCTTTAGATATTTAAGTATACTTTCAAGTAGTAATCTATACTAATTTAGTATACAGCTAATATTTTAGTAATCTACTACCTTAGAAACCACCTTATAGTATATAATATTAAGGTTAATATAAATAGTAAGGAAGGTTATATAGTTTGATACTAACTTACTTAATAAGAGAAGTTTAAATTTTAGATTCTTAAGGAGATTAATAACATTGCGAGATATTATAATATTATTAGGAATAACCTTAAGACATTCCCCAAATAGATTAATAACTTTATAATAGTAAGGGTAAAGTTAATATTACCTCTCTGTAATATATAACCTAAGGGTGAAAATATAATATCAATAGTATTCTTAATATAAACAGTTGAAGGAAAATACATACTGCTAACTTAAAAAGCCTATATATCTATAACATAAGGTAAGAAACCTTTATTATAACTATTAATCTTACCAGCTTTTTATTTATCTATCTTAAAGTCTCTCTAGTAGCGGAAGAATTACCAAAGTTATAGCTAGTAGTGGCCTAGGTAAAATAAATATTCCTTATATATTACTATTACTATTTCTTTTAATAATATATCTATTAGGTATATTAAAGATCTTACGGAGTTATATAATAGAAATATAAAGTATAGTGGAAGCTTTTATTATATCCTTAAGCTAAAAATCTATCTTTCCTATAATTACTACTTTTAGTTTTATATTTCATATTTTATATAGATGAAGTATTTCTATAATTATATTGAAAGATAATACTCTTAAGCTTTACTTTAAATACTTAAGTAACTTAAATATTAACCTTCAGGTTAACTAAATAGTTTAAAACGTTACAAATTACTTGAAAAGAATATAAATTAACAGCTTTACCTCTCTATCTGGACAAATTCCACCTTTCAAAATATTATAGCTAGAAAGTCTAATAAAAGTAAAAATAAGATTCTTAGATTTCTTATATTAAAGTTTATATATATTCAAAAGGTCTTTCCAGCTAATATCTTAATAGATAATAACTTCTACCTCCAGCTTATAAATATATATTATAGTATACTAAAATATTAGTTAGCCTTTCTCAGCTTTATAGTAACTTCCAAGAGAATTTGCAACTAGTTACAATCTGCTCTAAGTAATACTATATCAATTTAAAAGATATAACATATTTAAGTGTTAGTTACGCTATACCGTAGGGTATATAGTAACTATATATACTGCTATATATATAGCAGTATACCTTCTACAGCCTACTGGCTATAGATACTCAGTATCTAACTCTAGCTATAGCTTAATAGTATGGCAATTAGTAAGTAATTACTATACTGTAGATCTAAAACCTTATATAGTATTATATACTATATAATATAGTAATAATAATAACCGAAAACTAGAATATTAGTATATATCTATATAATAGAATTACGTATAGTATATAATAACCTTAATAATTAACCTAATACTGATTAATAGTTAATCTAACCATTATATTACTATACTGCAGATTAGTAAAGTTTGTTATACTAGAAGAACGAATTATAAAACCCTATACCTAAAGTTTATATAAGGTAAACGAATTATAGCTGTTATTATTACTTAGATATCTTTTAGGTTAATAGGTATCTCTAAACTATATACTAACTTTTATTCGATAAGGTTATAGAGACGTTAATTATTATTATACCCTCTATAGTTACTAACTGAAGTATATTTAGTAAGTATAATAACCTTCTTTAAGCTCTTACTAAACCTTTTAGTACTAGAGATTTATAATATCTTTAATATTAACTTCTAAAGAAATCTATATAGCTTCTTAGAAACGTTTTTCCTATTCCTCTCTATATAAATTCAGTAAAATTAATAATTCTCCCTTATCTTATATTTTCCTGACCTTTATAATAATATCTAAACTAACTCTTATAGGTAGAATATCTATCTTAGATATTTCTATGTTTATAATAGCTTTACCAGCTAGTATTTCTATCTTTATAAAGTTTTATTAATATCTTAATCTAATACTTTTTAGCTAAATTCTTAATATTGACTATAAATTTATTATAGCTGAAAACTCTATAATAATTTTAATATATATATTTTACTACAAAGCCTTCTATAAGTATATAGTAATTTATAGATTAAAGCCTTTTTAGATATTTAAGGGTAACTTTAAGTAGTAATCTATCAAGATATAGTAATAAGCCAATATTAATATAGCCTGCTACTTTAGAGACTACTTTATAGTATATAGTATTAAGATAGATATAAGTAGTAAGTAAATTTATATAGTTTTATACTAAATTACTTAACAAGAGAAGTATAAATTATAGATTCTGAAGGAGATTAATAATATTACTAAATATTATAATACCCTCAGAAGTAACCTTAAAAAGTATCCTAAGTAATTTAATAATCTTTTATAAGTAAAATTAAATATTATGCTATTTCTCTATAATATCCAACTAAAAGGTGAAAGTATTATATTAGTAATATTTATACTATAAGTAGTTAAAGAAAGATACTCACTACTGAATTAGCTAACTTCTATATATATAGTCTAGGGTAAGAAATCTCTATAATAATTATTAATTTTACCAGCCTTTTATTCCTCTATCTTAAAGCCTCTCTAATTATAAGAGAACCACCAAATTTATAGCTGAAATTAACTTAAGTATTATAAATATTCCCTATATATTACTATTACTATTCCTCTTGATAATATATCCACTAAATATACTACAGACCTTATAAAGTTGTAAAATGAAAGTATAAAATATAATGGAGGCCTCTATAATATACTCAAAAATTAAAACGTTATATTCTTTATAATTACTACTTTTAGCTTAGTATTTTATAGTATATATAGGTAAAGCTTTTTTCATTATACTTAAAGATAATACTTTTAAGTTTTACTTTAATTACTTAAGTAACTTAAATATTAACCTTATATTCAACTAAATAATCTAAAGAATTGAAACTTACTTTAGGAATAATAAAAACTAATACCTTTACCTTTCTAATTAATACAATATTATCTTTCAAAGTGTTTTTACTAAGAATTCTAATAAAAGTTAAAAGAAGGCTTTTAAGCTTCTAATCTTAAAGTTTATATATATCTAAAAACCCTTTTCTGTTAAGATTTAATTAAATAATATCCTCTACCTCTAGCTTATAAGTATATATTATAGTATACTAGAATACTCATTAGCTTTCTTTAGCTTTATAATAACTTTCAAGAGTTTCTATAACTAGTTATAATTCTCTTTAAATAATATCTTATTAATTTAAAAGGTATAATATATATAAGACAATAAAGATAACTATCAGAAAGTAGTTGGAAACTTATGCTAAACTAACTATATATATAACCTACTTTAAGGTAATTCTTATAATTATAGTTATATCTCTATATATATATATTATCTTATACTTCAGATAGCTATTATTCACCTCGAATATCTATATATAGCTATATTTATTAACAATAATATATATATAGGAAATCCGGTAATTAATCTATAATATATATTCTTAGGGAAGAATATATCTTATTTAACAGATATAAGTTAACTACTAACCTTAAAGTATACTTTATAGTAGTATATTAAATTTTCCTTAAAAGCTATTAAGATATTAATAACCTTAATAATAATAGCCTTAAGGTTTAACTAAAGATTAATTATAATAAAGATATTATTATATAATACTAAATAGATATTAACTTTAAGGTGCATCACTTTATAGAATTTACCTTAGAGGTATATTTTATATTATTTCACAGTAAGAAGCTTATTATCTTGAATAGAGGTAAAATTACCAGAATTCTCTAAAATTAGGTAGTAGTTTATATTTTCACCAAAAATATTACTATTAGTAATAAACTTATAGATAATATTACTATTTCTATATATATCTTTATACTTAAGAACTACTACTTAAGTATAGTATTTTAAGATATTCTACTTGATTTAGATACTACTAACTTCTTAATTACTAAAAGCTTTCAGTTTACTATATTAAAGTAATTAGTTATTCTCTCTATTATCCTTATACTTCTATAAGGTAAACTAGTTATAATATATTTTAGAGAGGCTACCCCTATTATAATATTTAGAATAGTTAATATATTTATACTACTTAACGTTATTATATTTTATATAATTTCCTATAATATATCCTTTCTCTTCTACCTTAAAAATATAAATTACCTTAGTATTATACTTAATAATATTTATAATAAACTCCACTAGAATAAAGATAGTTATACTTATTATTTAAAAAAAGAAATATTTATAAATACTTCTTAATAGGAAGAGAACAATTACCTCTATATACCTTACAGAGATAGAAATATAGAGATTTCACTATTATTTTCAATATCCAGCTATAGTATACCTCTATAATATTCTTAATAAGGTGAAATATCCAGTGAAACAGTATACCTTTAAGGCTCTTAAGAAGTATTATTACTACTACTAGATATATAATATAGCTTTCTTATAGTTTTAATTTGCTATTCAGGATAATATTAAGTTTAACGTTAAGATTATTACAAATATTATCTATATTAATAACTATAATATACTTTATATTATTAATATTACTAAGGTATTTAATATTACTTAATCTCTATATATCTTATAAAAATAAAGATATAAAGACTCTGGCGCTATTTTAAATATTCAGCTGTAGTATACCTCCAAAATAGTCTTAATAAGGTGAAATATTCAGTTCAATAAAATACTTTTAAGGCTTTTAAGAAGTATTACAACCACTACTAAATATATAATATAACTTCTTTATAATTTTAATTTACCATTTAGGGTATTATTAACTTTAACTTGAAGATTATTATTAATATTTTCTATATTAATAACTATAATATACTTTATCTTATTAATATTACTAAGGTATTTAATATTACTCTATATTTACCTAATATATTAGTAAAGATAATATGGAAGACTTTTGAGATATATTAAATTTATATATACCAGATTCCTCCCAATATTATTACTACTAATATAAATATAATCTGTTAATTTAATAACTTTAAATTAGAGATAAAAACTGTAAAACTAATTGTTTATATTATATCTATTAAGATATATAATAATAATAGCAAAATAGAGTATTACTATATATTTCTCCGCTATATATATAAAACTTACTATATAAAGCTTCCTACTGCTACTTAAGGAAAATTCCTTCAGGTAGTATATAAAGTAATTAATAATATTACTAGCCTAAAGAGCTTTATACCTATACTACTGAGTTTTAAAGTATATCTATATTTTACGAAGTATTCAACTTTCTCTCCAGGTATTATTACCTAACGTTTAGCTATATATAAGGTTATGAAGAAGATTTACTATAAGTATACTAAGTATACTATTAATATTACTTTAGTAATATATAATAATTCTAATATCTCTTTTATAGTAGCTCTTTTATTTAAAAGTCTTATATATATATATATATATATATATATAGTAAGAAAGAAAAGGCTGGTAAGATTTATATTCTCTTATTACTACCTGCGGTAAAATTAATATTCTTAAGCTACCCTATAGCCCTCAAGAGTTTTAATTAATAGCTATAAAATAGTATTTTAAAGATAATAAGAAAGATATTAATATTAGTATAATAGTAGCTATAACTTTATAAAAGGTAATATTTATAGCTTTATATACTAGGTTTCTGTTAAACTGAAAATTAACTGGTAACCTAATAGTAAATAAAGGTTTATAATTCTATATAGCTACTTTAAGTCTATTTATAGTTATTTCCAAAACTGTAAATATATAGCTAAAACCTTATATTATCTTTATAATAAAAGATAATAATATTCCCGCTCCTTAAGTAGTTACCAATCCACTATCTTAACCTTAAATATCTTAAGTTAAACTAGAAACTTTAAGTTTTATAATATAGTAGTATATAGGTAGCTTACTACCTTTTAAGTTTAGCTAAACGTTTCATTTTATAGTATACGTTATAGCTAAGAAGTAGTTAGATATAATATTCTTATTCACCCTCTATATAAAAGATATAATTATAATATCTAGCTTACTACTTAAGAAGTTAATACAAAAGAAGGTTAAAAGTATTCTTATCAAAATGCTAGGCTATAGGTGTTTACCCTATAGTAGTACTGTACCTACAGGCTGAATATTCCGTGGAATATTCTACTTCTTTCTTTTACAGGGTCCTTATCTGTAACTAACTTCAGTATACGTAATAACGCGTAATTACTGACGTAAGCCTATATTACTGGAATATTCTAATTATTACTAATTAGAATATTCTAGAATTAAAGGTAGTACTATAAAAGAGGCTTCTTTGCCCTCTTTTAGCATATATTTAGATCAAGCAACAACAATACTCTTTATAAGAATATAACTACTATTCACTCTTTTATAGTATTTTCTTATCCCCTGAGAATATCTGGTATATATACCTTTAACGTAAGGTATCACTTTACTGCATGTAGGTCTCAACTCTACCTACCTCGCTACAATTATTAATAATAGTTTATAAAGATTATTTAAGATAATTCTATTTTCTATAAGAATTATAAGTGTTTTAAGTTATATATTATTATTAAGGTTAAGAATAAGAATACTCTTAAGGTATATAAGAGGTTGAGACTTATAATCTAAAGCTTTAGAAACTATAGTAAGTTTAAGATTTTAATATAATTACTAATAATCTAGTAAAGTAGCTAACAGTTAATTTTAACTATAGCTTCAACTTTTCTTTAGTATAAAAGTATAATAATATAGCTCTATAATATTACTTAAATTTATATATAAGATAAAATAAAGCTTATAAAATATATTATAGCTTATTTATCTTTACACTCTAAAAGGTAATATTCTCTAGACTTTATAATAATTATTATTAAGTTAACGTCGGCCACCCCATAGTGGCCACCACCCCCAACTGGCCACCACTTCCCATACAAAACAAGTCATTTTAGGTACTTTTATGTCAGCGGATAATATATAAATAAATCTATAGAAAATCTCTTTAATACTTTAAGATTTATAGAGCTTAGTAATAATGTTTTAAAAAACTTAGACCCACTATTTACCTAGTATACTAATATAATAAAGTTTTATATAGAAATTATACTAATATTTAAGCTACTATTTCCATTAGTTTAGTAGGTAAACTAGAAAAAATATTGATTTTAAAGTAGAATCTACTTCCTATACTATACTATAAGAAAATCTTATCTTTTTCAATAAAGCTAATCTTTAAATAGACTATATATACAATATTCTTCTACTAAAGTATTTCTTAGTAAACTACCTACTAGAAAGGAAATATAGATACTTATAGATTATATACTTCTATATAAAAGATATACTATACTTTTAGTATTAAAATAAGCTATTTAGATAAGTGGATTATTTATGTTCTATTATAATTCAGGTTAAAAAGCTACCTACTGGCTGTTAAGAATAATATATAAAATAGTAGTAAATACTAACATTATATTAAATACTTAAAATCTACTATATATATAAAGGCTAGAATTCTTTAAATATTTTTACTATACTATACCATACTTAGATTATTTAATAGAATTCTCCTAGATTTCTCCACTTATCTTTCACTAAGATAGAAATACCTGAAATCGCTGGTTTTATATGGGAACTAGGTGGCCAGTTGGGGGTGGTAGCTATTATGGGGTGGCCGACGTTACTTTATAACTTTACTAAAGCTGAAATCCACTAGTAGGTAACTTACTTTATATACTATAAGGAGATATTATAAATGGAAACTTTAATATATAATCTATACCTCCTTATCTTATATACTTAAAAGAATATCTTCAGCCTTATTAATAATTAAACTAACAATACCCTCAGTGTTATATGTTGACTCTGGTAGTTACGTACGTACGTACGGCCATATAACCAGCTATACTATTACTATAAAGTCTGTAAACAGCAGTCACGCGGAGGCCTTCTTTCCTCCATATTTTCATTCATTCAAATAAAAACTATATTCTGGCTATTACGGACCATTTTAGGCAAGCTCAGCCTTCTAAACAAGCAGTACCGACCCACTGCGACTGCTTATTCTGTAACACTTAGCCTCTCTAATATAACTTTCTCTTACTAGAAGAATAAGAAGCTAAAAAAGCCTTATTTAAGATAAAGCTAAAAATTATACTCTTAAAAACTATATCCCTTATATTGAATAAAGATATCCTATTACCTTATAGTAATTACCTCCACTTATACTAAAAGTACTAAAAGTAAATACTAGCCTTTATTAATATATATATTATACCTAAGGTATTTAAGAAAGTATATACTAAATAATATATATATAGAATATACTTTACCTCTATATATTAACTAGAGGTTTTATTTAAACTCTTATATATAGCGTAAAAGTAATAATCCTGAAGTAATAACGCTACTATATTTAATAAATAACTTAAGTGGTATATAAGATATATTAACTAAAACCTTACCTTTATACTATTTAACCTCTCTAAAGTATAGTTTTATATTTTTATTTAGAACGCTTTTACTAACAATACTAAATTCTTATTTTAACTAGAATTTATAATAGTTTTAAGCTAAGAAACTATAATTAGTAATAGCTAGTTAAACTTCTATAGTAACCTTGTATATTACTAATCTACTAATAATAAAAAGACTACTAGAAGTATATTTACTTTAAAGATCTATATTATAGTGGCTAACATAAACTTTATCTATCTTATAGTTATATTATTTAAGAAAGTTCTTATATATGAAAAGCTTCCTTAGATTCTAACTATTAAATCTATTGACTTATACTTACTTTATAAATACTTTATAAAGCTTAATATTACTAAAGAGAAGTATCTAATAATTAATATTATCGTATTAAGGTAATTATATAAATGCTATAAGCTCTATAAGATATAGTATATTAATTGAAATAATAATATTACTAATAGCTTTATAAAACATATTTTAAACTGTATCTTTAAGATATTTATTAATTTAAACTATTTAACTATTTAAAAAAAGAAATAAGTTACTTAAGTAAAGTAAATAAAGAGATATTTAGATATTATTTAGGTAAAAGAATATAAACTATAAAAGATACTATTTTTTATATAAATAGATAAGTATTAGAATATATAGTAAAAAGAAAGTTACTGGTATTAGTTATATTATACTATAAGGTATATAGTAACTATATATAGTAGTATATATATAGTAGTATATTAGAGTTATAGCTTCTTTGCTATTACTCTTTCTATTCTAAAAATTCTATATCACGTAAATAAGGGTTAAGTATTCTATTTTACTCTTATAACTCTATATTTTCTATTTATTCTAGTAAATTAATTATTACAGTTAAGGTTATATAATCTTAATTAATTATACTCTAAATTAGTTAAAATGTAATATTAGAAAATTGGATGAATGGATTATATAGTAGCCTGTATGTAAACAGCTTCCATTTATCTATTATATATAGGGTTAACCTTTCTGAAAATAAACTCTATTTTAATAGATATACTTAGACGTTCCCACTCACTTTTAGTAGAATCAGAACTTCCTATCTTTAATACTATTTTCTACTAATATTAATACTATTTTTAGATATTATTCTGAACTCCCTATTCTTTAGTAATTTATTAAATATTAAATTCCCTTAATTTACTTACTAGTTTTCTATATTAGTTTAATAGGTTATAAGTCTAGCTTATATATTCTTAGTATTTTCTTATCTACCGATCTTTATCTCCTACTCATATTAACGTTTATATTTTTACTAATATTAATTTAGGTTATACTAAAGATCATATTAACTAACCTTAAGTTTCTCTTTATTTATCTATCTCTAAAAATTCTCTCTTAATCATCTCTATAAAGGTTTATAGTTTAATCCTTTCTCTCTTACAGTTAATAACTAACTAAATCTTTATATTAATTAATTAGTTTAATACTAGATAAATCTATAAGAAGATTATATTAGTTAAGGTAATAAGCTTACTATTAAGTTAGGGAAAGAGATAGTTAAGTAGTAGAGACTGAGATGTTTTATATTTAGATTTATTAAGATCTTCTATAAACTAGTTTTAAGGTTTATTAAGACTTTCTATAAACTAGCTTTTCAATCTACTAAGATCTTCTATAAACTAGCTTTCTAGGTTCTCTAAAACCTTCTATAAACTAGAATACTATAGGTTTACGAAGATTTTTATAAATTAGAAATCTTTTTTTAGTCTACTAAAACTATTATAAACTAAGTTATATAGTTACTAACTATTAATAAAATTAGTCTCCTACAAAACTTAAACTTTAGACCTCTATTAGTTATAGTTTTTATATTAATCTTTCAGATTAACTATTAGGCTATTTATCTATTAACCTTACCGATTAATAATATCTTACTGAAGTTAGTCTATAAGTATCTTAATTCTACACTAGAATTTAGATTAATTCTTTATTAAATAACTACTTTATATATTTAAGGTATTTTTGAAGATTATAGGAGACTCTAAATTCTACTTTTTTTCTTCGTTAAAAGGAACTTAGAGTTATAGTGTTTAGTCTATCTGAATAAAGGTTTTGCTTACTAGTAAAGATATTTTCATAGATTTAACTAAACTTATTACTAAGAGTAATCCTAATAAATATTATAAAGCTTTTAGTTATATATAGTTAAACTGTGAGAATAGCTTTTTAAGAGTTATTAAGAATAATACTAATATATATAATATATTTAATTATTTAAAAAAACTTTATAAGCTTACTGGTTTTTTAAATAACTTTCTTACTTATAAAGAACTTTTTAATATTTCTCTTAGTAATTGTGAGATTATAGAAGAATATCTTAATAAGATAAAAGAACTTATTAATAACTTATCTTATAATAAGATTATATTACTAAATTAAGTAGTTATTACTTATATTGTTAATAGTCTAGATGAAAGTTATGAGGATTTTATTACTACTATTACTTAAAGTCTTAGATCTAATAAGGATTCTTATAAGTTAGATTCTTTATTTTCTCATTCATTAGATAGATTTAAAAGAAAAATATATATTTCTTCAGTTAATTTTATAACTAAGAAAGGTTTTAAGAATAAGGTTACTAAGCAGTCTTTTAATAAGGTTAAAAAACTTTAGAAGAAATAGAAGGATATCTTCTGTAATTACTGTAAAAAACTAACTATACTAAGCAGAATTATTTTAGTTTTTATTCTGAAAAAGTCTCTAGCTAGATAAAAGCTATAAAAAATAAAGGCTCTTCTTCTTCTACTTCTATTAATAAGAAAAAGAAAAAGGAGAAAAAGGATAAGAATAATAATAACTCTGAAAAAGTAAATATTCTTTTAATAGATAATACTATTAAAGATCTTATATAACTTAATTTAACTATTATTAAAGAAGATAAGGAAGAGAGTAAAGAGGATATTAAATTTTAAAATATAACTCTTACCTAACTTCTTTTAAAGTTTTATACTAATAAGACTTTAGGTTTTTTCATTTCTGAAATTTCAAAACCTGGAAGTTTTAATATTAAAAATAAGATTAATACTGTTTCTTTCTTTATTAATGCTGATACTACTATTTATATAGTAAACATATATTCTCTTTTAGTTAATAAAATAAAAGTTATTAAACCTATTAAGTGGAGTAATATAAAAGAAATTATTTTAACTCTGAAAGGTAATTTAAAAACTACTTTAAATAATATTAAATATCTTTTGAAAAATATCTATTATATACTATAGTTAGATATTAATTTATTAAGTGAGATATTATAGGAATCTTATCTATCTCTTTTAATAAACCTATATTGTTTGATATAAAGAGAGATAAGTTATTACTTATAGGAACTAAGGTTAATAACCTTTATAAGTTCCAACTTCCTAGTATTAAAGATTTAATTCTTAATACTGTTAATAATAATAATATTAATAACTTGGAACTCTAGTATGATCGAATAAGTTATACTAGTAATATTCTTAAGTTACTTAGTAATACTATGAATAATATAAGTTATAAGTATAGTAAAGGTAATAAACTACCTACCTGTAAAGCCTGCCTTAAGAGTAAATTTACAAATAAAGTAAATAGAGATTCTAATAATTTTAAGAAATTTGAATATCTTAATTGTATTAGTTTAGATTTATGTAGACCTATTTCTCTAGAAACCTATAATTACTATAAATAATTTATCTTATTTATTGAATAAGAATAGTAGATTTATCTGGGGAAAGTTGTTAAAAACTAAAAGTTCTGAAGAAGTAACTTCAGTTTTTGAAGAGTTTATTAATATAATAAATAATAATAATAATAATAATAGAATTCAAGAAGTTAATACTAATAGTAGCTCTAAATTCTCTAATAATAGAATAAAGATTATCTATCTAAATAATAATATTATCTAGAATATAAGACTACTCTATATTTATAAACCTAATAGTTTAATTAAGAAAGCTATAAGAACTATTATTAATAAGGCTAGAATCCTTCTCTATAACTCTAGTTTACTTTTATTTCTTTAGAATTTAGCTATTACTACTTTCATCTATATTTATAATAGGATACTATATTCTTCTATAGGATTCAAAACTCCGTATAAGTTAAAGAATAAGAAGAAACCTTTTATTTCTAATATAAGGATTATAGTAATCTCTATTATTATAAGATTAAGAATAAGTATTCTAAAAAGCTAGACCTTAAGGCTAAAAAGGATACTATAGTTACTTTTAGCTATAATACCTATTTAGTTTAGGATTTTGAATCTTGAAATACTATTTAGTCTACAGATGTAAATATTCTTGAAAACCAGTTTAATTCTTAATAAAAAGAAGATTTATCTATTTTTAGTAATACTATTATTACTAGATCTAGTTAACTTTTCCAGACTAAACCTAACTAACTTAAATCTAATAATTCTTCTGAGAATCTAGTTATTACTGTTAAGTCCAGTAGTAAAAATAATACTACTAAAGATACTAATTTTTTACTTCCTCCCAATAAAGTAGAAAATAGTAATATAAACTTAAATCCCTCTCTTAATGAGGATTTAGGTGGTTTATCTATAACTTATCCCGATAGGGTTATAGATTCTGAGAACTTTAAAAAGTCTACTATATCTATAGAGATTCCTTCTTTA
>MASP02000069.1:124127-388176 GCA_001693025.2 Colletotrichum lindemuthianum | reverse complement strand
ATCTTTTTTATTATATTTATTATAATAATTTAACTTCTCTTATAAAATTAGCTTTTAAGTATTATCAGGCTGGGTTTATACTAAGTAATAGGATCTCTGAATAGGTAGGTGTTCTGCTATGTGACTATTTGAACTTATCTTTCCCCTCACTTAGCTGCTGCTCCGCACTGGTATTTAAGTCTTACTACCCGGAATAACTATTATTCCAGGCGCTAGTATTCTCTTACGGGGGACCTGATAGGCTTCTAGTGCTTCCCCTCTCTGCTGTAGCTTGATATAATCCCCCCTCTGAGAGGTTCTATCCTTAGGACCTAACTATTAAGGTTTAGCGTAAGGAAGTAGTATTCTGCTCTCCCTCTAGTGCCCCTTATTAGTTAGAATCTAGAAGTTTATTCTAGGCTCTATATTTCAGCCTCCTAATATTAGGTTCTAGCTAATATTAGCCTCCTAAGATATATTCTGACTATAGCTACATTTTAGTTAATTTAGTGTCCCCCCTAGGGTAATTTATTTTTCTCAGCTATAAGGATATTAAAAAAGTTTCTTTCTTACTCCTAACTATAGGAATTTTATATTTACTATATTTATAATCTCTCCTCTTTTTAAAGATATCCTCCTAAATATCCTCTAGTAACTACTAATAGGTTTCTTATTCCTTCTTATTTTATAGGATACTATTTTCAGTATTTAGATTTAAATATTATTTACTTTATAGTTCTCTTAATTCTAAAGAATTATATTATCCTCTATATTATTCCTATTATCCTCCTCTAGTAATCTCTAAATAACTTCTTTATTATTAAATTATATATTCTCTATCTTAGTGAAACTCTTAACTATTTATAGCTAAATAAAGATTATTTTTATTATTTAATTTCTTAATCTTATAGATATAATTACTATTTTCTTTTATTAATAACCTTATTTTTAGGATACTAATAATAATAATAATAATATAATATCTACCTCCATTACTACTAATACCCCACTTCTGCCTCCTCCTCCTACTCTAAAGAAGGGAGTAACTAAGTTTTCTTATGCTACTTATAAGTAGCTACCTACTAATAACTCTAATAATAATAATAACTTCAATCTTGTGTGTCCCATCTCTTACTGCTACTACCTCTATCTTTTAGCTAATTAGAATCCCTAAAATCCTACTTTAATACTTTACTTTTACTATAAGATTACTAATAGGTTTCTATAGCTTCCTTATCCTTATTACTCTAACTATCTTAGATACTAATAATAAGTATTTTTATTATACTATTATATATAGTAAGGAGTATATTCTGGTATATTCCTATCCCCCCTCTTATAAGCTACTTTTATAGCTGAGAATTTCTTTCTGATATTTCCTAAGTTATTTATATTACTACCTCTTCCACCCTAATCCTCTATTATTTTTTTAATAATTTTTTATTAGAGTCTAACCTCCTCATTACTACCTATAAAGCTGAAGTAATTTTTTATATTTTTAACCCCTAATATCTCTCTACTAATTAGTTCTATAAGAGAAGCTTACTAAAATATAGACTATAGTTAAGAAAGCCTTCTAAACTAAAGCCTCCCACACTAATAAGTTTAATACTAAGCGTAAGACTAAAGATAAGGAGGCTAAGTAGCTAACCTGCAAGTACTAAATTATAGCTACTGAAGTTATAATCTCTACTATTTTACAGTAAAACTACCTCTTAAAGTAAAGCCTCCAGGCTATTACTACCTTTCGCCTAATATAGGAAATATAAATTTATATTATTAAAGTCTAGACTGCTACCTTTATAAGCTTCTAGACTACTTTTCTAGAGTAATTTTTAATTTATTCTTATATTATTAGTATCTTTTTCCTCCCCCAGTATTCCTCTAGTAACTCCCTCTCTCTTAATATTCTTATTATAGTATACTAATAATCTTAATTCCTATTTACCCTCCCCTAAGAACTCTAATAAGAGGGATAATAATAATAGTAATAATACTAGTAAAAATAATAATAATAATAAAGTTACTTAATTCTATTCTCCCCCACTCTCTTATTAATATTTCATATTTATATTCCTTTTAGAGTTTAGTTACTATTTTCAGACTTATTTTATTTTTCTCTAGCTTTCAAACTTAATATAAACTTCCCAGTCTTATCTTACTAATAATTTAACTCTACTACTCCTCCTGTAATCTATTAGTGATACTCTAAATACTTATTTTATATTTAGATCTTAACTTTTTTAAAATATAATATTAAGGTTTCTATAAGTTTTCCTCTACTCTATATTCCTTCCACTTAACTAAATACTATTAATTCCTTCAAGACTCTTTATAATTTATAATATAGTTAACTTTATATATATTATCTTCTAAATTTTTAATAGGAACTATTTAGAATTTTAATAATTCTCCTCTATATTTCTCTAACTAAAATAAAAAGAAGATATTATAAATCTAATATCTTTTTTTGAGGTTAAGTTTAAATACTTATCCCCTATTAACTATCTATATCACTCTAAATAACTTTAGGTATTTATTAGATAGCTTCTTAGCTAGTTACTTTTACCTAATATTTTTAGTAGATAGTAATATATAATTACTAACCTTAAAGTCTAACTACTTCCTTCTCTTATTATATTATTTTATATATCTCTTATTTACCTCCTCTAGTAGGACTTTAAACTACTTATAATATAACTAAAAATATCTTACTCTCTCCTCTGCTATTAGGATAACTTTAGGTTTAACCCCCTCTGGGATACTATTGTGAGATCCTATTAGTAAATAGCCTATTAAAGTATCCATTAGTATTACCCTAATAATACTATAAATAGAGATATTATAAATAAACTTAGCTATAAGTAACTACTTTACTTAGTTATCCTAATTAAAATTAATTACTACTCTTAGGAAGTATTCTATATTCTAATTTTAATACTCTATTTAACTATCTATTTAAAGGTAATATACTATATTTAGTTTCTACTTAATAACTAGTAAATAAATAATAAACACTTAAAATCTACTTATAAATAGTAATCCTCAATCTAATATAATAGTCTAAGGGACTCTATACTTTAGGAGAATATTATTTACTAGTAAAGCTACTAATTTATCTATTATTAAAAACTTTCTAATTAGTAAATAGAAAGTATATTTAGTAAATCAGTTAACAACCACTAGAATACTATTATAGTTTTTCCCTGAAAATCTTATTAATTTAGGTAATTTAGTAATAAAATTTATACTAATATATTACTATAAGCTATTAGATATTAGTAGAAATACTAATATACTATATAAAAGATAATATCTAGATTTCGATCTTTAGTATATTATATACTAGAATATATATTCTATAATATTCTTTCTTATTAACTTCTATTAGTATATCTAACTTAACTTCTTAAATATCTTAGTAACCTCTAAATACCCTCCTAGAAATTTATTATAAAAAGTTATTAGTAGATTAACCTGAAACTAGTAACTATTTAGAATAACCAGCTTACTCTAGAATCTCACTCCTCCTTTATTATTAAGAAACTACCCATTATCCCTCAGTTATAACTCCTCTCTTCCCCTTATAATAATTTCCTTCTATACCTTTCTAATTTCCTCTTCTAATATTTTTTTTAGTCTCTCTAGGATAAAATCCTCAGAACTTATTTAAGATCCTTAACCCTAGAGGGATATTACTACCACTCAGTCTAGAAACTAGCTTAGGAAATCTTCAAAAAAGACTATCTTAGCATCCTAAGTCTCTCTCTCTATTAGTTAGTAATTAGGTTATCTAGAGAGACTATTAGCTAAGTTTTACTTTCCTAACTAGTAATTAATAATATAATTAAATAATAATATATCTTATAGAAGTCTTACTTATTTACTATTAAGCTGGAGCTTTACAGCTAGATACTAATAACCTAAGTAGTTAGTAATAAAAGTAATCTTATATTAAGAATATAAAAGATAATACCTCTATATAAGCATTACTTCACAGATAGCCAGTAACTTCACCTCTAGTATCCTATATCTTAACTCTACTCCCCTCAATTTCCATAAGAAATATACCAATAGTCGCCACCTACCCTCCTCTAGCTGAATCACCACTACCCCTATAGCAAAATCTGAAGCATCTATCTCTACCCAAATCGGCAGAGCTAAATTAAAATAACGCAGAATAGAAGCCTTAGTGAACCTTTCTCTTAAGTTAAATTTCCTATAGAACCCTGTAAATCCCAAGAAAACTTAGATCTCTCTAATACTAATAGGCACCAGCCATTCCTTAATAGCCACTACTCTCTCCTCCTCCATAGTAATACCATTAGGAGAAACCACAAAACCTAGAAATTTAATAATCTATATATAAAATTTATACTTCTCCAGATTAGTATAGAACCCTATAGTAAATAATTAGCTAAATACCTCCTTCACTACTTCTATATACTCCTCCTTTATCTTTATAAAAATTAGAATATTATCTAAGTAAATAATATAAATAACATCCACAAAACCTACCAAAGTATTATTAATATACATCTAGAAGGTTACTAGAGCATTAACAAGCCTAAATAGTATAACCTAATACTTAAAATACCTATACTATATCCTGAATACTATCTTCTACTTATCTCCCTCCCATATACGCACCCAGTAGTACACATCCTTCAGATCCAGCTTAGTAAATTATAAAACTCCCCCTAGCCAGTCTAAAATCTCACTAATAAGAAGCAGAAGCATTCAGTTCTTAATAATAATATTATTAAATCCTCTATAATCCACATATAACCTTAACTTACCCCCTTTCTTCAGGATAAATAGAATTAGCATCCCTACTAAACTCTAAAACATCCTAATCTATCCTTTTTCTAATATTAACATTAAGTATTATTATAATTCCTTTAGTTCTTTCTCCATAAAAAAATAAATAGAACCTTATAGAGGCTCCTTACCCTTCTCCAGCTCTATTATATATATATAAATACCCTCTTCTACTAGTATACCTACCTTCTTTATATTAAAAATATAAACCTACTCTCAGTATTCTAATAGTAACTAAGCATCTCCATCCTTCTCCTTATTTATATCTCCCCTAAGTTACTACTATACAGCCTACTACTCTCCCTCTATTAACACTAATAGAGCCAAAATCACTAACATATACTTAGATTACCTCTTAGCCTTATTAATCACTTTAGCCCTATATACCAGTTTAATATTACTAATAGCTAAGAAATAAATCTAGCCTAAAGTTCTCCACTCCAGATTTAACCTTACCTCTCTACCCTAAAGAATCCCTAAGATAATATCATATTTACCAGCTTTACTTATTTAAAACATATAAGACTTTATCCTTATTATACCAAAATTATCTATAATCTTTATAATTATAATATATATTCTATATTTAGACGCCACTCCCCCCTAGAGACCTAATATCTCTAGCCTTCTACTAACCTCCACAGATTTAGTATCATATAATATATTCCAACCTAGGATATTCTCATCAGCCTCCAAATCAATAAATACTTTCCCCTTCCTCTAACTCTTCCCTATACAGACCAACACCTCAGCCTCAAAGCATTAACAGAACTTCAGATCCTATAGGATTTAAATACTATTAACCCCAGTCGCCACTAAATAATAAAGCCTTCCTATATACCTAAATTCCTTACATATATAGCATATATCTTCTTCACACTAGTAAGATATATAGTCTATCTTACTACAATTATAACACTTTAGAGGCCCCCTAGAGGCTATAATTCTAGCCTACAGGATACCCTCTTACTTAATCTCAAGCAACATAGTTACAACAGTAAACTACTCCCTAAACCAGTTCTTACTACTTATCTCTCTAGTAGAAATTACTATTAACACCACCAGTAATCTACAGCTTCTCCACTCTAATATCTTATAGATAGAATCCACTAGAATTAACCTACTTATAGATTATTCAACAATCTCCACCTATTTAGCAGTATAATTCAGTTTCTAGTAAATCACTAAAAAGCTCCTAATTATAATCACTCTCTTTAACTCTAGTAGTAAGCAGTTAACAATATTAATAATATAAAACCTCTCCAGCTGAATATCTAAATATTCAACCTTAATAACCTTATAAATATCAATAAACTACTAGTAAGTTTAGCTAACCTTCTACTATATAATATCTAACTAAATAGATATAATAATAACCTTAATATTAATATTATCTATACTTAACTTAAACTACTCCTCTATAGCTAACTAAATAACTTACTTAATATTATTACTATATATAATAGAAACCTACTTAATCCAGCAGTAGGAAGTAATACCCTTAAGATATAAACCTACATACTAAACCTTATCTTTATCTACTACAAAATTATCTTCCACTATAATAAACTATCCTCTAAGTTTAAATAGAAAGTTATTAAAGTCAGACCAGCTACCCCCCTTATAACGAATAGGGGCAAGCTATTTCACTAAAAAGTCTCCTCTCCACCTCTTAAGCTCCAGATCAGAAACAGCAGGGCCCCCAGTGGTCCCCTCCTCCATATCTTCTCCTCTTCTTAAAGCTATCAGCTTCTCTAACTTCCACTTCTTTCTTAATTTCATTATTTCTTCCTCAATTAATCAATTAAGCTCCACTTCAGAAAGGTTACTATTATTCTGGAGAGGCTACTACTCCCCAGAGTCGTTAATACTACTATTAGTTACTATAGAGGTTAATTCTCTACCTATACCTAACTCTCCCAAGCTATCAACAGCATACTACACTTAAGTGATTTATATACATAACGCCATTATAATCCCACTAGTTAGCATACCTAAGAGTAGGTAGAAGTTTAAACATATCAGACTGGATTCATACTAAATAATAGGATCTCTGAATAGGTAGGCATTCTACTATATAACTATTCAAACTTATCTTTCCCCTCACTTAGCCACTGCTCCACACTAGTATTTAAGCCTCGCCGCCCAGAATAACCATTATTCCGGACGCCAGTGTTCTCTTACGGGGGACCCGATAGGCCCCCGGTGCCCCCCCTCTCTGCTGTAACCTGACAAGTATATACTAATTAGTATACTAATACTAGACTAGTATAGTATTAGTATAAGCTATACTAAACTAGTCTAGTATTAGTATAGGCTATACTAGACTAGCCTAGTATTAGTACAGGCTATACTAGACTAAACTAGACTAATTTCCAACCCTGGTAGTTACCGAGCAGGATACCCCGTAGAGGTAGGGCCTATTGCAGTACAGATACACCACCTACCTTATGCGATACCTACTTAGCTACCCCACTCGATGGAGGGGCAAAAAGGGTCCAGGTCCTGGGCAGAGCCCGGAGCAAGCAAGCACCAGATGGAAGAATTGGAAGAAGAAGAAAAGTTGAGATGCCCGGGCAACTGGATGATGGCAGCTGATGAGCGAGGGAGTGTATCCAGTCAACAGTCTCATCTGATGACTCCCCGCCTCCAGCTCATCTTGAGGGATGCTCTTCTTAAGCTAGCCAGCTCCCCCCTCTAGCCCCTCATCCAAAGGTACTTTCCTCCGTCCATTGCCTTCCTGCCGTTCTACTTTTGTTTCCCAGAGCTCTGTCCATTTCTCTCGGCTTCTGCTTTCTGACGTCGCTCGCTAGTTGACGTCCCAAGAGACCTAGTCCTCCTTGTTCAACAACATCCGTCTGTATGGGCGAATTCGTGCCAGCAACCATGGAGTAAGTTGATTTGCCCTCCGTCGCTCTGCAGACGCCGCCAGGTCTCGTGTAGACCGATCTTTTCGTCAACAAAATTCGGGAAGCAGTGCCAGTTGCTTACAAGCCTCCGTCTGCAGACCTCCTCAACTCCTCGTGAGCATCTTCGAACGGGCGCAACGCCACCGCCCACCTCGTGGTCGAGGCGTAAACCACTGACCCGAGGCCGTTGACTAGGATCATTATGTTGGAATTGACGTCGGCACTGGCTCTGCCAGAGCCTGCATCATTGACGAGACGGGCGACATCAAAGCATTGGCCACTGAGCCTATCAAGCTGTGGCAGCCAGAGACGGGTTACTACGTATGGTCTCCAGTACAGATAACCATCCTCCCCCGCGCCGTCTTACATCGATTACAGGAACAATCAACCACGGACATTTGGGCATGCATCTGCCTTTGCGTGAAGCAAGTCCTCATTGACTCAGCCGTCGACCCCGCTAAGATCAAGGGTATCGGCTTCGATGCGACCTGCTCGCTCGCCGTCTTCAGCCACGATACTGACGCGCCTGTTCCCGTCACCGGCCCTGACTTTGACAACGCCGACAAGAACGACCGCAATGTCATTCTCTGGCTCGACCACCGCCCTGTCGAGGAGACGGAGAGGATCAATGCCACCGAGCACAACCTGCTAAAGTACGTCGGCGGCACCATGAGCATCGAGATGGAGATCCCCAAGGTCCTCTGGCTCAAGAACAACATGCCCAAGGAGCTCTTCGACCGATGCAAGTTCTACGACTTGGCGGATGCCCTCACACACATGGCTACCGGCAACGAGACTAGAAGCTTCTGCAGCACCGTCTGCAAGCAAGGCTACGTTCCGGTTGGCGTTGACGGCAGCGTCAAGGGCTGGCAGGAGGATTTCCTGACTACGATTGGTCTCGAAGACCTTGTCAAAGACGACTTTAAACGCCTCGGAGGCGTCAACGGGGTGGTGAGCCCATTTCAATTAAACAAACCCGTCCAACACAACTTCCGTCTCTGGAGAGCGGTTGACTAACCAACGATTCAGAATGGAAAGTACCAGAGTGCCGGAGAGCTGGTCGGTACGCTAAGCAAGAAGGCTTCCCGAGAGCTGGGCCTACCAGAGGGCATTGCCGTCGGTGGTGGAGTGATTGACGCCTATGCCGGCTGGATTGGCACTGTCGGAGCCAAGGTCGAGCTTCCGCCCGATCATCTCGACGAAGAGGCCCCCAAGAATGACCTCTCCCAAGCATTCCATAGGTTGGCGGCCGTCGCTGGGACGTCAACGTGTCACTTGGCCATGTCCAGAGAAGCAGTATTTGTGCCTGGCGTTTGGGGACCGTACCGGGACGTCTTGCTGCCCGACTTCTGGATGGCCGAGGGTGGGCAATCCGCGACCGGCGAGCTGCTTCGGCACATCCTCGACATCCACCCCGCCCAGGTCGAAACACAAGCCCTCGCCACTGCCGAGTCCAAGAACATCTACGACTTCCTCAACGCTCACCTGCAGTACATGGCGGACAAGGCCAACGCCCCCTCCATCTCATACCTGGGTCGCCACTTCTTCTTCTACGGCGATCTGTGGGGTAACAGGTCGCCAGTGGCCGACCCGAACATGAAGGGTGCCGTCATTGGTCTGAGCAGCGACAAGACGACAGACAACCTGGCCCTCTGGTACTACGCGACCATGGAGTTCATCGCCATGCAGACGAGGCAGATTGTGGAAGCCATGAACAGTGCCGGCCACGACCTCAACACCATCTTCATGTCCGGCAGCCAGTGTCAGAACCCCGTGCTCATGGACCTGATGGCCACCATTTGCGACATGCCTGTCCTCGTCCCGCGGTACGTCAACGCGGCCGTCGTTCACGGCGCCGCGATGCTGGGTGCCAAGGCCGCGACGGCATCCGCAGACGGCACTACTGAGAACCTGTGGTCCATCATGGACCGCATGAGCAAGCCAGGCCGTCTCGTCAAGCCCGGCACCCTGAAAGGCGAGAAGATCCTGTTTGACGCCAAGTACAGGGTGTTCCTCGAGCAGTGTAAGACGCAGCAGGAGTACAGGAAGCAGGTCGACAGCGCTGTTGACCAGTGGCTGAAGAATTAGAGCAGCCAATCGTTTCGGAAAAGGGGTCTGATCAGGTCGGCGCGGTGTAAACGGTCTAACTGACCAGTATCTGTACTCGCACGGTCATTCTTAGGGGTTCATGAGGTCCTTAGTTGTAAGAGGTGACGTCTAGCATAATGATAATATACACACGTTGATTCACACAGGCGTTCAACCATGTGCGATGCTGGAAAAGTTTTCGCCTTTTCAAAACTTGCTTGGAATGGTCCAACAGAGCCTCGGTTATTTCTTTGCACCACCGGCGAGAGGAGCAGTCACACGGCCTGGAGCTTAGGTACCTACTGGCCATTCTAGAGCAGGCGGGCCGTGTTCAGCGCATCTCGTTGGGCATATCGTGGACGGCCTACTACCTGGGTACCTGGGTAGCTGGTAAGTAATAAAGCACATACAGTACGTACCTCATGAGGAGCCCCCTGCTGGAGGGGTTTCGCTGCTGGACTTCCGCATCTGTAGCGAGCACACGTGCCTGTAAGCACAGCAGCTGATAGGGCAATGGCCTCTGCGCTACAGGGCGGGACAGTGGACCGCCCTGGTAGGACGGGGACACTTGTGTGGGGCCGCGCCGAAGCAAACACGGGCCAGACGAGCCGACATCACTGACGATGGACCTGAAGCTTGTTTTTTTTTGACAACTTCCGCCTTGCTCGACTGAATTTTTTCCCTCCCCGTCATCGCTACTCGCTGTTTCGGTTTTGGATCAGTTGAGGTGTGACAGAGCGCCCTCTTTCTCTTGTCTCTTTACTCCTTCTCGGTGTGCATCGTAACGAGTCGCACCCCTTACGATTGCGAAACACGGACGCGGAGCTGCATCAGCAACTTCAATACCTCTCGAGATACGATCCCCAGCAGCACTGCTGCCCCCCTCATCTCACGATGCGTTTCGGCAAGACGCTGCGGCAGTCCATCTACGCGCCCTGGAAGGACAAGTACATTGACTACACGAAGCTCAAGTCGCTGCTGCGCGAGGACAAGTACGACGACGAGGATGTCGCGTGGACCGAGGAGGACGAGAACCGATTCTGCGACGAGATCTTCAACACCCAGCTCGAGAAGGTTGCCAAGTTCCAGGAGGAGACGTTCCACGGTTTGAAGGATCGCATCGACGCCGCATTCGAGAAGCTCAAGGACCTGGCCCCGCCCGCAAACGAGGACGGCTCCGAGAACACCAAGAAGCCCGACGCCGCGACCGCCCAGAAGCTGAGGGACATCGAGGCGGAGCTCGACAAGGTCACGACCGACATATCGGAGCTGAAGAAGTACAGCAACATCAACTACACTGGGTTTCTGAAGATTGTTAAGAAGCATGATCGGAAGCGCGGCGACAGATACAAGGTCCGCCCCATGATGCAGCTGAGCCTGTCGCAGAGGTCCTTCAACTCCGAGCAGGGCTACTCTCCGTTGCTGAACAAGCTCTCCATCATGTACTACGCCATTCGTCAGCAGTTGGATGAGAACAGCGGCGAGCAGCAGCCGCCGGACCTGGAGAGCCAGGGCGAGACACACAACGGCGAGAGGTACACAGCCCACAAGTTCTGGGTCCACCCCGACAACTTGCTGGAGGTGAAGACGTACATCATGAGGCGCCTGCCCGCCCTAGTCTACAGCGAACAGTCAGCTAAGGAGCTGGATGGGAGCAACGACCCGACCATCACGTCGCTGTACTTTGACAGCCCCAAGTTCGACTTGTACGGGAAGAAGGTGGAGCGCAAGTCCGAAGCCTCGTCGCTGCGCGTGCGGTGGTACGGCCAGCTGAGCGGCAAGCCCGACCTGTTCATCGAGCAGAAGATTGTCGCGGAGCAGGGCTCGAGCGAGGAGCGCAAGTTCGCCATCAAGGACAAGTACGTGAAGCCCTTCATCGACGGCACCTACAAGATGGAGAAGACGGTGCAGAAGATGGAGCGCCAAGGCCAGCAGCCCGCGGAGATTGAGAACTTCAACAAGACGGTCGAGCTGCTCCAGGGCTTCGTCCAAGACAAACAGCTGCAGCCTGTCTTGCGGGCCAACTACGTTCGCACCGCGTTCCAGAAGCCCGCCGACGACCGAGTGCGCATCTCCATCGACACCGAGGTCGCCTTCATCCGCGAGGATACCCTGGACCGCGACAGGCCCTGCCGCGACCCATCCGAATGGCACCGCAGCGACATTGACGGGGCCAACCTCACCTACCCGTTCAAAGGCATCAACCAGAGCGAGGTCTCCCGCTTCCCCTACGCTATCCTCGAGATCAAGCTCAAGGAAGGCTCCAATCGCAAGCGGCCGGCGTGGATCGCCGACTTGATGGGCTCCCATCTCGTGCACCCCGCACCCCGCTTCTCCAAGTTTGTCCACGGCGTTGCCTCGCTGTTCGAGGACTACGTCAACAACCTTCCCTTCTGGCTGAGCGACCTGGAGGCGGACATCCGGAAAGACCCCCAAAAGGCGTTCGAGGCCGAGGAGCAGCGCCGCGCGCAGCGAGCCGAGGACGAGCAGGCCGTCGGCAGTTTCCTGGGCAACAAGGTCAGCTCGTACAAGGTCTCCAAGAGCTCTCCCGCCGGCAAGTCGTACCTCGCCGACAGGATGGCGGCCGAGGCCAGCGCACGCTCCCGCCAGGCGGCGAACAACGGCCAGCAGCAGCAGCAGCAGCAGCAGCAGCAACAGGGTGGTGACCAACAGAACGGGAACGGCGAGGGCGCGTCGTCTGGCCAGCCGAGGACCTACGGCACCCTTTCGTCCGTTCTCCCGGGCTTCTCGCTGTCCAAGTACTCCAAGGCAAAGAGGGCGCAGAAGAACCAGCAGCAGCAGCTCCCCGAGGGCGTCGTCGAACCGACGGAATGGATCAAGAACTCTGGCGAGCTCAAGATCGAGCCCAAGGTGTGGCTGGCCAACGAGCGTACCTTTCTCAAGTGGCAGCACATCTGCATCCTGCTGGGCGCTCTGTCTGTCTCGCTGTACACCGCCGCCGGACAGAACACGCTCGCCGAGGTGATGGGCATCATTTACATTCTCATTGCCGTGTTTGCGGGACTCTGGGGATACGGCATGATGCACACGCGCAGACAGATGATTATGAACCGCAGCGGCAAGGACTTTGATAACCTCGTCGGCCCGTTGATTATCAGCATTGCGCTGATGGTGGCGCTCGTGTTGAACTTTGTTTTTGCCGTAAGTTCCACGTCATTTATGCTTCTTTGGAGAGGCGACACTAACAAAGCACGTCAGTACCGCGACGCCATGGAGAAGATCAATGCCGCCAAGATGGCGGGCGGTGTTAATGGCACGCAAGAGTTTGCACGACTGGAGCTCGTCTGAGGAGCGGGAGGGAGTGAAAGAAAAAAAAGTAATAGGCATCGCGATGGCGCTTGTGTAACGGCGTGCCGGTCGGTCCTCTGTAGATTCGTGTCGGAGCTTGGAAATGGTGGCTTGTGTTGCGTTCGACTTTTGTACTGACCGACCTGTTCTTAGCTATTGTTACTTGATACCTTCCACCGTAGGGTCAAAGTTGCCAGGGATTCCGTCTTGAGGGATGTTGGTGATGATGTTCGCGAAAGCTCGCCCTCCAGAACAGGTCTCAGCATCTGTTGACGTGATTCCATCGTCTGTCAGACCATGGGGACCGCACAAACAGACAGTAATCGTCCACATTGAGACACACAAGATTGTTGGAAAGAGCTCCTGCGAACAGTGAGTGGTGAGGTACAGATGGATGGCGTTCGCCTATGGATACAACATGCGACTGGGAGTTGAGAAAATGGCGCTGGCAACGTTGACGGAGGAATTGAAAGAGCTGGCAAATGGTTTACGCCGCCTGGTAAAGAAATCATTTGTAAACGGACTATCCTCATGAAGAGGCGCGGTGACACAAAAGATTTCCAGGAGGATAGGAAAAAGCAAAAGGGATATTTCCGACACCGAGAGTCGAACTCGGGGCTCTCCGGTGAAAGCGGAGTAGGTTAACCGTTACCCCATGCCGGAGTGTGCTTGTTGTTGTCAGTTGCTGTCAGTAAGCTAGCTAGATAGGCTGGCCGGGCTCCGACAAGCTCGTTTACTGATTTGATCGATTCTGCTGGTGGGGCCGTTGTATGACGAGACGTGGCTTGGACTGGTCCATAGCGTTGTTGGTTGTGCCAGACCCACATGACGTCCACGATCAGCTGGGACGGAGACATTGGGGTGCGTGTGGCTGCGGTTCGGACATGAACGACAGTAGACGAGTCGTGTCGTGCCATCGCGAGTCAGCCAGTTGTTTGACGGCTTTGCGACTTGTCCGGTCTTGAGAACGTGGGATAGCCAGACCAAAAAAACTGCCCTACGCGATTCATGTTGAAAGGTCTCGATAGTGGTCGACTGGGACCTCGCAGGAAAGGTAGGGCAGCTCTCTGCCACTCCCGCACCGGATAAAAGACAGGCTTACACAAATCAAGACGCATGAAGCATTACTACTGAGACGATTTTAAAACAGCAACTATAATGTAGATTTGGCGACCCGTTGCTCGTTGTTGAGATACTGGCCCCTACTCAATGTGTTTCGAGCAGCGAAGACCAGAACTCCGCTTAAACCGACAAACATCTGCTCGGGTTCTCTATGATTATCAGCTAATCTATAGGCAGAGCTTGGATAATTCCAATGAAGACGATATGAGCGAGTCTTACTTTTGGATACTAGTGGTCGTTCTAGCAGAGATTGACGTACGAGTAGGCCTTTTCAGGCTTCCGCGATGGGTTGCTATGGGCGTTCGCCCATGCATAGGAATAGTTTGAAGTGCAGTTCGATGGTTTTTCAGTTGTTGTAATTTGACCTCTCACATGATGTGTTCAGCTCGCGGCACGGTAATTTCACCACGCCATCCAGCTTGCCGAGGGGCAGTAGTTTCAACTTCCTAACCTCCTGCTAGGAAACAACCGGTCAAAATGTCAGCGTGGAATATCGGTTTGGGATGACAGGTCCCCAATGTGAGTTGACCGTAGAACTTTGAGCTTCGGTTGAATATCTAGGTTTCATTCAGGAACGCTTCACGACAGTGTATGTAGTGAAGATCCATGAGATCAACCCGTTTGAAATAAAGGTCGAATCTGTTGTCAACTGAAGAAGCCTGTAGGAAACATGCTGGTGGTAAACTAGACCAGGTTTTGTTTTGGATGTTCTCCTTTGTTTTGTCGTGTTCCTGAAAAATAGGCTCTGGTAGATGATTAGAGAAGGCAGATTATAGACCTCCAATAACCCTCGAGTTGCCAAGACTTGTTGATCACGAGATGAAGACATGTGTATATATACATGAGTGTTGAACCGACTGGACGTTTTGCAAGATCTTCAGAAACGCCAAAGCCTGGTGTGTGGGTTTTCAAGCCAAATGAAACGACCTCCTCCTCCATTCATCATACGTCGAGCCTCCCCCTTAATCCCGCCACTCCGTCCTCCACGCAGGTCTTATTTCTCCGTCCGCCCACGTCCCCCATCCGCAGAGTATACAGCAGCGAATACGAGGCAAACACCTTTCAAGACTTGAAGCGTAAAGACACCCTCATCATCAGAGTGCCAAAAGACAAAGGGTCCTATTTTTCCCAGTTTAATAAATACCATGGCTTCATGACACAAGCCATCATGCCAACTTGTCATCTGTAAGTAGTATCGTGAAAGAATAGCTCAGCATAATATATTTCGGTGTTCCCAGCGGAGGAGGGACACGTACCTCGGACGGATGACTGTGAATGTATGTCAGAGCTTGAGGTAGCATCCGACTATACTCTCTAGCATTTCTATTCTGCCATTTTGTGGATCAAATATGACTGGGGGATTGTAATGAGATGCTCGATTCTACGAGTGACTCTAGATACGACTATTACTTGCTCCTGTAAAATGCAGTCAGAAGCTACTAAAATCAACTAGCATCTTGCTGGGCGGAATGTTTGTGCGCAATCTGACAATTGCGCGTTCACATGAGAGTTGAAGTCATCTTGATTGGAAGCGTCCCTTTGAGCGCGCATCTGAGGGGGTGCGCGGCTGTATACTTGGCAATTTGGAGAAAAGAAAACCTGGCCGGAAGTCATTGGAGTTGTTTGCTGCTTTTCCCAAAGATGCGGGGCTATCCTCGGTGAGTTCTTGCCGCGTTTTCGAGCTGTGTGGTGATGTATCGATGAAATAACATATGATGCGGCCGCTTTCTCGAATGTCTGCGAAATCCATCAACTACAATACGTCCAGAGTGTTTCAACTGAAAATCAGGCTCGCCTGGTGACTCTCACTCTTGCTCGTGTACCGGGTTGTTGGGGGCTCTTCAGCCAGCTTGTCCTCACGGTGATGAGTCGCAAGCAGACCACAACCCGCGAAGCTTCATCGCTCTGTTTTTAAAGTTGCATGCACCTGCTTGTTATGGCTAATTGAAAACCAATTGGGATGCCAAAAAAGGAGAACAACTTCGCCGGGGTGAGTATCAAGAATTCGCGTATCGGATTGGTATTGCAAACTCCACGTCGAAAAAGCATCGTCAGATCTAGACCTCCTATACGACCCCGACTTCCAAGTCCACTCAAACAGCCCCAGAGCCACCGGCGCCGATGAGCAACATCTGCTGCACCCTCCTCCTGTCGACCTCCTTCTTCAACATGCAGATACAACTCGCAACCACAAGGCCCTCGACGACATCCCTACCTCCGTCCTTCAAGTCCGTCCACCGGGAGAGATCGGCCATCAACCGACCACCGTTGCCGGCCGAGGTCCGCCCGCTCCCCCGACTCCTCGTCTCACGCCCGCGAACAAGCTGTGCTATTCTGGCGGCCTCTTCCCCCGTCTTGCCTCCATCCAGGGCGACCTGTTGCACAAGTTCGCAGAGCAGGAGCTGGTCTGCACCGTTCACGGCCAACCGCTCTTTCGTCGACGCATATCGCCAGCGAAACGTTCCGTACGGCGTCTTGAGGACCTGGGTGCGAGACGTGATGGATTTCGGTCGGATCTGGACATCTAGCTCCTCGGATTCCACGCCGTGCGAGTCATCGACGGATGACGACGGCGATGCTGAAGTGGCTGGTCCCGAGAGCCTGAGGATGGGCGGCTTCCCCGGCCCGAAGCGGTAGAGCGTCGTACACACCGGCGTTTGCGACCCGTCATCGCCTCTGACGAGCTGACAGCTATTGTCGCTGCGGGAGAAGCGTAGCGATGTGTAGGCGGGGGTAGAGTGCGGCGACCACTGCCCTGATTCGACGCGGTATGCGGGAATCGGATCCGGGCGCGTGCCGATGGGCAGGGAGAGCCACTGTTTGCCCAGTGTTTCGATCTGGAAATGAACCGTCGGCGCGAAGCTGACGATGGATGCGGGCGAGGGGCTTGCCAGGGGTGCGGAAGCGTCCGTGGCGACGGAGGTCGTGATGATTATGGCCGACGATGTCGACGCCGTGGCGTCGTCGTAAGTTGGCGGGAGACTCGATGTTGAAGTCGTGGGCGTGAGGCTGGTGAGTTCCGTCGCTGTGGCGGAGGAGTATGTGGCCAGCGTCGCTGCGGTAGCGGTAGCGGTCGACGCAGACTCAGTCTTAGTCTTGCCTGCGAGGATCGCCATATTGTCTGAATAAGCTGGTTTTGCCAAAGCAGACTTGTGTGTCTTGCGTCAATAATGAATGGGAGCTGTTGCTTTTCGCACAGCGCCGAAGCCGCTTGTCTTGTTTTTTCTTTTCTTCGGGATCGTCGATGGCTTTCGGGCCAGAGCCGTCACTGGTCTTGCGTAGGCGGAGTCTATGAGTTGTTTGCCGAACGTTCGGGGCCTGCAGCAATCTCGAGTGGGTGACGACGAGGTTTTCAAGCAGCGAACAGCAAATGGTCTGCGGTTGGGTCTATAGACGAGTGTTTTGTTTGGGATTGGATCGAGTAGCAGCAAGAGCAGAACTTATATGCCAAATCAGAAGACGCATCACACACATTACCATTTCAGGTCCTTCTTGTCTTGGAGATTCTTGCTAATTCGCATTCGCAAACGGACAGTGGCTGTGGCTTGCTATGCAAGACCCTTGTCTCATGCCTTCGCGCCCACTGGTCATCCTTCGTCACTGGAAAGCCTCCCCTCTGGTGAGAGTCTCTTAAGGGTGTGTCAGAGGATGAGCGGTCCTGCCACCTCATGGTCCTGGTCGAGGTACAATCATCAGTGTGGACATGGAAGCGAAAGAGAGAGAGAGAGAGAGAGAGAGAGAGAGAGAGCGAGAGACTGAGCTGGGCGAAGCTCCTGCTAGCACTGTAAGCAGTCAGACAACTGATGACGCCGGCGGTGTCCATTGGCCGACGGTCCCACTCACGGCCGCCGTATTCCTCGGTTTGGGCGGGGCGAGCGAATCACAACAAGCCACTTCGGGCGGTCATGGTGGAGGCAGTGCCGGAGCGCGTGGGGTGGGGCAAGGTTGGCCGGTCCCGAGGGCCCCGGATCTTGGGCTGTGATGACGATCGGCGGTAGACTGGGGGTGTGAGACCCATGAGGTCGGGGATGCTTAATTCCTGTCACATCGCATTCATCGTATTGGGGACTGATCTTATTTCGGGCAGATCTCTGTGTTTGCTTGCGTGTGTTTTAGTGGGGTTTGATTTGCGTAGGGCTGCTTGTTGCATCGTGTTGAAGAAGCAAGATACGAGATGCATTCACTCCAGTATGAGTTCTTGTCCGCACTGAGAGAAACACCAAGACACATGGACCAGAGGCTCATCAGGAAGATTCAATAAATAGCATACTCGTCGACATTCCAAGTGTCTCGCCCACTTTAACACCTCTTCCCAAACGCCACAGGATCTCGATTCAACTGATCTTCCACCCACAAGGGCCATTGGTTATATATCAGATGCTCATGGTCAACCTGCTTGTTCAAATACACCAGCCAGCGCATGATACCCAAGTCGACAGGGGGCTCTTTCTCTTGCGCTGGCGGAGGCGGCGGACTCTTTTCCCGACACCTGCGCTCCGCTGCCGTGATCGGCGCCATGATCTGCTTGACCGCGATCCAGTGGGTCGCCAGGAGTATGAAGGTCTGATTAGACAAGTCGATGACGAGCTTGAACTTGTCGTGCGGTAGCTGGATCCACCAGCCGTATTGTTTCTGTAGGGCCTGGTACGCTGTGCGCCCCGACGTCAGTATTCACCTTACACACATATACACGCACACACACACACACACACACATCTCAGTGCAGCCTACCTTCCCAGGACGAAGCCCGCAACTTCATGGCCATGTCCATAATCAGCTCGAAATATTCCACCTCGACGCCCTCCCGGCAGAGCCCTCTCAACGACCCGATCCCCCCAATGGCCCCGTCAGCCCACTCCTGCCTGATCAACGGCAGATCCGTCATCTTTGGTTCCAGTATCGCCCTCTGGTCCTGATCGAACATGTTGACAAAGATGGGCTTGATCCCCTTGATCCACATCTGCGCGCCCACGATCAAGATGCCGCGGATGAAGGTCATGTACTCGGCCATGCCGTCTTCGAACGTGACTGACTGGAACGTCAGGGCGAAGCATGTGGCTATCAGAGCGTTGGCATGCTCCGTGGTGGTCCCGTTGCTTTTGGGCAGCTCGGCGAGGGACTTTTTGATGGCTTTGATGGCTTTTACACGGTGCGCCATCGCATCCGCCAGGAGCGACGGGTCGCTTTGCATCAGGTCGCAGGCGGCCATACCCAGAATTGCGTGCATTAAGAATCCGTGCTTGGATGTCGTTGGCAAGTATCCATCGTATCGTCTTGGTGGACGAGACTCACCTCTTGCGAGAGACATGGCACCTCCCGAGTCCAGATGTTCTCGTTTCCCAGCGGGTGGTGGGGGTAGCACTGGAGCATGAAGTGCTGGAAGAAGCGCATATCCTGGAGGCTGAAGAGCGGTACTTGATGATGCGGCTGGTGTCTGCAGTTCAGTAGACGTTTCGCCTTCATACTTGGGTCCGGCTTACCTGGTGTACGATGGTCGGGGTATTTGGATACTCGCACATCAACCCCGTCTTGACACAATGACCACACGCCGGTCGAGATTCTTGGCACTAGCCACAAGCCCCCAAATTAGTCACATAGAGAGAGAGAGAGAGAGTTTTTGCAGATAACCTTCCCATTTGCTCACCTTGATTCTCCTCCGTTTGCAGTGGAAGCAGCCCCGTCGGCTCTTCGTGTGTCCCTTCCTCTCGAGCCTCTGCTTTTGCGCTCCTGTCCGGCATATCATGCTCTGAGAGGCTTCTCCATTGGCAAAACCCGCCGTGGCTTTTGCTGGTGAAGTCGAGAGCGTCTCGCTCGAATACAAGGCATCGTCCTGGGGGAAGGCCTCATCGTTTTCAAACACTGCACCGTGCCCATACTGACCGAGTGTGAAGGCCTGTGGAGAAAAGGTTTGAGCTACTGCTGAGGCCTCCATCTCTTATTACACGGTCGCTATGGAAAATGTTGTGTAGATTCAAAAAATTGCCAGTGAAAAAGAAACTGCTTGATGTTAGAACGCCTCTACTTTTGAGCCCACATTCCTCAGCCGCAGCATAATTGACGCCGCCCAAGACGCTAGAACCAGTCACGTGTATCAAAGTGAGCCGGAGTAATTATCACAGGGCACCGGGACGATCAATATCCCATCCTGCCTTGTGTCTTATACACAGCAGGTGCCGCAGTGTTATTGGCTGCGATGATTGGATATTTCCCAGCTGTGGAGGCTATGCTGGGCAAGGCAGAACGAGCTGCACCTTCAAGCAAGCAAATAGCATTTCTGTAAATTCGTATTTGAGATATGAAGACCAAATGATGTGGTATTTGTTGTAAAGCTTACTTTGGGAGGGGGGTTTCTCGAAGAGACTGGAACTAGAGATCTGTACTGAAGTTGAGGGCCCACTTGTGGGTGTGGAGTAGACAACATAGTGTTTGATTTGGTGGGCACAATCGAACTGGGTCGGATCGATAGCTCAGTGGTAGAGCGAGAGATTGCAGCTCTCCAGCAGTCATCTCTAGGCCCCGCGTTCGAACCGCGGTCGGTCCTTTCGCTTTTGTCAATTTGCACCTTCGGTGTTTTCCACTTCATACCACATTTCCCAAGAAAAGATTCCTTCTTTTTGATAATCATTTAATGTAGGTGATCATGGCTTATTACTCTGCCAGCTTCAGGCTCAACTTGAGTTTGGGTAGTCTCTTAAGACCTGCGCTTATGTCTACTATGCGCAATTGATCTGACTCTGGCTATGCATCCACAAACACTTCAAGTAGGTGGTACAGCTCAGGAATGAATAAAGGCAAGGTGCTGTGCTGAGACCATATGAAGTTGAAAAAACAAAGACACACTCAGCTAAGGTGCTCACAGCAATTACTGATCTGTCCCTTTCCATCGACAATGGCATGCCAATCGATCTATGCCTGTAAACCCAAGGAGCGTTTCAACTTCCCAGCTTGTTCCGCACATAAGATCAGGCCTGTTGGGGGAGCCTCGAAAGCGCCAGTTGCTTCCAGATGAATGGCTTGTTGGAAGCTGGTGCAGCATTTTCGTTCTACAGGTAATCGCAGGAGTGGTGGTGTTTCCTCAGTGAGGTACATGTGGACGCAATTGGGCATCCCTTGCGTCGGAGAAGGGAGAGGAGGGAGAGGGTATATCACTAGCCCGTCTATCGAAAACAGCAGTGGCCGTTCTGCCGTCGTCTTCGGCAGCACACTTGCCGGCTGACTACCTTAGTTGACTAGCTGATATGTCAGTTCGGCCGCTGCATCCCGGCCCTCGATATACCTGCCAGCTGCGAAGTTCCAAGCAACACTCCGGCATTGCGTTAGAAAAACCAGGGCCAAAAAAAGAAAATTCTTAAATGTCACCACAAACCTTGGCTCACCCAGCGGCAAGTATTTCGGTCTGACATAGCTTTCCTACCATGGACACAACCGGCCTGTCAGTCACCGGCAGGACGGAAGGAATCCCTGCCAGAGCATCTCTAAACATGCCACTGGCCATTCGGCGACTCGTCTGGACGCTCAACAGCCCTCTCAGCAGCGCAATTCATATCGCCCCCAACTAGTACTACATCCTAGGCAACGTCCTGGAATTCCATCCTTACCTGGCATCGCGTGTGGCCAGAGTCCCTCCTGGAGCCTCGGGTCGCGGCCCTCCCTGTCACCATCAGCTGCTTAATCTGATATGTAGCCTAGCTCTTGATGTGCAGTATGCTGATAAGAAATATAAAAAGGAGTCGTCTGGATAAGAAGCAACGGGATAACAGCGCTTTAAGGCTGCCGACGACTAATACAGCATGGATGAACTCTTTGCGAGACCTGGATTGGAGCAGATTCGCTGCCTCATTTCCCAAATGGCCTCGATGATATGCACCCTGCTGGGTTACACAGTACACACAGCTTTGGAGGAGGCAGCGCCAAGGGCAGTGCGAAAGTGGTGATTACGTGTGCCACGACGTTGAGCCTCGTGTCGCCGTATTATCGGAGCACCCGGTGTTGCGCGGCCAGGACTACTACGTAGTATGAGTCGTGCCATCGTCGACGACAGCTTCAGCTTGCCAGCCCTGGGGACCGTGCGTCCAGAGAATACGGGTTGCTCTGAAAGAGAACAGCCACCGGCATGGGTAAGCCGGGAGATGGAGCTGGGTTACATTCCGAGGTCTAGCTTCGGCGTGGCGCAGTGTCGCCTTGGGTGTCGCATCCGGCACGCCTTCAGAGCAAGAACTGGCGACGGACGAACAGGTCAAGCAACAGGCTTTGGACGATCCGGAGAGCTGGCCTCGTTTTTCGGGTACATACGCAGTGGATGAAACGAAACTTCACTGGGAAAGCGATGTGGGAGGTGCTGGCGATGCCTGGCGCTGGCTATCAATGTCGGATAAGAAAAACACCTAGCCGGGCGGGTGAAGGTATCCAACCTCGCTGGGCGGCTCCGTGACGGCGGGAACTCATTTCGCTTAGGGTTTCACAGCCGACGCCCTGGGCCCTGGGAGCTGGCGCTGCCAGGACTGACGTTGCTGAGCAATGAGGAAGACTTCCGGACTCGGGCTGGACTTTGTCTTTCTGGGCAATCCATCTGGTTCCACGTAACGGGCTAAACGCAATAAGGGATGGAGACTCGATTGGAAGAAGCCCAAAGTGGTGAAACGGGGCCGAAGAGCGGGCCTCTTCGTACTCGGCCACCCAGTCGTCCTGTTATTCTCGAATAGCATCAGCTACACGCTGTCAGAAAAGAGAGAAAAATACAATCGAAGGTTGATTGTGAACGCAGGGCTTCCGTCCGATATTTGCTGGCGCTGTCATCTTTTGTTCATCCGATGCTGCTGTGGAACACAAAATGACAGCGCACGGCAAGCCTTCTTGGACTTGGCTTGGCCAGACCAGCTGCTGAGACACAAGATGTCTCCCGGGCCTGGCGAGGGTTCTGCCATTCGGAACCGAGTGTGGGCAGTGGTTCCGTGCAAGCCTCTATTCGTCAGGGTAGGTGACTCGTCGTCCATGAGGCTTGTGGAGGAGCCGGGCAAGCCAATAATGAGGACGCTGGACGGTAATGTCCGTTGTGCCAGTTTAGCCTCCCTGACAATTGCGTAAAATCATCATCATACACGTAGAGGAGCGGTCGGCGGCGGAGCAATGGCTTTGGAGACGAAGTGAGGTAACGCACTTGTAGAGACTGGGTTTTGGAGGCAAAACGAGGGGTTTTCTGGACAGAAATGTCAGCACAACAACACAAGGTGAAGTGGAGCGCAGAGGGCTTCACATGTCTATTACCAGTGTAGGTAGTATCCGTGACCGGAGCCAAGGTCAGTCATGGCTCAGGTATCTCTAGGTAAGGTACTGAATGTAAGGTACCCATGTTGGCAGTGGAAATGGGAGTTTAGTCGTCTCGACCTCGCAGGTGAAAGAGCGACGACTGAACAGCCAGGAGTCTACGGAGTATTCTCTGAGAGATGACCTTTTACCTGCATCACGCTTACAGTCCCTTCCACATTTGAGTCGACAAACGTGGGTGCGTGCCGAACGCAGACTGCCACCTGTGCGGCCAGCCAGTGCGTGCAGGATGTGCTCTGGCAGCTACTGACTGGTGGAGCCAAGGTGAGGGGTGGTAAGCAAGGCAAGAGTCGATTCCGGGACTTTTCGCCTCGTACTGTTTGGCGGACGTTACCGCAAGGAGCTACTTCTGGTTACAGTCACGTTACGTAGCGTCCCATCATCCATGTGCTGCTCCTTGGCGACCGGTGCTCCATGGAAGGCGCCGCGGTTCCGGTTCCTGCAGCGTTGGGGTTTCTGGCCCCTCGTTCCTGCATAAAGCAGGGGTGAAAATGGCGCTTCTCGATTCATTCGCCGCCGCCCAGTTGGTTTCTGCAACCCTGCCAAGGTCATCTTCCCCTCTTCCAGGCTCCATGTTTCTTGACACCAGGTACGAAGAATACGTAGTACCACGCGGAAAATGCACTTTGTTTACGCAATAGGCAGTACGGACAGTCTCCTCGGATACCTACTGTAGGGTACAAGCCATGCCATTTGTGCGAATGGAGCAAACCAGTCCGAGAACAGAAGCTAGCAAAAAGTGGTGCGAGTGGGCGGCAATGCAAAACAACGAAACCGTGACTGATTGTTTCTCCCTCGTTTGACGCCGCCTAGTAGCCGGAATGAGTCCGGCAGTCCAGTCAACTGTCTGGCTAATCGGAAAGCCAGCGAAGCCGAGACCCCACTAGTTAAGGAATCAAGACAAATAGTCGACAAAAGAAAGGGATTGTTTACAGCCTTGACCCCTTTCCCCGTGTCTCGGTAATATGGATGGATTGCACACGGTAAAGATGGCTAGCACGTTGCATTCCAGATTGGCTACGCCACCTAATTACTGTGTATGTCACTGTGTGTTCGCCCTCCCAAACTTTGTACTGCGTGATGGTCGGCTGCGTGCACTACCGAGCCGCAGCTTATCTGTGATTCACTGATTCTACGCTCCGGGCAGCAAGAGTTTGGGCAGTAATACAGAGTAGGGTAGGTCGAGTCGAGGATGTTCTGGGTCATAATACTATGTCATCAGGTTGCAACGCCAGCACACCATCCCAGTTATAGGGCGCTTGCCGTCCAGTGAGCCGCTGCCAGAGAACCAGGCCATTGTCCAGACCTTCTGGGGCATGACGGAGCGCCACAAAAATAACCGGGACTGGCGCACAAAAAGCCTGGCCTGTGTGCCCCGAAGCTGTGGATCGGCCTGGTAGACGACACAAACCGGTGTAAAAAAAATTCAAAAAATAAGCACCTGCCAAAATTTTATATCGGACGAAGAAACACACCGGAAGGCAAAAAAAGTAGTGAAGGCAAAAAAAGTAGTGACGAACTCATCAGCAGGAAGTAGTTCCCACAGGCCCATGTTCGCCCACGTCCGCGTCCACGTCGTCCCATTTGTTCAGCCGAGAGGCAGAGCCACTGCCTTACTTGTAGACCTCCATCGACCTTGGTCTTAGCTTACTCACTTACTCAGTAGTGCACTACACAGTATAGTAATTGCCACGGCCGCTAAAGCAAGATCTGGACGGCTCAACGTCGTGGTCCACGGCGCTGACCAGCGGGCACACTCCACCTGCCAGAACACCATGGCTGGCAGACGCGTACAGTACGCGCAAGACCACTTTGCCGGTGAGATAGATTGAACCGAGGTGCGCAGCAAAGGAAGAGGCGCCGTGTTGACGGAGAGCCCAAACGACCTGCCTACCTTACGGTCTACCTTGTTGCTTGTTGCCCTGAGGGGTGCGATGCTCACACTTCCGGCCACCATACCCCCTGCTTCTTACAGCCCCAGCTGGTCTAGTGAGACCTCCCCCCTTCCCTCCTTCCTCGTGGTGAATCGCACATCAGTCCCGCCGCCTCTGCAGCCCGACCCATCGGGATCCACAGTCCGCACCTCCTCCCTTGCGAGGGCCAGGTTCACCCGCGGAGACGGCAGGTGAGTCTGGGTCTGGGTCTTTCCTTCTGCTGGTCGACTTCACCTGCGCCCTCACTACTCAGTAAGTTACGTAGTACCTTCCTTCTTGCCTTCCTTGTCCCTGCCTTTTTTGTTTACCCCCCAGCACCCAGTCCTCTCCTTCTTAAACAACTTCTGTTCCCCCCACAAGTCTCTATTTATTTCCCCTTCTCTTCTCACCATCAACTGGCTAGTCCTTCCCTTCTTCAGCCAGCTACACATTCCTTCTGATCTCGGTCGCCAGCCTCGATACTGTCTTTTGCCATCACTGCACTTCGTTGTTCGTCCAAGCTTCCAACAACCAAATCGCGTCACGTTCCTTCTCGCGTCTTTGACAGACCAGGAAAAAAATTCCGACGATAAATCACTCCTTCCGAGTATCTCAAGATATACCCATTCCTTCTTCGCAGCTGGCACCTACGCTTCGTTCTCTTGGGGAAAGAAACAGTCAACAAAAGCTTTCAAGCAACTCTCTCGACAAAACAAAGCACTTCCCAACACTACACACTTCTTCGCCAACAGCCAACATGTTTGCCAAGCAGGTTCTCACCGCCGCCGCGTCTTTGGCTCTTGCCAACCAGGTCATGGGCTTCAACACTTACCGTCATGTCCACGCTGACAAGCGCGCTGTTAAGTATGACGTCGTCACTGAATGGGTCACTATCACCGTTAATGGTCCTACCCCTATCCCTGTTGCCCCTGCCGCCCTTCCCACCACCACCTTGGCTACCTCGCACGCACACAAGGTCCAGAAGGCTGCTCCTGTCATCCATGCTGCTGCTGTCAACAATGTCGCCTCTGTTCCTGCCACTGCTTCCAACACTGTCGGCAAGCGTGGTCTGGCCTACAACGATGCCAGCCTTGTCAGCAGCTTCTTGAAGGGTGCCTCTTGCCCCAACTGCGGCTGGGCTTACAACTGGGATTCCAGCAGCAACGGCCTCTCTGAGTCTCTCAACTTTGTTCCCATGCTCTGGGGCCCCATTGCCACCCACACCGACCGCTGGCAGAAGAATGCTGATGCAGCCATTGCCAAGGGCTCCGACCATATCCTTAGCTTCAACGAGTGCGACATGCCTGCTCAGTGCAACCTTGACGCTGCCTCTGCTGCTGCTGCTCATGTCAAGTGGGTCAACCCTTACTCTGGCAAGGTCAAGATTGGTGCCCCTGCCATCACCAACAGCAACATTGCCGGTCAGGGTCTGGACTGGCTCAAGGCATTTGTCTCCGCCTGCGACACTGCTGGCTGTGCCTATGACTTCTGTGTCACCCACTGGTACTCCCCCTCGGATGCCGCTGATACCCTCTTCTCTCACTTAAAGTCTGTTCACGAGATCTGTCGTGGCAAGCCTGTCTGGCTCACCGAGTTTGCTCCTATCGATGATGCTGGAGCCAACAGCTTCGTCCAGACCAATATCCCCAAGCTGGACAGCCTTAAGTACCTTGACCGCTACGCTTACTTCATGGTCAAGGACGGTGTCCTGGTCTCGGGTAACTCTCCCAGCACTCTGGGTCAGTCTTATGCTGCTGCCTCCTAAGCATCTGCAGCTTGGGTCAGCATCTTTTCGTTCCCAAGTATGCAACTTTCGGGACAGTATCAAGGGGTTCAGGGTGGTTGACACAGATGAGAGTGAATGGCACTTTCAGTTCCTTTTCTGCTGTACATACAGTTGACCTTTTTTTTCTTCCTTTCGGGACATTCACTTTCACATTCAGGGGTAGCCACTCGCTGGATCTTCTCCCACACAGGATGGTTATCTTTTTGCGGAATTGGGTTTGGACTCTTCACGAATAGAGGATACCCGATACAAAGGTGTTTGGGGGACTTTAAGGCTTAGAAGGCTTGGGGAAATGATCCTACGAGGAACCTGGGAAAGGATTAGATTCATGAGCTACGAACACAGTCACACACACAATGGAATACCAGGCTTACTGAAGCCACATTACAATTCAACTTTCATTACTGTGATACATTGCGATGAGCTCATGTCAGAGGCCTGCCCGGGTGCTGAGTCTGGAACAACTGTGGTTCCGTTCCCTGAACACCGACTGAGGTAAACCTTACACATCCCACTCTCCACACTGCTGGATATGCAGTCGACTAGCCACAGTGGCTTTTGGGTTGAGGTGGTCCCAACTGGCGAGGCTTGTCTACCTGAACTATATGCAGACCACGAGAAGCTTTTCCCATCTGCTTCCCTTGAGATCTGCGCCACCACTGCACCTCACCAGGACAACCTAGACACATGCAAAGGAAAACAAAAACGGAGGAAGTAGCACTACAAGTACATAACCTACCTAGGAAACATACACTTCCAACGGACACCACAAGTTCAGCATAGTATGGTCAGGAGACGGAGATGGACATCTCATCACCTCAGCTAGTTGAAAACTAAGCTAAGCTATCTAGATGGGTATATATGTATATATGAGAGACCAGGCTGACAGAGTTCTGTAGTCTTGAAGATACCCTTCTGGTAAGTAGTACAAGAGGTGCTCTAGAGTTGACATCCCTCTGATCTGAGAGAAAGATGTAGATGGTACCATTCGGTTCTATCAAGCACTACCTTAAATGACGGATGGGTTTGACATCTGCAGCCAAGTTTCTACCATCATAAATATACCGTCGGCCCATCATGATGAGGCAATCACTGGCACACCAAGTCGGAGAATATCACCAGGATCAAGTGAGAGAGCAGCAGCCTTGACATTTTCATAGAGGAAGGTTCTAGCTTCTGCCTCGACTTGAGGTATTGTATATTTACACAGAATAGGAAGAAACCGGAGCTTGTTCCGGACAGGCTGTCATTGTCTAAACATACATCTACTAAGGGCCCGGTCGGGTTCGCTCGACTAGCATGTCGCCCGTGTCAGTTCCGAGGAGAAACTAAATAAACCTAAGCCCCCAATCCTATGACGAGGAACTTGGACGCTTTTGGAGATGGCTCGGCGTGTTCTCTTGCGACGCGCGCCGTTGGGGTTGATTTGTCGGGAGTAGGTAGCGGAGGTATCGCGGGTGGCAGCTCAGTGCCGAAGGCTGGCTGGCGCCTCTCCAAATGGTGGCGTGGTGGTGGGGGGGGAAGTTGGAGCTCATTCAGACGCATAAACATGACGAATATCCGGGAAAGCAAAGTACGTCGCAGATGCAGGCTCGTCACCGCCGACCGGCACTCACACGTGGTTGACAGGTTGCGGAAGCCTGACGCGGTGGTGCGCTCAGTTCGCGCGACCTGGTACCCGAGGTGCGAAAAAGACAGCCAAACTGAGCAGACGAAACCGGGGATCTGATGGTGATGGTAAGGCATTCAGCCAATTGGCTATATTTCGGAATGCGACAAGCTTTCTCGCGCGAGCTAAGCCTGAGGATCTGTTCGGAATATGTTTAGACGTCTTCGCCAATGTCGATGATGCCGGTCGAGAGGAACTGTTGCTGCCGATGATGGGACGGTTGTTGAAGTGACATATCGCACATAGTTCTGAAAAGGCCCAAGAGCCCCAGGCAATGTACTTCGGCGGCGCTCGGTTTCCGAGGCCGCTAGGCTGGTTGGAGAAACCTAACGAGGCAATGTGTGTCGAGGGTGTTCAGTCTTTTGTTTATAGGTTTGTTGTTGGAGAAGTCTTGTCTACTTCAGTACCTCGCTGCAAACTTACATAGTATGTTAGCCAAAGTGTGGACGACAAGCGTGAGACGGCCAAGAGACCTTTACCAGCCACAGGCAGAACTTTGGAGAGCAGAACTTTGGGATATAAGCCAGGCGCGCTAGAAAAGCAAGGTCTGCCGATGTAGGGCGTAAATTTCCGGGCAGAGCAGAAGACGTGGGCACGCTCTCGCGCGAAGAACGATTAGGGTGGGAGGAGAAATACTGCTCAAACCCAGTCCAAAGCTTCCTGGAAGTCGGAGACGCACGCCGAGCGAATGGCAAGAGACGGGCAGATGGGATTCAGAGTTGGTTTGTGAAGTAAGAATCAGTCGAAGACAGGGAAAATAAAGGTCGAGATGGTGGGCAGTCGAGCCGTTGTGTGTGTTTGTTTTGGTGCCGTGATGGTGTCGTTGGTCTAGTCCGAAGATCCGGACGGGGATGAGGGGCCGGAGAGAGTTGGGCTGGCGAGATGGGAGAAGATAGGACCAACAGATGGGTGTGGGGATGGATCAGAATGCATCAAGGTTCATGACTCGAAGATTAACGGCGGGAGCTGGCGTTGCGCATGAATATGTCCGTTTCCTAATTCTGGGGTGTCGTGTCTCTTAGCCAAGCTGGTCCGATGGGAGAAGCCGAGGGGTTCGGGCGGTGTGGGTACTTGGACTTTGACGGTGCCGCGTCGATCCGACTGGAACGTACTCAAGACTTACGGTCTCGAACGGAGACTGGGTATCCATTCTCATCGGCGCGGCGGGGGTGGAGAATGGGGTCGACGTAGGCAGAGGAGGACGTCTGCGTGTTCGAGGTTTAGACACTTGGACACTGGAGCTGCATGAAAAATGTCTATACACTCGTTCGTCACCAACGTGGCATCGAAGCCAATCTCAGGGTTCTTCGGGAAAGAGGGAAGGTCCACGAGGCGGGGTCGTGCCGTATGGTCGGGTTGAGAAATGGGCAATCGTGATGGAGATTGGAGGACATGTCTCATCGACCGCGATGACCAGGTTACTGAGTTAGGTACCTACCCACGGATGCTGTGTACCTACCCGGGAGGGGGGGGGGTTTCAACAGTAGCTGGTTTGGCTGTTACTGGTAAAGGACTAACTTGCTTATGTTACATACTGTTTAGAACATGAACGGCAAGAAACCCTTCCATTCTCCTGCATTTTGACTATGGCATTGCTCTTACTATCTCTGGTTGACTATTTATATCATTGATGTTCAGTTGTATATACTGTTCACAGTTAATATAATAGAGATAGAAGGAGTATTATAATCAAATTAATCACTATTACTGTAAAAGGACTATTTTGATCATATTCAAGAAGGAGCCTATTTAACGGGTTAGGGCCGTACTTGCCGTTCAGGTTGCTAACATACTGTACAGACACTGTTGAAACCCCCCCCCATTCCCCGGTAGGTACCTTAATTAGTACATAAGATACCTAAGCTGACTTTGACCTCCGAAGTATATCCGATCACCTCACGATAGGGTAGGAACGGCACGTCTCAGAAAGCAAGGTCGCGGTTCACTGATTACCTGACTGTGGAATACCTAAGGTACTACCTACGTAGTCAAGGTAGTAGTTAGTACTGTGTATGCGTCGTCCTTCCTTCCTCCTTGCCATTTCGCTTCTTCCATGCATCAGTGTTCGCTCGGACTCTGTACCGACGACAAGTACGCTATCACCTTACCCTGGACCTGGAATGCGAACTACCTACATACTATGTGAGCAGATTCTTCTCTTCGCTCTTATTGTCAGCTACGATCCCTTGCTGCTGGCTTCTACTTGGCATTAACCTCGACGAGAGTTCGAATCTGAGTTTACGCAGAAGTCAGATCTCTAATCTCATCTTCGTTTCGCCTCCCTGCCGTCGGCTACACTCAATCTCACGATACAACATCCTGCTGGCCATGTTCCGTGTGGCATTCCATCGCCTTACTATTTTGGGACAAAAACGCCCTAATGCTGATGCTGCGAGACGCTCATTTTACCACATTCCGGTGGGCGAGGGGGAAAAGGTGCGGCAGAGTTGGACAGGGTGGAACGCTTCGACCATTCATCCGTATCTACCTTGCCTTTTGATCCCATCTCCTGCTGGACTTAGCGGGGGTCACGATGGCACCGGCTAATTATCACACGGTCACTTCTCGCAGCCCTCTCAGGCAGAAAAACTGACCACGAGCAGACAAGAAAACAGAGTGAAGGCGTCAGAAATCAGAAGGACAAACCGGTTGCAACCAACGATCCGACCAAAGATAGACCGCGCCCACGAAGTGCCTCTTCGTGATACAAGCCCGTCACCGCCAGGTTGGAACCTGTCGACCAACGGCAACCAGACGTCGTACAAAACACAATGCAACGAAAATTTACACAGGCGCCGAGTTGATAGGATGCAGGGAGGGAATGGAATGCGATGCGCTGTAATTAAGTCGTCGCCCAGGCGTCAATGCACTTTCGGTGTCGAACTGTATGCCGCCCTGCCATGGCCAGGTCTTCGCGCACCGTCATCTTCGCCCCCCCTCTTGGCCACCAACCAACTCTACCTCGTCCATAAGTATGCAGAAATGCCTACCCGTCTGCCAAGACCTTTGAGCGGCAGGGAGGGCCTGTGTGTCGAGGCAGTTGGCGTCCTAGTGTCTACTACGGACAGACGTTTTGGCGACCTCTCTGCGATCCAACCCACGGTAGCAAATCCCGAGGGGGGCAGACCGAGTCTAAATCATTCAACACTCGCAGCTCGACGGACCTCGGAGCGTCTCCTGCGTCCTCCATGACCAAACACCGCGGCTGTACTGGGAGGGCACTCCCTCTCTCACGGCCAACACCAACCAGCCCACCCCCAGTCCGTCTTCGTTTTCCCCTACATTTTTCACAGGAATCAAGCCCGCCGGGCAGATTTCTGACTCGAACCAAGCGACGTCCTGCTTCCCTCTCAATCATCCTGCGCCGTATAACATGTCTGTCTCATGGGTGATGCTTATAAGTAGGACAAGACCCTCATCCACCTCGAGAGAGGTTAACGGAAAAGAGAGGGGCCGCGACGGAAGCCAAGACCCGGGGCAACGACGGGCCTCCCCTGTCCTATTTCCCGACTTGGCAATTCTTTTTGGAGATGACTTGGACAAATTCGAATGCTACACAGAAGCCATCCAAGTCCAGACTGAGGAGAGAGAGAGAGGCTCGTCCGCGATTCTCGGCCCTGACAAATAACCGCAAGACGTGCGCATGGGTACGCGCGAGCAGGCCCAAAACCGAACCGGGGACATTTGGTGGTTTGTTTTGCAGCGTTTCTCCTCGCATTTGTCTTCCGAATGACGGCCTTGTCAACCGTAAACAGGGTTCCAATTAAGGGTTCGCACTTCTAATCGAATGGGCCGGCGAACCAACGGGACAATACAGCGCATGGCATTCGTTGTCGACCTGCAGTCCGTCCCTCGGTCCCTTTCCCCTTCCCACCCACCTCTAGCAAGTATTCCAAGCACCTGCGGCTTGGCCATCACTGGCCGACCAACAAGTACCGCATCTTGGTTTGTGTCTGTGAAAAGGTTGTCGCACAATCTCGATAGGGTGAAGACATCAGGCGGAGGGGCTTCGGCCTCGTACTTGCAGTAGAGCAACAGGCGTGCAAAAGGGCGCAAACTGTGTACCCGTCCTTGCGTGTGACAAAGTACAGCAGAAGAACGCATCGGCGGACCGTACCTTGCGTGGTAGCACGTACTACGTAGGCAGTGTAGAGCTTGTATCTCGTAGCACGTAAGCCAACGACGTGGTCGCCGAATAGAAGGTTGATGGAACCAACGTAGAAGGTTGCTGCGGCAGACGGCTCCCGAGTCACAGCGTCGAGATGGGTTCTCGAGAAATGGCGCTGGTTGGATGGCTTTTTGCCCCCCTCCCTTCACATCAGCATCTCGTTCGAGCGGATGTGATCGAGATGGTGGCGACGCCGGCTATTTTTCTTCTTCAATAATGTCCTCACATGCGTAATTGCGAACCGAAACGGACGCCAAGCAACTCAGCGCCATGTAGCTTTTCCGTGCCAGAAACGAAGGGTATCTCAATATTGTACTGTCCTGCTTTGGATTGCTATGTATATTGTTGACCTAGACTGATCTCGGGCACAGGATCGATCGCTCATCCTTGCTCTCTGCCCTGTCTGTACAACATTCAAATCGGTGCCATGACTGACGGGGACTCTCGCCCCTCCACGTGATCGTGTTCGTCATGTTGCCGTCGCGGGAGTGCTCTCTCCATGCTCCGTCGTGGGGAAATACATGCAAGATTTGGTATAAATGCTTTTCAGACATCTCTAGAGGTTGTTCAAGGGTATTTCGGTCCATAAGCCAAGCCGTGAGCCATTTTCCCATTGCCCTCAAGAAACCCCTACCAGTAAATTTTGCGGCGAGATCGCGCTTCCGTGTGTCGATAGTGGCGCCTTGAAGATGCTCTCCAGGGCATGTTGCTTCGTGAACCAAACCCAAACTCCCCGTATATTTTGTTTTTTCGTCCTAGAACCCCATTGGGGCAGTCCGAGTCGTCAAAGTGAAACTCCATGTTACGCCCCCCCCTTCCCCCATATGTGGGTTGTGTGTGATTTCTCCATGTACGCCATGAAAAAGGAAAGATGATTCCTCCGAGTTCCTGGATATCAATGCCGCTTGCGAACCCCGAAATGGATGTGGTATGCTCCGTGGTGAACCCCTATATTACCGCTTGCCAGCCGAATTTTTCGTCATCCGCGAGCCTCGGATGAACGTGTCGAAGTCGATTGCATCTTCTTCGTCCTGCCGCGAGCTGCTGGACGCTATCCGGCCATCCTCGATGTCCATTTGTTGGAGCAACCCCGGCCCCGGTCTCGATTCGCGTTTTGTTGCCGTAGTCAACATGACGCCACCGTTGTTGGGTGCCGATGCCGACGAAGATGCCCTGCGGACGCGACTGGGTCCTGCCGAGCTTTTGTCGCTTTGCCCAGCTTCCGAGTGTATCGTGCTGTCGAGAGAGATCTCGCCCATATCGTCCAAGACGTGTTTTTGACTTGGTGATGGATGTGGTGAATATGATGCTTCAGGCCCGCCGCGAAAATCATCTACGAAGTGTAGGTTCCCATTGCGTGAGGTGCCGGTCGAGCCTTGAGTGGCTGCGTTATCCTTGGATGTGACCCATTGAACAACGACAGCTGAAAAGAGGACTGTGTGTCCGAAGTTAGCAACGACGGACAACGACTAGGAAACACGGAGAGGGAACGACGCACTATCGCTGTTGCAGCACATGAGGCAAACCCAGCCGGGCTCGCCGTTTAGTACCATGAGTACCGTCAGGTTCCTGGAGCGAGTCAGAAACTTTGAGCTTAAATCAGCAGGTTTGCTTAACTCACACAATGCTGCTGGTCAGAGTGCACAGGGCTCCAATGAAGGTACGGAGCGCGACTGTCCGCAGGCGAACATTTGCAGGCGTCTTGGGAAAGTGTTTGAAGGAACAGAGACCTGCTTCCGGTCAATGGCTGGGTCGTAGAGCGCTGGTAAGGCGTCTTACTCTTCAAGGGGATGAGAAAGAGAATGGTGAGATAAATGTTGACGACGGCATCGAACGAGATGAGAGGAATCATCGAAACCTTTTGCATTCCGATGTAGCACTGTCCGTCATCGATGCGAGTGATCCGACTATAGACACGCGTTAGCCGCCATGCTAGATCGCAGAGCCGCGCCCACCTACAAGATGAAATTGAGGATGGCGATGACGGCGTAGACTCCGAGCATGCCAAATGAGTTGAAACAGTAGAGTTTCGATTTGAGCCGCGGTTTGGCTGTTCCTCGAATGATGTGCTGTGCAGTCCCGTCAGCTTCTTAATTTCGTGGCCACATCCCCGCCACTTATATACGCACCGCTTTCTCGACGAGGAAGAGGTATATCAAGACTTTTGTGGTGATGTAGCAAACGAGACAGAGGAGGATGGCGCCGTCGCAGACCTGGATGTCCGTGTTGACGCCGAGCGCGAATTGGAGAACCGCAGTGACGAAGACGAACATGTACGAGTCGATGTATACCAGGAGAACCACTGCCACATCGTCAGCACTCGTCTCCTGCCGTGGAGGCCATGCACTGGCGCCAACGCGCGGGTTTCAACCTACACCACACCACGAAAGGCATCATCCTCCACTGTTTTAGTGCTACTCCTCTCTGGGCTGTCAATGTCGGGGTTCCGTTAGCATCCTGGTCGCACATCTCGACCCTATGTATCCACCTTCCGGAGATCCACAGCCGACGTACCGAGAAATCCGGAGATGATGCTGATGGACGCGAGGCAGATGATTACGCTCATGATCGTACCCGCCAAAGGCTCTGTCGTGTGCAGCCCGGCGGAGTCCGACCTGACGACCATAAAGGGAGCCATCATGTCCCGAGCCTGTGACTGTTCCGTCGAGGTCGAAGACAAACGGATGAGGTCCGGATTTGCAAGTTCGATGTTTGGCGTCACGATGTTTCGGGCATGGGAAGCAAAAACGCAGTTACGGCTAGGCAGGAAAGGAAGCAGGAGGGCTATATAGCATGGGCACTTCTTCCGGGAACGCTAGAGTAAAAGGAGATGGGCGGTTTGGGTGTCCGAGCTACCTTTCGTCTCGCAATGTCTGGGAGGGGGACATAACCGCCCTTAGAGTTTCGTCCAACAGGTGAACGTAGCGTGAGGTGCAGGGACTGACGGGGAGGGGCAAGCTAGCCAAGGTACGGTATTGTACGGTAAGGCGCAAATACCTAGCCAAAGGGGACAAGAAGAAAGCCAGTGGTGGTGGTGCACGGATGGAGGGAGGACAGATGCGCTAAAGTCAAGGGCGAGAGGAAGAGATGTAGAGTCGAGGACTCGGATGTGCCTCTTGCCCTCACTGGTTGTTGTAGTTGGGGCAATTCTCAGCTTAGTGGGATGGGAAGACTCGAACCCACTCGGCATAGAGACTCTTCTCCCATGAGACCTAACGTCGTGAGACCTGCTTTCGACTGCTTCACTCGGGAGGATCTAACGCAACCACGGGGAACCTGATTTCAAAAGTCAAGTTGGTGCTGTGATGTCGAGGAGGGGTGGGAAAACGGTTGGTGCCCGGTATGTGGAGAGCTGGTGTGGATGTGACAAAACAGAAGACAAGATGCAACAGGGTGTTGACGCCGTGGACAATCATATGCTGCCTACATAGGATACGTAAGTAGCTACCCCGAGCAGGGTGATGGACCAAGAACGACAGCTTCGGCTCGACGTTGCAGTACCCCAGACACAAGTGACGACAGAAAGCAGCAGCAACGGAAGGCTGTTTCGTCGCCAAGCTCACGTCACGACGACGGGACCGGGGTGACTGAGTCGAGGTGGAGGGGCAAATCGTTGCGAGAGATAAACTTTAATCCGATTTGATGTGTGTGTCCCTGTCCTTTGCCTCTTAATTCGTTCGGAAAAAATGCGACTGTCTTGTCGCCGTCGGGTTGGCGTTGTCGACCTTGCCTGCGGGCCCGTCTCACTGGCCCTACCAGTAACACTGAACTTGGGTTAACCCGCGACAGCCATGGCCTATTATCGAGAACTTTGATGGCCGAACGTCTTCCTTTTAGGTTAGGCGAGGCAGAGAAGAACATGGTCGAGCCTGGCTGCGTGTCCGGCTCGGCTCATCAGCCAATAGCCAACGACAGCCAGGCCCAGCAGGCTCCTTTTATTGCCTTTGGACCGCAGACTCTTGGCACCACGTAGGACGTAGTATGGTACAGGAGTCCAAGTACAGGTTGTTCTCCCATCTTTTTGGGCAGGTACACGCCGATTGATCAGACCATTGAAGCTCTCGGATGCGAGATTCGTGACATTGACCCTTGTCTCTCGGTCTCTCGAGAGCGCCTCTGACAGTCAATGTACCGCTGGGCATGTTCTGCATTGCAACGAATACTGCAGAGGATACTGCACCATTCAATGAACATGGAATCCAGTCTGTGGACATACATGATGCCGTGATGCCGTGTAGCCAAACTCGATCCACATGAACCTTGATGTAGTTTGTAAATGGGACAACAACACGCCGATAGTTTCTTACATGCTTATTTTTGCTTCCCTCTTTGAAAAGATGACGGTGTCATTGCGACAGGAGTTTAAGAGGCCATGCGAGAATCGTCCCGGAGTCTCGTCGTCGACTAAATCGCTCATCGAGACATCGCGTGTGGCCAACACACAAGCTCGTCTTTCTCTGTAATCGCGGTTTCCTCACCAAAAAAAAGCTGCCGCGGTGAGACTTTCAAGACTGCCCGCGCCTTTGTCCAGACGTCGAGGCCGTCGGCGGCGCATCAAATTCTTAGCCGCCAGGTAGGGCCATCTTGTGTCAAGGATTTGGGCCGAGCTTGACCGCCGACTCGGCCCTTTGTCAACTATGACAGCGATAATTTGACCAGAATCAATATCGAAGATTGAAAGAAGGTTCCATAGGCCAGTGTGGCCAAAATGGGGTTTCGAAAGCGACAAAAGCGACAGACTTGGGTCTTGTGGGACGTGGACTTACGGCCGAGTCTTCCCAATCATGGCGATCTACCCTCTAGTCCCGCAGACTGCCCCAAGAATATTCATGGCGTACTTCTTTATTCGAAAGATATTGCTCCTCGGTGACAGCTAGTAGTTGAAGTACGAAACACAAGTAGTGATGGAACGTTTGCCACGTCTGCTTCTCGCTGCGCTTCGAGTCTGTGGGTTATGTGGTGTATTAGCCCCAGGCGGGACAGGCGGGCATCGTGCATCATATCCGTGATCCAGAGTTCGGTCGACCGTTTTGGCGAGGTGTCCAATGGACCGGTCGCCAGACCCCTTTTCTTCAAGAGCCTGGTCGTCGGCGATCTACACCAACAGATGGTTCGCAAAGTCTGCGGCAGCGCTGCGCTACGCTCCGCCTCAAAACTGACAGCCGGATCGCCATTGATCCTCTTGCCTGTACTCGTGCTGACGCTAGGGCATCGAGGGCGGATGCGGAAAGCTCAAAGGGCAAAATGTCCCAAGAGGTTGCGTGACTGGGACAATGCCAAGTCGGAGACTGACCCCGAAATGTCAAGTCCTGGCGCTGCACCCTTCCTACGGAGATTTGTGCCCACATCTGGGAAGGCCAAGCGTCGATAGGTACAGATGACAATCAGCCAACCGCGTTCAAGAAGAAGAGAGCTTCGGGTCGTTTGAGTGGACAAAGAGACCCGGAGGACTCCGGATGTCTCTGCGGAAACGTGTGGTCCAGGTGGGGGAGAGGCATAATCTGCGAAGCGATTGTGTCAGATCTTCGTCCAGAGTATTGTTCATCGGGCATAAAGCGACGTACGTGAGGTGCGTTAAAGTCCAGAGATCATGAGCAGGCAGTGGCTAAGCGATGGCTGCCGATAGAGTGCGAAGCTCATCGTCGGGAAGGAAACAGGCCGTGCGGTTGCGATTGCCTCTACGCCTCTTTGCCTCTTCGCCTCGTCGTAACAGAGTACAAAGTGCAGCAGACGACACAGTATGCACGTCAACGTAGACGCAAGAATCACCATGTCTTACCTCATTTCTAGTGGCGCTTCTCCTCCAACAGTATCGCATCGAGCACGTGAAGGTTTAGGCCCTGTCTGCGCGATAGCATGTTCCTACTCAACGCCCGAGAGCAAAGGTTGCGGTGTCCATGCTCGTCATGCGCGGAAAGTGAAAGATCAGTCAGCGTTTTGGCGGGTTGGAGCCGCAAATGCCGTACGCAGAGTTGCCAAGATAGCAAAATCTAGGGCAAGAAATTCGGACTGGCAAATTTTGTCGCCTTCCCATTGCGGGCTTGCAGAATCAGACGCGATGCCTGTTGCTGGCAGGAATTTGACAAGTACAATCGACAACAAAGGGTGCTGCCGAGAAACGAGTTATTGATGACGTGAGGGCAGAACGAAGCAGTTGCAGATGATGGCCAATGCAGAAAGTGCAGTGCCGTGCACAGACGTCCTTGGGAAACAGCGAAACACAGCAGATGCCCAATTGGATGAGCCACCCCAGACCCCACTTCCCGACCCGCGCTCAGGGCCCCGGCTCCACTGGGTGACACTCTTCCGAAGTGAGTCCGCCAGAGGCGCGACGGCGCAAGCCGCATCTCCGCACACCCACACGGACTCCACATGGTTCGGCGGAAACGGACGTCAGTGCACCCCGAGGACGGCGAAATTTTCCTTCGAGCACCAAATCGAGACCGACGCCACATGTCCAGCCACCTCGGCGAGACTTCACTTGTCTGCCCAAGGCCCTGGAAGTCGGAAGTCTAGCATCATTCGACGCCAAGATATGCTCGATGCAGCGCCAAATGATATCGAATCGATCAGTTTTCGCGCCAGAATGAGTGTCTCGACTCGCCAGACTGCTTGGCAGCACTTTACTTTACGTACGGAGTACTCGGGAAACAATATCGAGGTAGTCATCGGTCCTCAGAGAGTGAGTACATTCGTTACCTTGAAGATGCAAATGCAGGCTCGGCATGAGCACGAGAGAGATAGCGCCGCACCCAATAAAGACGCCATGATAAGAATTTCCAGTCCAGCTCAACTCGAATGAATAGCTCCGAACCTCGTCTTGGAACGATATTCATCAGGCAGTGGGCAGTGGATGAGTCTGGTTCTGGTACGAAGAACCGAAACGACCTCAAACAAGAATCAAGCAGAGTCAGATCTCCGGGTAGTCGGAAAGCCCAGTAGGACCTCTGTTCACGTTGTCACGGAGTGTTTAGGTCGGCCTTCTTCAGACCACCCTCTTACTGAAGTCGCCAGTTTCAATGGACGAAGAAACCTGCCAGCTTTCGGCATCGTCGACTACATAGTCGAATAGCCCGGAAAGCTTGCTCCAACGCGAAGCTTGTGGTCGTTCCAGCCTCTCATGGTGCCTGCGGGACGTCGTCGATTAGATTAAACAACCACTCGCTTTTCTCCAGATAAATGGAACAGGCATGGAATACAAAGTTGAGAATATCTAGATTTTCATTTGAGAGGATTCAAGAACCATAGGCAGCCGCCTGGAGGCCCGTCGTGGTGACTCGGCATACGGGCATGTTTTCGCCGGTTCACCAAATCATGAGCACCGGAGCTTGCTTACATTCACCTGCAAAGTAGGCAGCGTATAGAGCGTCTTTGCTTCCATCTTTGAAAAGTACTCAAGACGCTTGAGAAAAGACAATGAGAAGACTTGTTCTTATAAAGATGCATTCGGCCGAGTTCCTACCGTGATGGTCCGAGATTCAACCAGACCTCTTAGAATCAGAGAGCTGCCATGGAGACACCCGCCCGAAGAAGAAGCTAGAGCGCCTTCCATGACATGGAGAGGTATTCACGATGTTCTTCGGAGAAGCAGGGCGCCGAGGGAAATGTTGCTTACGTTTGGAGACTTGTCTTTTCCCAACGTAAGGAACAGAAATCCAACACCTAGGGGCTGCAGTTTCAAGTGAGAACATGTTGTCAGACACATGGGTGTGACAGAGCAAAAGCTACTACATATGGACTAGAACGTTGTAGCTGGTTCTAACTGACGCCTGCAACGCAAGAGATGATTGAAATAGAACACTGACATCGGAGAAGCCAACTTGCGAAGCGACACGAAGAAGCACAAAGGCCGAATTTGAGAGTCTGCACGCTTGGCTCCTCGCATCAACCGATGGTGCGGAGAAACCAGTTGATGTTCTAAACCACGGGCTATAACGAAGACGAGTATGTAGATGTCCGGATGCTTGCTCAAGAACCCAATCAGGTAGAGCATATATTGAGGTCAAGCGCGTTTTGCCAATCCGCGTCAAGGCAGCAGCTCAGATAACCTCTTTTCTTTCCACCGCAGTCCGACACGAACGGCCTGAACTTGAAAGATCCGCGACGTCTAACGTGTCCAAGACGAAGTGTGGTTTTGCCAGAAGCAAATACGGGAGAGGGCGACCCAGATAGTAGACGAACTGTACCGTTGATGTTTTGCTGTTTGCCGTCAGCTGGACAGTCGCCACTGCCTTGACTCATGTGACTCACTCGATCCACTCAATTCACTTCATTTAGGTAAAGAGAGCAACCGCGCTCGTAGAGGGAAGGTTCTTGAGTTGGCAATCTTGGTGAATTTTAGCCTTATCATCGTTGCTTCAAACCACGACAGTGTGGTTAGTTAATAAGGATATTCAAGGGACTAAAGTTACTTCACAGACTGAAAGAAATGTTCGGGCTGTATATGATGTTCGTATCTCTGGATAGAGAATTATAATCTGCTGCCCTAGGGTGTTACAAGCCGCCCTCAACAAGCGACCATCAGACCCTTTGTTCTTCTTGCAAATACAAACAATGTCCGGGAACTCAGGGAGATGATATTCCCATCCAAAAAGGGATTCGAAGGGCTGTAAACGAGCAAATGGCCGACAACAGATGAGAAAGGAGGCTGGGCTCAACACAAGTCCAAAAAGACCTCGGACCTGGGTTTGCTACCAAAATGCAGCACTGAACTCCGTATTCGATTACTATTCTCTTGGCCTTGGCAACGTCCATCCCCCTCCGCGAGAGCAGTACCAGCTTGCACCCGCTACCGACCCCGTTTCCACCCGAAGAAAACGACGCGCCCCATCCATGGCCGGAGTTTCGATTGCCCTCTAGAATGGCATTTATGGCGGACGACATCCGCAAGACGTGCTAGTGCAGCAGGCGCCCGACATGCAGCAGCCGATGCAGACCTTGGCCCCGCCGCATGGTCCGACGTCGGTGTAGGCTCGCCTGGTCAGGTCGGCGGCCAGGGGGTTGGTGCCGGCGTAGCTCGCGGCCGGCACCGCGGCGACGGCCGAGACGAGGAGGGCCGTCAGGGAGAAGATCTTGGCGACGAGCATTGTTGCTTGGTTGCTGCTGCTGTCTTTCGGTATAAGTCTTTTCACTTGCAAGTCGAGTCCTAGACTAAAGGCTCTATATCAGCATGCTGTGCGGATGAAGATGGATGCCGACGACGACGTACCTAGCTGGGATTCCGACAGAAAGAGTGAATAGAAGAAAAGAAAGAATGAAGACTGATAAATAGAATGATTGCAATGATCCAGAGAAGTAAATGTCTAGGAAACAGGCAAGGCTTTATAAGTCCAGTGTCAACCCGTGGGCCATGGACATAAGTCATGCGCCAAGCCACCCGAAACTGATATGGCTACGTAGCATCGTGGCCAAGCATGGATTATGGTAATCCCACTTCATTGATAAACCCATATATTAATGCCATGCTTAGCACACAGTCAGACGAGTCCAAAGGTCTCGGGATAGCTTTCTCTACGGCCGCGCGTCAGCCGTCGTCTGGGTCGCGAACATCAAGAGGTGAGACCATCAACATAAAACGAACCACGCGCTGCAGAATCAACCTATACTACTCCGTACAAAGTCGAGTAAGACGAGGCAGCCGTAATTGCGATCGTCCAAAAAGACGTTCGTCCGCGCTGGACGGAATTTCCGGGATGTCCGCTTGCCAATCAACCTGATGCAAGCACGCAGTCCACGACTCAGGTGTTACGCACAAGGGCATAGAGTAGAGACTGATGCATGCTCGTCCTGGCGACGAAGGGCGTCCGGAGGACCGCCTCAGTAACCACTTACTATGTTTGACTTTCCATGAGCTGTTGTCATTTCCTTTACAGAGAACAGCTGCGTTCGTCAGCTGCGTGATGTCACGAGAGCTTCAGTAAAACTCACAACTCAACCAGTCGCAACGGCCCATCAGCAGAAATGCGTACAACTCAATTAGGGTAGCGGCACCTCCTCTTCTCTTGGTTCATTATAATCGCTCCGGCGTGTTATCTCCCCGTCGACCATGTCAGCCATTACAGCCATTGATCCGAACGCCTACTTGCAGATATACATTGCACCGTCAGATCCTTGTCCATCACCCGAACAGTTCAGTCTCATGTCGTTCTCATCTCAATACGTACTATCGAGTCCCGTCTCCAGGCCTTGCGGGGGGCGCTTCCTATAGGCCAGTAGGTAATTCTGAAACCAATGCCACCTGGGCAGCCTTTCTTGCATCAACCCAGCCGCCAACCTCTCTCTCGTTATCGGTTTCGCGGTCGGATTATTGTCCCGCCCATGCCTTAGGAAGTAGCCATCCACCGGGTACAAGAGTCGCGCGTTGCTGACACTTGGGGGCGTCGCAGAACGCGAGTTCGTCTCAACACTTGGGCACTGGGGGCCGGAACACCCCTTCAACGTCGACACATCATCGAGGCAGACGGCAAAACAGGTCTCCCGCCGGGCAGGGTTTTGAAGACGTTTCTGCTGGCCTTGCTCATGCCGATGATGGCCTAGAAGTAACAGGACTACCATGAACCGAACTGAAAGATTCTTCCGCCGCCATGATCCGGATGCGAGTCACGCCGACCAGGAGGAAACCACCCAACTGGAAACTTGGTGCCAATTCTTTGTCGAGCGATTTCTTTGGTCTTGATAGTAGCTTGCCGAAATCTGCGGCTCTCCAATACACTCTTGGTGGGTTCTGTAGGTATTCAACAGCATTTAACTCAGCAGCGAAATGTTGATTTTTCCTACTTTCGCTCTTCAATATAGTAAACGTCCAAGTTCTACATCACACCCAAACTCATTTCACCAGCTTCTAGGACAGCGGAGACAGGATATGGGTGGGAATATCAGTTACCGATGAGCTTAGCAACCTACCGTGAGTCATTGACCAATCTACATGACACCACATCTATGTAACCAGACTAGGTCTTGATCCCAGAAACCTGGTAAGCACATGATTGATACGGGAGGCTCGAGACCTCGGACCTTGGGTGTCTGACTTGGCAGGGGAAATACAAAAAAGTGGCCAAACAAAACTCTAATAAATCACCGCTACGTATGCTTAATTTCAATAGGAAACGCAGCAACGCAAACCCGACGTGGTCGCAGCACACATTCATCACCAAGCCCACAGGCCCAGGCTCTCGCCGCCACTCAAGCAACGCCCTCTTCAGCCACCATCGACTCCCCTTCACAACTCACAACGCCCCTGCATCCGAGTCTAACCCACCAAGCCAAGCGAAGCCTGCCCTAGCTCAAGTCTCTGGGGCGGACCGATTCTCCCGCAAAGAAGACGACGAGAACACGTTGGCGTCTCTCACCACCGCCAACCTCTACTCCGAGCGCGCCAAGGGAGGTCACTTCGTGATGGAGCTCATCGAGTCATGTAATTCCAGATTGTCATTTCTTCTTTGGTGATGCTTCTGCCTCGCTCCTGATGATGCTACTTGCTTGCTTGCTTCTTCATGATCAAATGGATAAATGTTTCGTGGCCCTTTTGGTCTGACCTCTGTCTTCTGGGCTGGTCCTTGCCAAATCTCCCAGGCGTTGAAGATGTGCTCGTTGATGCAAAATCTACCAGTCCTCCACAAACGTACAGCCGCCATGCCCCCTCGGCTGGGGTTGAAACGGTTCTCCAGTAACAGTCCGCCATGATGCCAAACCCGTCAAACGCCGTGCAACGCTCAATGCTCAATGCCTACGCCAGTGTTTTTGTTGGCGATTTCCCCACGCTAACGTGTGTCGTGTATCGAAGATAGGGGGTTTCCCGCCCGCTTCGGTCCTCCAAAAGTCTTCCAAAAGTCTCTGGCTCATCAATGTGTGTCGAATCGCTCGTCTTAGCGTCGTTGATTCTTCTTTCTCTGTTTCACTTCCATGTCGACACAAGTCGTTGCCTCTCCCAGGATACTCTCGTCCTCGCGCCGTGATGCAAGACTGGCTCATGACTGGGGCCCCGTGCGAATGCGGAACTTATCGCGCAGCTTGTCGGCAAGCTTTGCCCTGCGGCTTCTCTCATCGCGGTCGGCCCCCGGTACGTCGTCTGTTGCAGCTTGGCCTTGCTGTTGTGTTCTGTACTGTCGAAGTGCTTGGATACGTTCCTCGGCGGAAGCGTGCCTCAATCTGTTGAGGTCAAGCATTCTGCTCCTCCGTCTCTGCGCTGTCGAAGATCCATCACTTTCATGCCCGTCAAGATCCAGCGGGGGCGGGAACTCTTCGTTGGGCTCGGTGTCACCTTGGGGTCGAAGGTCGAGACGGCTGGATAAAGTTAGACACGTACAGCTCTGCTGATAGGCCCACTCGACGTGAGCCATGGTGGGATAGAAGATTTGCACTTACCAGAGCGGACATGTTCCCGAGACGTTGACCAGCCATGGGTCAACGCAGTTGGGGTGGAACTTGTGGTTGCATGGCAGCACGCGAACGTCCTCTCCGACGCTGAAGTCGTCGGTACAGATGGAGCATCCCAGATTCTCCTCATCCTCTCTCTCCGCCTCGGCGTTGCCGGCACCGGTGGCAGCAGCATTTACAGCGGCCTTGAGAGCAGCTGTTTCGTCTGTCGCTGCAGCGCCTGCGGCCACGGGAATAGCTACGGCGGTCGTCACTGTCGCAGTCGTCGAGCTCGCACCCTTGGTGTTCATCGGAACAGTCTCCTGTTGCCTGGCTTCGCTCCGGCTCTTGACATCTCTCTCATTGGGAGCGGTAGACGCGCTCTCCAACTCGATGTTGGGGTCAGGTTTTTGCAAGCTCTCTTGTCGTTCGCCAAACTTGACAATGGGAAGGGTGTCCAGCACGGCGCGGGCGAGACCCTTGGCACGGCTTTGACGTGGACGTCCGTTGAATGCGCTACGGGGACCGTACCTCTCAGGGTATCGGTGCGCCCTGACAGCCCCGGTGATGATGATGATGAGGAACAAGAAGGTGATGAGTCCCGTGATGCTGTAGAGAATACTCATGGCGACGGCGGAGTTGTTGCCACCCCCACCATTCGCGCCGTTGGTGGAATCGGCAGTCGCGTTTCCGGTGATGGTAACCTTGATGACATCCACCTCGTTAGTGCCGTTAAGGATGTGAAGCGCCTGCCCCGCATCTCCAGCATCGGCCATTGTGAAAATGGTCTGGTAGTTGAGATCGCCAGATAGGGAACACCAATTTCCGACCGTGCTGTACAGCACAATGGCTTTTGGTCGGTTTTCCATCAGCGTGTTCAGCATCAGATTCGGGTCGATGAAGCCGCTGTTTTCGGGCGAGTCGCACGACAGATAGGCGACCTGGGTCGGCTGGTTGATAAAGTTGTAGTTGGCAGAGTTGGCAGCAATTATGGCGCCCTCGATCTTGATAGACTGCAGACGCGTTAGCAACTATGCCGCATGACGAAGCCATCATTCGTCACCAGGAGACTATGCGCACCCCGCGAACGACGTCTGTCTGGTTCAAGCCCAACGACTCGGTCGAGGGCATTACGATGAACGTGAGTGGCATCACGTCGCCGGCAGCGGACGACAAGGCCAATTGCATGGCCGACTTCTGGCGCCACGATGGGATATCGCTCTGGGCTGAGATGGTGGCAGCATGGGCCGTGGCGACAGCGGCGACGGCACAGGCCGCAGCTCGCAACATGGAGCGAGACATGTTTCCTTTCGCTGATACCCTCGACGTCTTTTCTATCTAGCGTTCGCGCGACGGTCGACGTTGCTGGCTACGGAACGGAGGACGAGAATGCGAAGCCTTCGGACGACAGCTTCAACGGGCGCCAGCGGAGTTCGTCGCGAACGTCGGGATGGAAAGTGGACACGGGTAAGACAGGTTTTGGGCGAGAGCGCAGGTGGCATGCAGTGCGTTTGGGTTCCAATGCGGTGCGGTGCGGTGCGATGCGATGCGATGCGATGCGGTCGGTCGGTGCAGCGGCTGCAGCAGGAATAGCAGGCGAACGGGGACGAACGCTGAGGTTCGCTTGGTAGCAGTCGAAAAAGAGGAGAAAGGTGTGATTTGCGTGTCACATCTCCTCGGAACCGTGGATATCAAATGGGCATTTTTCTGAAAGATTTCCTCGACGTGATGACCGTCAATAAGTGGCAGATGAAAACGGCTGAAGAGCAAATGCGTCGCTTGTCGTCGCTTCGGATTCGATGCAGGCACTGGAAGGAGTCGCAGTCGGTCGTCTATTCTCCCAATAATCCCGTTTAGGTGTGGATGAGGGAATGGGAGGTTGTTGGGTGGATGTTAAAGGACGGCCGGAGGAGGTTGATGAATGACGAGCTGGGAAGACAAAAATGCCTGGAAGGAATGAGAACGGTAGTGGCGGCACATCAAAGGTACATTGGTCTTGGTGGTGAGTGCCAAGTAATGTCAAGTATACCTGGGCCGGCCTTCTACCTGCTGCGTACCCAAGTACTTAGCATACCTGCTAGGCAGTACTACGTCGTATCGAACAGGTTATAAATCAGTAGAGGTTCGGGGGGGATTGGATCACCCACAGCTGCTAGTGGGCTGTGCCAAGACGATTGTGGAGGCCCCTAGTGACGGCTGCCCGCCGAGTGTGAGTCGCTTGACTTGTGGCTGTCTCAGCGATACGACGATACATCTCGGATACACACATCACAACGACACGACATGACACGACACTACATCGCAACACAGCGACACAAGCAACAAGCAGCAAGCAGCAAGCGGCTGAGGTGACAAAGCCTCACTGGCCCAGAACTCACAGGCCAGCCCGCGGCGGGTTCGGGTTTTGATGAGCCGCAGTGTTGTTTGAAGATAGGTCGAGAGTGCGAGGTACAGACTGAGCAGTGTGCGATACAAATGAGACATTTGGGTTAATTTAGATGCTTGCGAGCTTGGGTGTCGTAGATAAGGGAACCCGGCAGTCAAGGTAAGCGCGCGCACGTACACTAGTTAATTACTCTGTACACTCTGCTGCATAATAGTTAGTTCGCTGATGGGGCGGATTTTCTCCCCGCCCAGTCACGGTAAAACGTCTCAGACAGGCGGGAATTCCACGACGAGGGAAAAGAAAACCACCAGCAAAACAAGAAACGAGAGCGGCAGAATCTGGTATCGGGGAAACACTGCGAGAAGGTTCTTTTGAGATTGCGCCAGCCAGACGACTTATGATGCTTAACGTGGTCTCGCCTCATAGACGATGCGAACGCATGTCATTTTGCCATGCTGTCCGCCAATCCCGCCGAAACTCATTTGCACCCGAACACACACACACACACATACTCAAAAGCATATGTAGACACACCACACTCAAGCTCACGCTCACACTCACGCTCACGCTCACGCTCACGCTCACCGCACATCAAACTACCTGAGATGAACCTGGTCCGTCGCCCACACACCCCACTCCTCACTCACTACCTTCACCATGTTAGAGAGAGCTTTGTCATCCAAATACCAAGCACTGGCATTGCCAGCTCAGCACATGAACCAACGGCAGCCTCTAACAGGACATGAGTATCCGTCAAGCTCAAACCTGCTGTGAAGATTCGAGACGGTGGCTTGGCCCATACACGCTTTTTTTATTTTCCCTCGGAGAAATCCTCGTGAGCTGGGCGATGAACCGCTTGAGACGGGTGACTAGCTGGCTGCCTTGTTCATTTTTGGGCCTGAGTCCTCGCCAATCCAGCTCGTGTCTGTCTCTGCACATTCAAGTCGTCGCCTCCAATATATCGAATACTTTAGAGTGCGAGATTGGGGATCGGCAAAACCAACACAGAACTGAACACGGCATGTTTGCACCGCGTTTGCTAAACCTCCGGTCTCCACTACGGCACTTTCCTGCGTCTCGCCAATCCTCCGGCCCGTATGCCTACATCGTACGAATAGTATACTAAAGCGAACAAGGTGTTGAACGAAGTGGTTTTGCCGAATAATCACAACGCAACCAACTCTGGAGTTGCCGTAAGCTGTTTCTAGTCCGAACCATCCTGACCCTACATATTCGACCACGCACAGTGGGCATCAGAATAAATGTCGTCCATGAGCCAAACGACGCTCTCGTGACACACTCATTACAGCCAGCCTGCTGTGCTCGCGGCAAGACCGGACCTCAGCACTGCCCTGCTCCGGAGAACACGGGATATACAGTAACACGTGACGCATCCGAGTATCCGGATAACCTCGCTCGCATCTTCCCTCTGCCCGCTAAGACGCGGCTGCTTTGGTTCCCGTTGTTGTCTGATGCCGTTGCTGAAGCTGCGCTTTGTCGAACGCTTCAGTACTACCCAGTAGTATGCGCAATCTGCCTCGCTCAAGACCCCTGCACTGTTCAACCCGCGCGTCCAGCACAGCCGAGCCGTTGGATCCCGGCCTTGGCGATGCCTTCGAGACATAACCTGTCACGTCCGTCTTGCCAGGTCGGGGTCTCGAGTTGAGCCTCATCGCTGGGTCTCCAATTCCGGCCGACAGGACAGGAAAGGCCGCACTATTATTACCCGTCCCCATCCCGACGGCAGCACGTCACCACTCCTGTCATGTGTATCCAGGCCGTCTCAGTCAATTGTCACGTCTGCCGAATAAGCAACAACGGTCTCGCTGTGGCAATGGAAATCCCGACGTCTGCTACACAAGTAGATTAACCCCAGTAAATTGCGCCCAGCCATCGCGAACCTCCGACCACGCTGAGACGGCGACCCCCGTTTGAGCACAACTCAAACCGATACTGATCAATGCTAGTAACAAGTGTCCACCGCTTCTCTCCTACGTACTTCATTCTTCGTTCCGGGTTAGTCCTTCGCGGACCTTTGCTCTCTCTTCCTGGTTCACGTCGCAGCCATCTCATGCTTCCGCGTTCACAACCCGCCACTTTTCAATCTCATACACCATCGTCGCTATTAACAGCAAAAAAACCTTTCAGCGTTTCCTGTCGTGCGTGCGCCGCGACTCCTCCGCCCTGGACGCACAACAGCTGGGATGCATTCAACCTTCTAATGTCCCGTTCCGCCCAACTGGCCGCGTCGACCATCTGATAATCACCTTTCCGCGGCACTCCGAGGACACACATACAACACTAAAGCTAAGTCACGAACCGATACGACGAGCTGGGTAGCACTTGTTGCCCCTGTCGTATTCGAAAAATTTAGATCCCCAACATCGTGGCCCAGGCCCACATCGTTCGGCACTTGAGTTCAAATGTCAGGTCATGTCTGATATCCCGTCGGGCCCAGAGCACCTCGGCAAAGGTTATCTGTTCCTGCTGCAGATAAGTACCTGTTCTCTCCGCGATTCTCCGGCGCCAGCAGCACCTGACTGCCGCACGCCACTCTTCCTTTCTGCATCGCATGCCGCGGGCATCCTATAACTCTCACGGCTCTGCCGGGTTTCGCTCCCCATCTGTTTCGCCAGTTCGGCCGAATGCTCCTGTCATGCTGGTTCCCGGCGTTCGTGTAGGGCCGCCAAGTAAACCTCCGGCCATTTGCTCGCCATAGCTTGCGGTCGTGATCACCCAGAGTTACACCATCTCAGGTCTCGCTCTATGCACCCACAGAACTTCGCCCGCTCTACGCAGTATTCTCTGCGCATTCCTGGGCACCTGCGTGCCTGGCTATCACCCAGGACGATCGTGATCAGCTGACATGCTGCTCAGTAGCCACGTTGTGATTTGCTTGCTGTGTCTCAACGAACCACGAGGAATAACACCAGAGCATGTGGGAAGCCGACGCAAGCTATAGAGCAAACATCGCCCGGCATCCACCTCCGGTGTCAAACTGCCATCATCGTTCGAAAGACGAACTGTGCATGGTTTACGGGGATGGGACGCTTTTCCCCAACTGACGATATAACGTTTGGACTTGCATATCCGCATTGATCTCACTCATCGGGCGACACGCCTCGAGTCGCCAATCAGCCAAAGTGACGAACGCCACGCCAATGCAAACGATGGTTATGGTTCGCCGGTAACACCCCTATTCGGCTGCTTCGGAACTCTCCGCGCGCTTTTGCCTGGTGATCAGCCTGATTTCCGTCTCAGATACCAAACGTCGCTCTGTGCCACATCTCGGAGACAATCATCATCGATCATCGACATGTGCCGACTTTCACAACTCTCCAACTTTGGAGTGCCACTTTCCGGCCTCTCATCTCGCGAGACTCGCGAGACTCGCGAGCGTCGAAAGCGTGGATGTGCTGTCACCGTGGTCCGGGGTAAGTCAAACGCTTGCGCGTTCGGCCAGGGCGGGAATTTTGCAGTTCTCTAGGAGGCTGGCTCGACGCCAAGATGGATCGGAAAGTGAAAATGGCGTAAACTGTGTGTCGACAGACAAGAGATTGAGGAACGTGACTCAACAAGGGAACGCCGATCGGCCACTTGCCGCACTTATCATCTTCTGGAAATCCAGGCTAGAAGGTCGCGCCGCAACGGTCTGGCCAGACACATCTCGTGTTTGAAATGCTCGCCCAACCCAGATCCTAGGCTGTCGGCCAGGATTCGGACCACGAACCTTCCCCAGACAATCCCGCCCTTTGCCCACACGCTGCTGCATAGACTTGAAGCTTTTCGGACACCATCTCCTTTTCATTGGAGCCACCACTTGCTGGCCACCCGTTGACCCATTCGCTCCAAAGTTGGCGGAGCTCGGCAATGCGTTACTAACATTGGACACGATCCTGCCATTCTTTATGCTGGTCCCTGGCGCAAACTCTCAGTGGAGTTCTCACACCAGAAACTCTGTCGGTGTCTCTGACACGATTCTTTGTCCTTATCCTTCCGTCAGAAGTTCAGGTGCCGATAATAAATTTTCCACGCCCAGCTCGCTCGAGTCACGATCAAAAAGCACGTCCTTAGGAAGAAGGTTGACTGGTGTACGTCGCTAGTGAGTGGTAAGTAAGCAGAGTTCGCTCCCAACGATGGGAATTAGGGGCTCCGAGACAGACGTGCCCATGTGCTTCGAGTGCAGCAGCACGTTGCCGAGAAAGTCCATCCGATCTCCCGCATTAACAGCTTGTCTGCTCTCCTGCTGCATATTGTCAACGAGATGCTCAGTCCAAAAACCATATTCCAGGGTGTGCTGATCTTGCGGAAATTTCATCCGACTCGCAAGAACAGGAGGAGTTCGCCGACCGTTCCCAGATTTCGGACGCAGAAACCAGCCCAGGAGCATTGTACGCAAGGACATGGCTCAGGAGGCAGCCGGTCACAGAGCTAAACTTCTCATGCCGCCGGGTCCGACTCGGAGACTCACTCCCCGGGAAGACGAGACAAAACCTCTTCACAGTCTCTCCAGAGGACAAAGACCGGTCTGAATCTTTGAGCAGAAACGAACCCTACCAGGCGACGAGTTCATCTGAAGGGCTGCCAAATGCAGGAGAAAGCAACGAGTTCCTTGGGACCAACATGGACTTGGACGTCGTCCGATATTCAGGACAAGAACTCGGTCTGGTCCTTGGCAGGGAGGCGAAGCCGGCAGATTGCACACAGGGCGATGTACTCGAAAGGGAAGAAAGCATCGAATTCGGTACTACTGAGTCGACACCCCCCACGAGTTTGGAAAGAAACGAGCGTGATCAGTGTTTCTGCGAACCAGTTGGGACTGCTTACGAATGCATTGTCGAACCGCGTTCGCGTTCGTCTGATATCCATCTCCGGATTCGCGTTCTGAGGAATGTTCCGAAGAAGTCGTACTGTTTGCTGCGTCACCCAACCACGCGCGTATTTCATCATCTCCCGGGACCCCGTGCGCGGCAACAACGACGCCGAACGAATGCTCGAAAGCTCCATCAAATCTCCTCCATGTCCTCCAGGTCGTCGAGGACAGGCCAGTCGCCAACCTCGACCCGCTCAGGTCTCACAAAGACACCATGCTTGAGTGCTGATTCTTCACCCCAGTACCGCTTTCCATTAATGCTGCCGTCGTTCTTGCCAACGGGCTCGTCAAGATGAACCCCGATCCAAGGGCCCAGGCCACCATGAATCTCGTTGACGTCCCCGACGTACTTGACGACACCACGACGGGAGTCATCTCCGCCAACTCGGCAGCGCTTGGCGACTTGGATGCCGCGTTGCTGAATCTCCTGCTGGAGGGCATCAATCTTGGCCTGTTCATGGCTGGGCGCGTCGGGATCGAAGCGGCCCAGCTTCTGTGCCTTCTTCCAAGCAAGAACAGAATCTGTCTTCTTGGCATACTCTTCCTCAGGCATAACGTACTTGTCTACACCCGAGATGTCGGTGAAGTTGGGCCGCGCGGCTACAGGCCGCATATCAGCCACCTATAGAGAGTCTGTCAGTACACGGGGGTTAGGACCACGAGAACAATCAGGCATCGTTTAGGAAAGCCATCGCATGAAGAATGAGACGATGACGCCTTGTGTTGCGGATGGAACAGGATGTGGCGGAGGGCCACAACAAGCTTTGGCATTCGAAGCTGACTGGAGGCGGAGGAGGCAAGTTAGGTTCACTTACATGCAGCTCGGCGTAGGGGGTCAGCGGGAAAGCTGTCAGTCGTGCGTTGTCCTCATCGAGGGCCTCGATCGGAACAGTCGCTGAGGCAGTCTTGAGACTGATGACCTGGGACGAAGGTGGGATACCCGTGATGGGTTCCAGCTTGGACCTCAGCTGGCTGATGGTCCATGATGGGGTGATACGACGCTCCGACGACGAGTTTTCGGAAATGACTTGCAAGGGAACGTCGGCCATGGCTGATGAGGACAAGTGGAAGGGGACTTGTCGGGTCAATGGTATGCTGCAAGGAACACGTGGGGCGGCACGGCGGACGTCTCTATGGGTGTTTGAGGAGTCAGTTTTGCGAGAAAGACGCAACAGTTGTCGGTTGATGGTTAGGAAACGCCGAAATACTGTAATCTCGCGGCACTTTTCTGGGACAAGCGCCTTGCTCGGAATGCTAGCCGGACAATTTTTTGTTGGCTGGAACCCAATGGGAAAAAGAAGAATGACTGACTAACGAGACCGCCTACTTTGGGGTAGGGCTGGGCTGGACTGGGCTAGACTGGGTATTCCCGTGTAGTATGCAAGTCAGACGCACGACCCAGTCGGTTGTTGGGCAGCTCCTGGAAAGCTAAGGCACGGCAAGGTAATTTGTCGTCTGCCACAGACGATGAACTCGGTTCGCGCAAGGTTGATGGAGGGAGGGTCAGATCAGGTTGAGCGGATGGGTTGGATACGGCGCCGGCAGCAGTATCAGAGTCCGGCGACGTTGAATGGTGTTGCATGGAACGGACAACCAGTTGTCGGACAATTGGGGCTTCAGAAGGCGAAAGCAAGGGCGAGCGCTTCCCCGTTATTGAGTTGCGCTGTCTCTCGTGGCGTGTCGTGTGCTTGAAGCTCGAGGGAAACGGGCGAAATTGTGTCGGACGTTGTGGTGAAGCGAGGCCTCACTTACCAGGAAGTGGGTAACGGAGGGGGTGTGCCACTAATTATTACCCAGTAGTGTGTCTTGGAGAAGGTGCATCTACAAGCGTAAGGCGTCCCGCCTGCCAACTCAGACGGAACTCCAGCCACAGCGGTGAAGTACGTACTGGCCTGCTCAAGGTACCTACCTCTATAGATAGGTAGAACTGTGGATGTCTCAGGTAGTCAGCTACTGCCAGCAATGCGTTCCTTTCGCTTGAAAAACAAGTACCCTCGTACCAGCTCCTTCCGCCGCCAAATACCTTAGTGCACCGCATCGCCGCAATGCGATGATGACTTGTCAACTCCATCCACACCTCAACCTCACCCGACCATTGGCGTCTGCTGGTACACCGCCGGATGGAAGTTAGGTCCGCAAAGAGAAGCCAAATGCAAGCTCGTTGGTTACAGGCAAGCGCATCGCCGGCCGTCCAAGGATAACAATTGTCAACCTGGGCACGCCCGCTGGGTAACCATGTCGAACTTTCCTGACACTTCCCTGCAGCTTAAGCTACATATGGCACGGTACGCTACAGCGAGCTTCTTACTGGTAGCACAAGGTAAGCTGAACCTGACAAGATTGAGACATGGCCACCTCGTTCTTCCTACGACATCAGAACGTTCTCTTGTGTTCGTCTTACAGAAACCCCAGCTGCAGTCGGCCGGGACCGCTTAAGACAAGTTTAACCTTCGGGCGTCGGGGACAAAGTCATTGATGGTGATTGGCGAGTTTTCGTTTGCAGAGCACAATCTACGGGAACCGTTTGGTTGGGAAGCACGCACAACATGGCATCAGCGGCATCGATGCAGTCAAACGCCAGATTTCGCGCATGCAAAGCCCCGTCTGCTCTCCTCTGGTTTACCCAAGGCCTTACCGGTGCAAGTGCAAGTGCGAATGCAGTTGGAGTCTTCTGGGTCTGGTCCGGTCTGGCCTGCGACACGATTCTAGTTCTTGTGACGAACGCAACCCACGCGCTACAGTTGACCAGTCCAAAGGGATTCTGTACGCCAAACGGAAACGACGCGGCCTCTCTTGCATGTGTGGAATCGGGCGGAGGCATCCGACAATCACGCGGATGTGATAGAGAGCCCCGCTCACGATCCTGCTTGTGCAACCGGCCGGCAACAAAACGTCGTCATAACGAGCAACGAAAACTACAACGGATGCTTTTACACGAATCTGTAATTCAAGGACGCATTACCCTGCATTCACGGCCACGAGCAGTCGAAACGAGCCGGTTAGCGCGCGAACAGCATAAACGGACCAGATGAAACGTCAATGTTCATGTTCGTTGCAGAATCATGACCACCCACCCACACGCATGCGAGTACGGACGTCCACATCCACCCATCACACGCTTCAATCTGGCCTGCTGGCTGGGCGTGAGACAGTCGCTCGCGCCAAATACGTGGTAAGAGGCACTTTCCTTGTACATCCTCTAGATGGCCAATCCACTTGACGCAAAACACTGTCTATTCGATTCTTACATATGTTCCTATAACGGGGATCCAATTAAAACCCTGTATAAGGCTATTTTTGTCTCGTTCCGCTTCGATGACAACAGGCTCATCAGTTATCCGAAGGACAACGGAGTCTACGGAGCTTTGGCGACGTCAGATTGCCAATCAAATCTTTTCTTGGGCGCGCTCTCTGGTTATGATTATGTCTACCCGTACGGACTCTACTACTATGTAGTACGTACGCAATGTGTCCCGGGCAAACCACCTCCACTACACCCCAGCACGAGCCAGCCAGCCCAGATCTATCCTTGCTACCCGATCCGCCGGCGAGCTGCCGCCGCGCCCAAGAAAGATCCGGCCCTGCGATGCTGGCACCCATTCACCGCCTCGTTGGGTTCACTTTGTGTCACTGACAAAGTGTTGTTGTCTTGGTCGAGTATAGTAGTCCAAGTCTGATCTATGGCTCCCATCCCATCCCGCCACGGTGGAAGGCAAGGCCAGTCGAAGAACACGCAGAAGTCTCCAAAGGGAAGATATTGACGTTGTCGCCGTAGGGGTTCTAGCATACACCATGTGCGCGGCAACAAAGCGACTACAGGGTCTGGACGGAGTGCACGTATCAACGGGGCAGCCTTTCTGCTACTGGTTGCACAAGCTTCTTTCGACCTCGCACGATGGCGGCCTGAATCAAGTCACGCCGGCCCGCAACTTGTCTGGCACGCCCATGAGATCTGTGCCTTCTTGCGCATCCCATAATGACGTCGGCAACAGTCATGGCGCGGCAGAAAACCATGAGGCAGCTCCGCAGCAGGGTCTGACGATGCGCATACGCATAGCCAGCACAACGCACCTGCTTTGTAGCTATATCATGCTCAGTAACACTGGTCCGAGGTGTTGCCGATGACGAAGATGGAGGGCCTCTTGTACATGGGTACCCATGCCCTTGTCTCGAGTTCGTTGCCAAATCGCCCACGAAAAAACAGACGATGCGCTCCCATGACATGACCATACAGAGTAGAGTACTCAAGTTGAACGGCAGAACGATAATGCAAACCGCCTGTGGCCGAGATCAGAAAACATGACTACGCATAGGCACAGGAGAAAGCAATCAGTTATTAGTGCTTTCTTTTGATTGTCAGCCCTGGAATGGGTTATTCCAACCAGGCACTGCACAGCGGGCTGGGAGACGCCGCTTGTTGCCTCGAGGGCCCCTTTGATAGGTTCATCTTTTACGTGAACCAGCGGCAGCACAGTGGGCGCACATGGCACGTCGCTCACTTGACTTGTAGCCGGCCACCCAAGTCCGGTGGCTGTGATGGTTCATTTCTCACATTCCGGAGGGACCCCAGAAAACAGATCGACAACTGGGATCTACCGATACTGAGGCTAAAGCTGCAACTCGCATCGCGGCGAGCGGACAAGGCAAACGGAAGTACGGGGGGAAACAAAGGGATGGAAGTGTACAATCTGTACAGTATGCAGGCTTGTCATACAAACGAAAGACGAGACGAAGACACGTGCGCTCGTGTAAGTCATGTTGTCGCTTTGTTCGGACAACGACAGCCTGACCCACCACATGCCGCCGCCACCGTAAACATTCCTGTACAAAAAAAGATTCCCGCTGCTCGCCAACACCAAGACCGGGACCCTGAATGATGAGCAGCTAGTGGCAAGGTGGTTGTAGGGGAGGCTTCGGGCAGGGTTTGGGGGCTAGAGCCAGGATACTGCATGACGGGCAGGGCGAGAAGCAAGACTGCGAGAGTAAGTCATCGTGTTCCGAGAGAGAGAGCCCGATGCTCTCAATTCGAGTCAACGCCGTGAGTTTTGGAAAGAGCGAAGCAGCGGTGAGATGGATCAATCCTGACATGGGGGGCTTCAGGACGGGGTCAATAGGCGGCCAATCTACGCGTAGAATCGTAACATGTTGGAAAGGGCAGGATCAGATGCACGTGACGCCGTACGGCCGGTCCTGCTTGATGACGAATATGGCGCTATATCGACAATGACACGGAGGTGACGACTCGTTGGATGAGTATAGTACCTTAGTTGAAACGGCAGCTTTGCAATACTTTGACATACAAAGTCGGTACCTCATTTTGGTTTGGGGACCTCCAGTCAGGCAGGCAGGCACCTTTCCAAAGGAGAATACCGAGTAGGTACGGATAGAGACGCTGAGGCCGCGGAGCAAGTAGCCACCATCACTCGTGCCTACCCGATGTATTGTACTCTACAATGAGGGCTGGCTAGGTTCCATTGGGCTGCGATGAGCCGCAGGGGAGGCAAGAATGAAGCGGCAACGCGTCGATATCACATCAACTGCTTACCTTCATTGCAGACAACGCCAGGCAGGGTCAGAAAGGCTTAGGATGCCAGCGCGCCCTTAACGTCACTTACATGGAGCAACAATAACAGCTAGCGCAGTGTCTCAGTAAGGACGTTTGCTGCAGCGGTCAGTGTTAGTACTCGGGTATCTCGAACCCAGGTGAGGTATTCATCCATTCCGCGTGGCGTCGCGTACCGCTCCCGCGGCTTATTTAGTGGGTGGTTGCCAGAAATTGTCCTAGCGCGCCTGCTTTACTGGGCCAAGTCACCTTGCACATGCTCAGCGGGCAAAGAGGAAGAAGGAAATGACTTTTTGTGTTCGAGAAATGCGAAAGTCGGAAAGAGCATCGCCATCGTCGCACAACTGCCTGCTCGGTACGTCACGACACAGCTTACCGCCTCTCATTCTTTCCTTACCATCGCCTCCTAAGGTAGGTCTAAGGTAGGGAGGCTACTACCTGCGTACCTAGGAAAGTAATGAGCGGTGAGGTATCAGCTTTGTGACCTACCCCAAGCCTGCTAATACTAGGTAGGTACCTACTCCCGACTACACTTCGCCCGCACCTACCTTCGTAGAGGGACGCATACTATTTGCTGCTTGTCTTGGAAGGAACAACATGTCAAGAAACGGAAGGCACAGGGCACATTCATTGAAATCATGAACAGAACGAAACAGAAGGAGAAAGAGACAAAGCCCAGATGGAAAGAGGAGGACGAACGGGAATCGGGATGAGACGAGGTACAACCTAACCTTTCCAAGCCACCGAAAGCGAGCCTCAATTCCAACCGAGGTGGGTGCTCTGTACCTCCGAGCCTCCGCACACATGGGAGAGAAAGCTTGGCTTGCCGCAGACACCCGGCCCAGTCTCCCACAAACTCTCGCTGGCCTTTTACCACACTAACAGAGATATTTCTTCTAGTATGTCTCGCCGACTTTTGGTTAGTTCGTCATGCGTCGCCCTCTTCGCCATGTCAGGTACCGCACCGCGGTGGCTGGCAAGGCTCCAAGGTTGTGGGAGCCACCAACAGATGACCACGGCCCATCGACCCTATGTGGTGTGTATGTGTGGCTTGGTCGAAACTGAACAGTGTCGTCGTGGCCTTGAGGCTAGACGAAATGATGTCCCACCTTGAACTGCTGATCAAAGCCTGCGAACCTGTGCTTGTGCCGGTGCCGAAGGCCTAGGTTCTTCCTTACCTCTGCCTCTCTTCTCCCAGTACTGATAGAACGCTTCCAGCATCGCCGCTTTGCGGTATCGAGAGCCATAACCCTCACCAAGGCGACCTACGAGTGCGGCCACACATCGCCCTGGTCAAACCCGCTAGCCAACACAGCACGGAACAAGCATGTCCCAGGCTAAGATGGCGATCATGGTTCATGGCACCCAAGTGCATCAAGACCACATAACTCCAGCTCCCCCCTCCTTCCTAGCTACCGGCGCGGGAAACCTCTGCCGACATTGTTCTGGACGACCTTTGCTGTACCGGCGCTGCAAGCACCTGCGCTGCACATCTGACCGCCAGTTCATCATCAGACCAGGAGCCGACCCGACAACGCAAGGCGCACAACGAAGAAATTGACGAGATCAAGCAAAAACAGGGCCAGCCGACGCATGCAAAGGCAAGAGGTCGTGTACAGAACAACTTTAGACAGCTCTATGGCTGAGGGGTGCTATATCCCGAGCCGCACAAGCTCGCTCGTAGCGCTGGCATCGTGCTCACGGCCCAAATCTCCATTGACAGCACATGGACATGGGTTAGGAAATTGAGGAGGGAGCATGAAGGGCATTGATCAAACGCCTCCAGGTTCAGCCTGCTTGCTCTGCCCGCGGCGCAGCCTGTGGAACGTCAATCCCCCAATCGACGACTCGCTCGGCAGTGGCGCATCGTCAACGTGGTTTGTTGGCTCACCGGTCTCGTCGAGACACCTCGTCTTACACCAATTGATGAACGACCGCACGGACGTTGGGCTCGCTGCAGCCATCGTTCGCCGCTGCTTCTCCCGCTGCCGCCGGATGTGCACGCCATGGCACCGAGGACCATAATCTACCGGCTTGGGTATCTCTGCTGCGTTGTGGCTTTCATCGCCAGACTCGGCTCTTGGAATCCTTCAACTAATTGCTAGCCACGCTACGTCCGCAGCTGTACTTTGGTACACGGCTGCACTGCGTTCTGCCTTTCGGTTGTCTGCGCAGTATGGCGTCCAGCGCTAGCCCGGGGAAGAGAGCCGCCCTAAGACAGCATAACACTCCCATGCAGCCTGATGGCTTGATCGAGCAGGCCCCCGTCCGACTCGTCAGGAGAATCGACGTGGAACAGCCCAAGCACTTGTCAACAAGATCAGCCTGCCAGGCGCCGCACAGGCACAAGTCTCATCCTTACAGGGCCCCGGCCCGGCCCTGGCCCTGGCCGTTGTACTGTGGTAATGTTTATGATAATGGCAAGTCTGGTAGGGTGAGGACGTCCTGCAAGCACTGCAAGCAGACACCGCCAAACCATGTAAAGTCAGGCAAGCTATAAGCAAGCAAGCAAGCAAACAGGCGGGCGAGGGCAAGCAGGGGCAAGCATTGAGAGAGCCATCAAACGAAGCATAGCGCGACCCAACTAAGGCGCACCTCAACTTTCCGTGGACATATCTGTTCGGTTCCCCTTCCTCATAGTCCGTCGCCGGCCGCCAAATACGGCGCAGGCCAGGTGTTACGCATCGGAGGACGGACTCTCTGGTTCGCCTGGCCCCGTTGGCCGCCTAGCTCTTTTCCACCGGTGTCCCAGTCTCCGGTCCCCGACGTGTTTCTTGGCTGCTCAATGCGCGCCGTCGCAGGTTGGCATTTGACTTCTACGAGCGCGTGGCACAACCCACCAACCATGAGATCCGAGGTACGAAGTCATCCGTCGCTTCGGAGTCATGGGAAAGAGCTTTCGCGATGCTTTCCCCCACTCTTCAGCTGCCAAACACCCATGGTCAACTGGCATGAGAGGATGGTTCCGATCTCTGTGACCATACCACCTGCACATCAGACTTCGAGCAGTATCGTCCACCAACCTCAAGCTAAAGTCACCTTTGCATTCCAAGTCCTTGGCGAGTTGCCCCGCGAAGCGCGCTGCGGGAAATATTGCAGCTAGCTGGACCCATGATCCGCAGCCCGCGAGCGTCACCCATTGTGCTTCGCTGGTTGATGATTCCAACAAGGCCGTTTCTCCACCGCAACTAGACGTGGGTACACAGTATGCGAGTGCGTCATGATATATTTTTGCTGCTTGCTGCAGCAGCAGGCGCAGTGTAGCTATGATACGTAGCTGCTGGCTCTTGATGCTGCTACCCACCAAAGTCCACGGCCCTCTCTCCACGCAACGCAACGCAGAGATGCGCGTGTCTTGCCCTAAGCCCACATTCGGTTCCGTCCAAGCTCGGTTCTGCCGGGGACTAACAATGACGGGATGGGCCTGGCACATTCCGACGACCTCGCGGGTGTTTCCCCCCTCTTGTTTTTTTCACCCCCAAAACCTGTCCGCGCATGATGACACAGGATTCACACCCGCCTCCAAGTCGAAACTGATGCCCTACGCAGACAGCCGAAAAGCCTTGACCAGGCGTGCAAGTTGGACGATTGCTTTGTGCTGGGTACGGAATATTCGGCAAGCATCAGGCACAGGCACAGGCACAGGCACAGACCCGGACACGAGATGGGCGTTTTCCCAGGCAAAGTTCCATTGTTTGCCATCTTTCGAATCCCGTCTCTCGGAGAAGTTATCATCCAGCGAGCAAGCGAAATCCTCCAGTCCGGACTTGGACATGACATTTAATGTACAATCACCAGGTCAAGCAGCCCATTAGCTGTGGATAGCTTGTTCTTCTTGCTGCTCGACAACAATGAAGAAGCCTTGCTGGCTGCATGACTTTTGCCTCAGTACTCGCCTTGGTAGTTGTGCTCGTGGCCTGGAGGAGCCAAGATACGGGCTCTACTGTTTTTTTTTTCTTCCCTCCTCCTTAATGATTCCTGGCGGTCACTTTGGCTTTATCCTGCTTGTACTATGAGGACCTCAGTTGGACGGAACTACAGTCATTGGTATCGAGTGCAGCCATCAGCAGGGAGCAAGTTCGGCCCCAGCATCAGCACCAGCGCCAGTAGCAGCACCAGTAGCAGCGCCAATGCCCGGATGGACGAGAAGCTAAGAAGGTCAGCAAGCATGGGGTGTGTGTCGAAAAGAAAGCATGGTGGCCACCTGGAGTCTGTGTGTAGGCTGCAGGAAAGGGGAGGGGGGCGTGTGTCTTTCAAACATGTGCTCTACGGGACCCATGCAGCTTTCCAAACTATGCGCGAGTGAGGTTCTTCTTCCTGGGCCTTATTCGACCGCCTCCACCGCATCGCATTCTTCAATGAGGGCAGGGCAAAAGGGATGGGGCTGGCCCAGACGAGGGCCGTAAGGCATATAGCATGGCAAGACAGGGCTTCTGGAGAGTATACTTGCAAGGGGAACAACAAGCCTACGCCTACATAGTAGGAGGGAACAGGGGCATGGAAAAGTGCCGCAAAAAAAAGGTCGACCACGACACTTGACAACGAGACAGCCATCCCCGCCCTCCTCCGATGGAGCTCCAGGGCGCTCGTGGTCAGACTTCCTCCCTATATGGGACCTTGACATACGTAGCATACCATACGTTCTGCCCTACACCATTACTACGTTCACTGTGCCCAACGGCCAACGCTTTGCTGCTGCCGGCGGCTCTGTTGCTACGGGCTGCTGCTGTTTTCCAAAACCTAGCCACTCTATGCCCTCACACGAAAGGCACACACGCACACACACGCATTCGCACTCACACTCACGCTCACGCTCACACTCACACATCACACACCACACACCACACACCACACACAGCGCAACACACACACACACATACACACACATACACACCACCTGCGCACAACTCTCACACACTCTGTCCCCTCCCACACCTCCTTCACAGGCGCACATACGCACTCTCACTTTGACCACTGCTCCGTAGGGTACAGACAACCTTACAGACAGGCAGGCCTACTGTAGCAGCTGGCTGACCGACTCTGTCTACAAGCTTGTCGACATGTGCGTATCTTAATAGCGTCTCGGTCCGTACGTAAATCCCACCCTCATCTCGTCGTCTCTTGTTTCTCCATTTTTTTCCCTCCCACAGCCGCGCCGCGCTGGCTCTTCTCCTCATCGACTACCGCCGCCTTCTGTGGTGGCTCGTCCGTCACTCTCGTCGTCTGGCGGCTGCTTCTACTCTTCTTCTCCGTCTTCTTTTCCTGATTGCACCCCTACTTCTCTTTTCACGCCCCTCCCCCTTGCTTCCAGTCAAGTCTCCTCTCGTTTCTTCTTCTTCGACGACTTGCCTCTTGCCAGCTCAAGAGTCTTCTCCTCTGTCCCTGGCTGTCACTTTGTTAATCAGACCCCGGCATCCGTCCCCCACCTCCTCCTCCACCTCTTCAACCCATCGCCGTCCCTCCAACTACGACTTTGTCGGTCCAATTTAATTCTTTTCTCTTCCATTCACAATCTGCAGCACGCAAGTTCCCGACCTAGACTGGCTTGACCTTGTTCCGTTGGCCTCAACCGACTTTCCGTAGGAGAACGATGACTCTGGCAAAGCTTCTCATTCTGATGAAGACTTTTAGCAGCCTAGTTTGACTGACGTATACTTACGCCGCCGCCCTCCTTTCCTACCCGCCTGTCTGTCTTCCTACCTTGCTTGCTTCGCATCACCAGGCCAAGCGAGTTTCCACCCTTCATTGGTCACCAGCCGTAGGAGACTGGCCCAACCATGTTGACGACTTCCTCTTAAGAAACACCAGCAACCCGCCGCCTTGATCTAAATACGGGTCCTCTACCCTCTTTCTAGATCCTCCCTACCTCTCTGCACATCTCCGCAAGGACATACACGGCATCTCTTTCAGCTTCGACACAAGTACATACGCACGATACGACCTCAGCAGGATCTGTCTGCGGCTACTCTCGCAGACACCAGACACCAAGTTTACGCCACTAATACCCACCCGTCGACAGACGTCTGGTTCCGTCTCGACTCCGCGTTGCAATCTTCATCCGGCAGTGGCAGCGCGGCTCGACAACTCACCTTGTCCCGGGCCTCAGCAGCGAAAAGGGGGGCAGCGATTCGACGAGCATCGAGCATACCGACTCGGACCCCAAGTCGAATCGGAGCAACCGACCGACCATCGCCCCTCCAGCTCCAGTTTTATTCAAAAATTGCCCGTCCGCCTCCTCCCCGGTGGTGGTGTCAACGCAAACCGAAAAGCTGGCGCGCGTCTATCGCGCCCATGACACGAGACCGTATCACACCTACCTAGGCGGCAAAACCGTCACCGTGGATATCGCGTCTCTCCTGAAGGCCCCCGACTCAGATGAGTCCTCCGCTGCTCCTCCTGGGCACACCCGATCTTCTTCAGTACCCTCTGCCACCGCAAACACGGCGGCCACGGCGCCTGTCAGCGGGCTACCTCCGTATGTCCCGCCACCACCCGTAGCCCCGGGACTGGCTGCGAGCGGCAAACGCGCCATGCCGCCGCACGTCGCGGAGTCTCCGGCCAAGAAGCAGAGCAAGTGGTCGCCGGAGGAGGATGCGCTGATCATCGAGCTCCGGGGGAGCGGCATGAAGTGGGAGGACATCTCGAAACGTCTGCCGGGACGCAGCGCCATCAGCTGTCGACTTCACTATCAGAACTACCTCGAAAGACGGAGCGAGTGGGACGAAGAGCGCAAGAACAAGCTGGCAAGGCTTTACGAAAGGTACGCAACGTCGACGTAGCTGCCTGGCGGGGTTAGATGATCTGCCGGAGGAGCAGAGAGGCGGCCCAGCTGCCCCCGTAGACGAGAAAGCTGACTTTGGGTAACAGATTCAAGCCGGAAATGTGGGCAAAGGTTGCGGAAGAAATGGCTGTTCCGTGGCGCGCCGCCGAAGCCATGCACTGGCAGCTCGGCGAAGCCGACATGGCTCGACGGGCTGGGGTCGTCCCTTTCTCCCTGACGGCGGTCAACGTCGACCAACCAGGTGGCGGTCATCGGCACTCGCCTTCACGCGGACACATGCACTCGCAGTCTCAGGGAAGCCTGCCTCGAGACCTCGGCGGACCCTCTCCGCGATACGGCCGACCACCGCCACCACCGCCGCCGCCCCCCGGCATCTCACCGATCCCCGGCGGACGAGCGCTCGCGGCGAGACGAGAAAGCATTCCCGGACGGCCGCTGGGACCAGACCCGAACGAGGGGGCGCCTATGGGTGGCATGGGGCCGGGCGGCCCTGGCCTGGCGCCGATCCAAGGACTCCCACCGGGCCGAGGAGCAGGTATGCTTCCGGGAGTGGCCGAGCTCACGACAGGAGTCAGCCCCTACAGCACCCCCGCGTACGCCATGGGAGGGATGCCGACAGCCAGCCCGGTACCCAGCGCGAGAGCGAGTCCCGGCCCGATGCTTCCGGCGCTGCACTACCCACCCCCCGAGCCACCCGGATCGAAACGGCGGGCGAGCCCGGGCACAGAAATGGGATCACGAGAGACGAGTCGGAGACGACACTTGGATCCCCGGCAAGAGGAGATGGAAAGGCGACGCATAGCATGAACTGTACTGGAAGGGTCGCTACTCGTGGCGTGCGTGGCGTGCGTGGTGTGAGGAGGCGCGGGCGAACATGGAGTTGGGAACAAAATCTTGTTTATGGTCTGTCTGTTTCCCCCTCCACCTGGACAATGGGACGAATCCGCGGGGTCCGTACGCGTCTTTGCAGGGGGGGAGGCTGGGGTTCATGATGTGCATGGAAGAAGGCTCGAATGTGTTTCTTCTCTCTCTCTTTTTTTTGGGGTTGGCCAGCGGCGTGCGCGTAGGTAGGGGGCAAGCGGCCGCGCCACGCACGAAACGGAAATAACCAGCATGTTGCATTGGGATCGGAGCATCATTACTTCTTCTCGTTCGCCTTCATTTCTTCTTCTTCCACTGCCGTCATCTTACATTTACCACCGCATGGGCATGGATCGTACGTGACGCGGGGACACAACAACGCAGAGTGCCGTGTCTCGAACCCAATATTCCGGTCGTCTCGTCGTCTCCCACCACGATTACTTTCATCTCGCTTGGACATCCTACCTCTTCCTCCTCCTCCTCCTCCTCCTCTTTATTTTCTGGCCTTTCTCAGCAGGCAACAGAAAGGATCAAAAAAAACGTCGAACCTTGTTTTCGTGGGTGTGTGATGGGGCTTCCATAGCACTCAGCTGCTAGGGTGGGTGGAATATGTCGAGGGTGCGCATTATCTTCTTTCTCCTTCCAAAAAACAAAGCGAGGGAAGGAGTGCAAAAAACTTTTTCACGAGGGGTGGGCGGCGGGGATCGGATGACGAATGGGTTGGTTGTGTAGGTTGGGGGCAAAAATATCTTCGCCTGTATGTATTGATTCTCTCCTATGTCTGTCCGTGTTGTCTGTGGTGTGAAGCTGGGGCGGTGCTTCGCATTATGAAGAAATGGCGAGACGAGCATGATAGAATTGCAGGTCCCTAGATCATAAGTATTGTTTATTCTCGTGCCTTTTTGTCGTTCCTCTCGCCCCTCCTCTCTTCGAAAAAAAAGTAGTCATGAATGAGTTGCCTATGAATCCCTACAAAAGATGGCCCACCAGTTATCCCTTTCATAGCCGCTCTCGAGAACCCTCCCGCCGACGGCGACGACGTCCTCCTCCAACTCGCCCTCGCGGTAGAGATGGTAGTACCTCTGGTACGTTGTGTCGCGGGCCTCGGGTTGTTCGTCCGTCTTCTTGCCCTTAGTCACCCACGAGACGAGCTGGTCCTGCTCGGCGCCCTCGGTCCAGCCGCGCCGACTGTTGCCCTGCTCCAGCGCCCATACCATGACGAGGGCGCGGCCGGTGCCGGGTCGCACGGCGGAGAGGAGAGCTTCGACGGCGGCGCGGCGGCGGGCCGGGGTCGACATGTGGTGGATCACGGCGATGGAGATGGCGAAGTCGAAGCAAGAGTGACGGTAGGGGAGGGCCAGAGAGTCGGCAACCAGGACCTGGTTCCTGGGTGTTGCAGAAGGGGCAGGTGTCTCTTCAGCGGGTTTCTTGCTCTTGTTCTTGGTCTTGTGGTCTTTGCCATCGGTGTTGAAGAAGGGTGGTTGGTAGTCCCGGGCTAGCGAAACGAGGTTCGCGCTCCGGTCCGAGGCGATGATGTACAGGGACGGATTGACACAAATGTACTTGCCATTGCCGCAGCCGGCATCGAGACCGACGGACCCGGGGGCCAGGGAGAGCAGGAACGAGGAGACGAGAGGCCAGGGTTTGTAGCGGGTTGAGGAGAAGTGCGGGGCAATTGCCTCGTAGACGGTGTGGACGTGGCGGGACTCGTACGTCTCTGCGTCGCTGTCTGCCGCTGCTGGAGACGACAATGACGTTGATTGCTGTTGTTGGGGATGCGAGGCGTGCTGTTGAGACGGCATTGGCATTGGCGGTGCTGCTGCTGCTGCTGCTGATTGGGCGGCATCTTGCTCAGATGCGACGCCGCCGTGGGCGACAACAAGGTCCGAAGAGCGGGGATCAGCCGGTGAGCCGGCGCCGGGCTGAGAGCCGGAGGTTGCGGACATGTTGCGCTGATTCTGGGTGGTGGCACTTTGACCTTGGCTATGGGCACGCAACACGGCTTGGTTTCCTCTTGTGGGAAACTGATCCGTTCAGAGTTCCGAGTCCTCCTCCTTGCAGGCGGAAAGCGGAAGGGCGATTCTTGTCAGGGGCAGACAAGGCGATGGGATGACGCGAAGCGAGGGTATACGAAGCGAAGCGAGAGGAGGCAAGGTTGAGGTTGAGGTGCAATACCGGACAGGATCCTGGTCTGCGGTCCCGTTAAGGTTGGACTGCGTCAGAATAGCGTCCGTTGGAGTGGTTTCTGACGGGTGCGTGCGGCGTTTGCGCCAATTCTGTGCGTGATTTAGACAGGTAGATATGTACTGGTTATATATTTAGTACGGAGTCGTTTCTGTACGCAAGGAAGAGGTCATGCAAGGAAGAGGTCATGCAAGGAAGAGGTCATGCAAGGAAGAGGACCGTCTTGTTTTTCCTCTGAAGAAAACGGTCTCGAAGCAGGCGGACGAGGGTCGTGCGCTGCAGGTCTTGGTCGCTTTGGTCCAGGTCGTGGGCTCTGGGGTCCTTGTTCAGAGGTGTGGTTGCAAAAGACAAGAAATCCGCGTGACGTTGACTCTGCGCGAGACGAGGCGAGGCGTGGCAGAATCCGACGATGGAAAAATGTCTGAGCGTGCAGGCTCAAAGATACATTGGTACGCAATGTAGGTACTTAGGTACATAGAAAGCCCTAAAGTAGGTAGGAACCCAAGATACCTAGGTACTGGCCTGGGCGCGGAGGCATGAAAGTGCGTGGCGCCTGCTTCGATTGTCTTGCATCCCCCCGCCTGTTTGCGTTGAGAGAACTCCAAAAAGCACTGGAGATGGAAAGAATAGGCGTCGAGTGCGGTGGGTCCGCTGTGCTCTAGAACACCCGACGGCTCCAGCGCCTGGAAGCACTGGGGGAAAACGTGGTACGGACCGGCACGATAGCGCTGGGTCGCTGCAGTTATGGGGGGGCTGTCCCGGGATTGAGGCGCCCTTGTTCGGTGTAGTCCGAGCTGAGTCCCGGTCCTTGCCCATTTCCATTGTTATTGTGACTGCCTGTCACCGCCCTTGTCCCACACCACCAACGTCGACAGCGACCGCAACAACACCGACAACACCCCATCAGCATGAAAACATCATTTCGAAATCTCCAAGCGACCGACGCCATACCATCCGTCGTTCATCTCGCATTGACGACCTGAAGAACCCGTGAGAAGCAATGTAACCTCGGGACGACGAATTCAGTCACATTCTGTGTACGATTAAAGCGAACCCTTGTCCAGAACAGCCTCTTCAGCCGCCTCGGTGATGATCAGGGGCCGACAAACCATGCACCCACCACCCCAACAGAGATGCTCAAAATGGCAGGTCAGGCGGCACCTGTCGCACTCCTTGGCCGGGTTCGCAGCGACATTTTGAAAATCCGATCACCCGGTACGAACGGATGGAGAAATACAACGTCGTGCTGGACGAACTCCTCGCGTGATTGCCGTCAGGGATCTCGCGTTAGAGCCCGGTCGACGATCAGCAAGCAGTCCTTCTTTTCTCTGTCGCCCTTTGTTCTTCCGACTTCATTTTGCTTCTCCATCTCGACGACCGTGTTGGTGGTCGGATGCTTCCAGTCGGTACAAATACGACCCTGTTGGAAAGAACAAGGCCCAAGAGAGACGCGACGTCGATTTTGCTGCCGAACCAGAATTAGCCGCCGGGTGTCTGCATCCTGAGATTGATTATCTCACCTCGCACAGGTATGACGGATCTCTTCCGCAATCCAAATGCGCAAGCCGAGTCCAACTCCAAGTCCGACCCCAAGTCCAGCTCGCCAGCCGCCACCCCTACCGCCTGTCCCTGGCAATGTCAGATTCAGGTGAACCGTTGTCCCGTCAGCCCCGAGTCCTTGGGACCAAATTAATCTCCGATCGCAACCACACAGGGTGATTAAAAATCGGGGCGTTTACTGACCACCCCTCGAGGTACTTGTCTTGTGCCACGCCCGGTTTGTGCAGATGATGTTTGCTTTGTGCTGCTGAGTACCGGTAGCAGCCTGGCTGTTTGCTTGATCGGTTCATGGCTCCCACCCATGCTTCGGCTGTCCCGAAGGAGGGTGGGTGGTGATGCTGGCGTTGGTTCTTGGCAGAGCCCCTGTTCGATGAAGCCACCACGTGCCTTGATTACACGGTGTGGCAGAGCATGCGATGATTGTCCTTCAGAATGTCGGAAATGAGTGCGCGTGAGCAAGGCTGGTAGCGGTGATGGTATGTTGTATGTTGTTGATAACGACGGTGTACGGAGTAGGGCATGCTGTTTGTTCTTCCGAGGGGCCAACAGCTGACACTGCCTGGGTCTGGAAAAACAGTCCATTACGAGGTGTCTAGGGGTGCGTGTACCTATCAGGTACGTGTTGGGGAGGGGTGGTGGTAGAATCGTATTCGACTACAGAGTACAGCGTACGTGGAGACATCTCGAGCGATTCTATCCGTACCTCTTCAAGGGTACGTACTTCATCACGAGCAACCAAGAGTAAGAGACAATGCCGAGCTGCAATCGCTTATTGTATTTGTCCTCCGCTTGCCCAGCTCGTCGCCCCGACCCGTAACCGACCTACGGTGGTGTGCCTCGACTAGGTTTCGGCACGGCACGGCAGTATCGGATCCGCATCCTCGGACACGGGCTTCAGCTCCGCTTCTCGCTCATGTTTGTCGGATCGAAGCTGACTTTCCGCTGCTACAGGGCCTGCATACGTTACACATGACTTGATGTATCACCTCCGTCATCTCAGGCGTTGCCCAGGTTCAGCGGGCTGTTGGCGTCGTACTCGTGCGTCGTGATTAGGTCCGGGTACTTGATGCCGCCCTGCTGGATGACGCTGTCCATGGTCTCCATGATGGCGAGGCTCTCCGACAGCGGCAGCGTCGAGCTCTCGAGCTTGCCGTCGCGGAGGCAGCGCGCGCACTCGTCGGCCTCCCAGAACATGCCCTGGCCCCAGTCGCCGCGCCCGGGGTCCGTCGGGATCGGGCAGTCGACCTGCTCGACCGTGCCGTCCTTCTTGATGACCTTGTACGAGAGCGGCCGGAACGCCGGGTGCGCCACCTGGATCTCGCCCTCGGAACCCTGCACGCGGATGGCCGGCGCCGACTTGCCGGCGCCGTCGGGGTCCGTGGCCACGCGCAGCGACGTCGTCGCGATGCCCGTGGTCGAGTGCTTGGGGAAGTTGAGGACCATGGTGGTGGACTCGTCGGCGCCCGTGGCCGCGTACTTTTGCACCGCCGATAGGACCTGCGGAGCCTCCTTCTCGGCCTCGGGCTCGGGCTGGAGGTGGTACAAGGTCTGGAAGATCCAGGTGAGCGAGTAGATGCCGAGATCCAGGAGAGCGCCGCCGGCCAGCTCGGGGTTCACCATGCGGTGGGAGTCGGCGAACGACAGCTTCTCGGGGTCCTCGGTGTTGTTGTTGAAGGAGAGGTCGGCGGTCGCGCGGTAGACGCGGCCGATGGCGCCTGTGGAGATGAGCTCGCGGATCTTGATGCTCAGGGGGAAGTAGCGGGTCCAGACGGCCTCCATGAAGAAGAGCTTGTTGGCGCGGGCCGTCTCGATGAGGCGGCGCGTCTGCTCGGCGGTGACGGTCAGGGCCTTTTCGCAGAGAACGTGCTTGCCGGCCTCGAGGGCAAGCATGGCGTTCTGGAAGTGGTGGCTGTGCGGGGTGGCGACGTAGATGATGTCGACGTTGGCATCATTGACGAGCTCGGCGTAGGAGCCGTAGACGGCCGCCTCCGAGGGGCCGTCGATCTTGGTGACGAAGTCGCGAGCCTTTTGGGCGTCTCTGGACGAGGAGACGGCGACGATCTTATGGGCCACGTCGGAGACTTGGCGGGCGGCCGGGTCGACGAGAAGGTCCTTGCAAAAGGCTGGGAGACGGTCAGCTCGTGCACCACGACTACGACTTGGTTTGGCGGTGGTCGTTGCTCGGTTGAGGGTACTCACTCTCGGCGATCCAGCCGGTGGCCATGATGCCCCATTTGACAGTGTGCGGCGCCATTGTGGGAAGCTCGGGATCGTGAGTGTACTTGGTGTAGGTGGACAGCTGTGCAAGACGGCCAAGTCAGTCGTTAGTTACTTCGTAGAGGAGAGCACCGAAGGAGGTGGCGATGCAAAACGAAGCGAAGCGACGCGGCACTTCCTTTTCAACCAAATGTCCAGCGCGCCCCTCTATCGGATTACTCCAACGAAACGAAGCAACGCGAAGCAACGGAAGGAGCTGCTGCGGGGTTCTTGTTCAGGGAGACAGGGGTCGAGCATATGACGGGCTCTGTAACTTAGCTACCTACCTCACCTATGGAGTATGGAGTATGGAGTACGGTAGGTACGAAGACATTGGTCCAGACATCCACCGACGTGCTAGATGCCGGCGGAACCTGCGCCCAGTCCAGCGCATTCAATACCGGCTAAATTGCCCGGGAGAAGTAGGCAAACTGGGCCTGCGTCCCTCGAGTCTGGCGTCGTCCCTAGGGAGTCGTGTAGAGAGGAGCCTGGGCATAACAATTGCAAAGACGCCCTCCTGTGCGATGATGCGCCTCGTGGTCATGGTCATGGAGAAATCAGGACCCCCACACTAACGATCCCACTGGCTCGGCTGTTACACCTGCCCTTTTCGGGTTAACCTCGTGGATTTGAGATACTTTCATGTGTATCCGTACCTTATTGAGATCAGTCAGTGCACATTAACCTCTACAACTCGCATGGCGTTGATACTGCCTCTACGGTTAAGCTCCCAAGTGCGGGGTCGTGGATGTTCGGGCCGTTACCCCGCGCCTCGCACGGAGCCCTTTCTTATCGCTGATAAGACACCCGACGTCATTGATGAGAAGCGTCCGGCCGTTCACCTCCGCCAACGAGGCAGAATCCGCCGATGGTTACCCCCAACGTCCTCGGCCCGGTGAGACAATGAGACAGCCCGACAAGCGTTATTCGGAAATCCCCATATTCCAATTTCCATGTCAGACTTTAGTTTCGCATCCGGACAACAAGCTTTCGCATGTCGGGACCCAAGCATTCAGCCTTATCGACTCGACCACCTGATTCTCATTACTCCCAGACAACCCCCCTCATCTCGTCTACTACACTCCATCCGTCGTTGTCCAACCCCAGCACCAAACGCCTCGGACACCTTGGCCGATAAACGCCACGAAATAGACAATTCTGTCTACTCCGCCCCTTGTCTCATCACTCACTAATTACACCTCCCACAAATATCCCTCGGCCCAACCGCCACAATGACCACCGCCCCGATCCCGCGCCTCATCTACGGCACAGCTTGGAAAAAGTCACAAACCGCACCCCTCGTAACATCCGCCCTGGCCGCCGGCTTCCGCGGCCTCGACACCGCCGCGTCCCACCACTACAACGAATCCGGCGTCGGCGCCGGTCTCCGTACTTACCTCTCCCAGTCCCACTCCCGGTCCCAAACTCCGCCCCTCCGCCGCTGCGATCTCTACCTCCAGACAAAATTCTCCCCGGCGCCGTCGTCCCTCCCCATCCCAGAACAAGTCCACAACTCCATCTCCTCTTCCTTCAAGAACCTCGACGTGCCCCCCGCTTTGTTCCACGACAACGCCCCCGACGAAGAATTCTATCTGGACTGCGTCCTCCTCCACGCCCCCTACCCTTCCTACAAAGACACCCTCCTCGCCTGGCGCGCCCTAGAATCCTACGTCCCGCACAGGATCCGCACCATAGGAATCTCAAACGTCGACCTCGCCGATCTCACCGCCCTATGCGCCGACGCCGCCGTCAAACCCGTCGTCGTGCAGAACCGCCTCAACCCAAAGGAGGACTTCAACACCCCCGTGCGCCTCTTCTGTCGCGAGCGGGCCATCAACTTCCAATCATTCTGGACTTTGACGGCCAATCCGGGGCTGGTGAAGAGTGACGTCGTCGGGAGGGTGGCTGCTGCTGCACGTGTGAGCAACGACGTCGCCATGTACGGTCTGGTCTTGGGTCTGGGCGGAGTAAGTGTGCTGGACGGGACGACGAATGAGGCGCGCATGAAGGAAGACCTCGAGGGCGTGGAGAGGGTGGCGGCGTGGGCTGCGGCACAAGGGGTCGACACTTGGAAGCAGAGCTTGGCTGCGCTCAAGACCATCATTGGAGAATCCCAGCAGTAAAGCGTGTGCCAGTAGTAATTAAAAATATTCAGCCGGTGCCGTCTTCCACCGTCACTGATTCGAAACGCCCAAATCCGTCTACCTGGGTATTCGCAGTTCCTAAAACCTTGTAGAGTCCAAACCGGCTCTCATGTACATGACGCCCATGTGCCTTGTGCCGCCCCAGGGGCCGCCCCCTCCGGATATGCACTTTCGGCGAATAAACTTGGGGTGGTATCTCGAAACCAAACAAAAGGAAAGCCCAAACCCTCGGCGTAATCATAAGCTATGCCTCAATCGTTTATCCTATCGGCCTCCCATTATCCTTTGCGTCTGCCTCTCATCATTCATCGTCATTGTACTCTTGGCTGTCAATCAAGATGACAACCGTGACTGTTGCTGCGTATGCCTCTCGAATCGCACATGCCAGGCTGCCCAGAATCAGCTACTGCTCCCGCCCCCGAAAGATACGTTGGACAAAACTTACCACGTGGTTCTCAGGTCTGCAACAACAGCGCTGAGGCCCCAGTAGGAGCACCAGGCTCGCACCAAAACCTCGTTATCCCGAACTCCAAACGCTTCCGCCACCAGAACCTGCTCCTCTTCGGCCTGCTCGTGGCTCGATGCTGCGTTGGGACCAGGGTTGGAGCTTGTGCGAGAGCTACGAGCGCTCTGGGACTGCCCGTACAGCCCGCCCCAGTCCTTGATGTTCATAACCTCGTCTGCACGCACACTTTGGTAGGTATAGTCGAAGAAGAGCGTATGCGGGCCGTCGGAGCATGGCCATGCCGAAATGAAGGACACGTCGAAGGTCAGGCGCATAGGCCAAGACACACCGTCGATTGCAAACTGGATAGTCGCGTCGTAACTCCTCGGCGCTGGTGGAGGATCCTGGAATTGATCCGGAATGGCCCTGAAGCTGAGGCGCTCGATGCGCACCGTATCGATAACATCGTCTGCATCCGGAGCAACCAGTTTGTAGTCGCTGACCGGGAACACATCGGCGGGAGGGCCCAGAGGATCGCACCGCTCGCTCATCGATTGGACGTCTTCTGGTGTCATGCGTTGCCGCGGCCGACGTGATCGTATGCGCGCAATTTGCGACCTGGCCAGGTCGGTGGTCGGACGCGCCGGCCCAACCCAGCCCGCCAAAGACCTGCACGTCGGCGCGAGAACCTTGCCTATGATTGACGAAGCAGTCCAGTAGGTGTAACTATTCCTATACTGGAAGCCGCAGTTGGGATGGAGGTGGTTGAGCATGGCGAGGGAATCTGTTGCCCTATCGGGATCAACGTCGATGAGCGTGTTCATGATGAGGAACGGAAAACTGGGCTGTTCAAAGTAAGCATCAGTGTAGAACCGGATGACTCAACAACTTACCCCTGGCAGCACGAGACCGCTGAAAAAGGCCAACGCATCGGAGCTTATCACGTCCAAACTGGCCTCCATATCCCGTTGCTTCATCGCATCAAGTGTCTGGCCCAAATTTGGCCACTTCATCATCTGTGCAAAGCGCCGTAACATCCTGATCTGCCTCTTTTTCAAGCGGAACCGAAGGCTGACTGGTGGAGAGTTAACACGTGCAACTATCAGAGCATCGTAGACCTTACTTTGATCGACTGTTTTGCCGTAGCTTTCGACCCTGACGTGCTCTCGCCAGCGCCTTGCCAATGCGAGATCCCACTGGATGGTGGGTGGCAGTTGGGGAACCAGCTTCTCCTTGGCCCAGTCTCCGTGCAGCTTGGAGTTGATACGAAGGTCGAGCTCCATGCTGAGGAGAAGTTGGTGACAAAACTTGATGTATTGTTGCTGGCTGGAGTGGCTGGGATCGAAGATGAAGCGGGTGACGACTTGGTTTTTAGCATGGGTAAAGTCGATCCAGTCCGGCCGGGTCAACACCATGATCAGATCGGTAATCTGCTTGTCTAGTGCCTTGTGCGGGTTGAGGGGCTTATCGGGGTCTCGAAGAAAGCGGCGATACAGGCTCTTGTACATCTGCTCTTCGTCGTCGTCCTCCAAGCCCGACTCCAGCTCCTTGAGCCGTCGAAATATGTGACTCAAATCCACTTCCCGAGGCGCAACACCAGAATCTCTAAGGGCCATCGTTGGGGGCAGGATGCTTGCCATGGCGGCCCACTGGTTCAGAGTGATTGTTCCGGGTCTTTGACCGTGGAAGAAGGCGTAACTGGGCTGCTCGAGAGTCTCCCATGGATAGTCGGCAACACCAGGTCCCTGCATGCGGAGTGTCATCAGCTGGGTCATGGAGTCGTGCAAGTTGATAGTGTCGGAATCTTCATTCTTGTTCCCGGTGGAAGTCGTGTAGAGAGCGTAGTAGTGGTCTGAAGCGTGGGGAACAGGACGTTTGTGGCCGCGGTGAGCCGGCGCGCCACGCGACACAAGGTTCATGGCGAGTCCCAAGGTGAGTTCCTCTTGGCTGGACATGCCGGACGGCGGCCATTCTGTCAGTGGCCCCGGTTCGAGGTCAAGGCCGTTGGGGTGAGCGCGACCCTTGCCTTTCGCGTGAGCCGGATCGGGCCTCCTTGGCCGCCGGCGAGAACTGGCTGAGGGCGGGTGGCCCTTGGGGGATTCAACGGTCCTCATGCCGCCAGACATGTTGGGGAGGGAGCGGCGCCTCCGGGGTACGACATCGCCATCGCTCGCTCTACGTGACTCGGGCTTCTCCTGGAATAGTGTCAGTAGGCAAGTGCTCGTTGGCAACGCCAGCATCGTCGGCGGTTGGGCGGAGGGCCGTACAAGTATCCCTTTCCTGGCGAGGCTCCTATTCCTAAACAGGCCGCTCCAAAACTTCTTCTTCTCGGGTCGGCCTTCTCTATCCCTCTCCTTCTCTTCTCTGACATCGGCCATGGCGCATTAATAAATTAACGATGAGGCCTCAAGGGGCAATGCTTCGCTCGAGAAAACGAATGGCGATGGAAATACAAAGTCAAGTCCGTGAAGAACCATGGGGATGCAGACGAGGACTGAATGGACGTGGCGTTGGCGTATTCGTCAATGACGGTGGCTGCGCAGCGTAGCGTGTGCGTCGCGGGAATGCGCCTGTCGCAGACAGACCAGGCGCAGGCGATCCGGCGTCAGCTCAGAAGTCTCAAAGAGAGACGGTTCCGTTGAAGATAGTCTCGTTCGCGATCACGACCAAAACCGTAGGATCATTCTGAAGCAGCCGATTTGTTTACCGGATCGTCCGTCTTCTCGGTCGTTGTCGTCGGAGGGATGGAGAACGGACAAGGGCGCGGAAGTCTGTGGGTGCAGAACGTCTGTGAGGTATCCGAATTCAAAGTAGCATCCCAAAATGCGCAAACAGGAAACGCAAGGGAAGGGCAGGTAAAAAGGGTATGCCGGGAGTAAAGCTTGGGTGCAGGTAAGTGTAAGCGTCCCGTAGCTGTAAATGGCCGCGGTCGTCAGCTAGAGGACCGCAGTAAACTGGACGCTATCGGGGGATGGTAAAGCTGGAAAGCCGATGGTGCAGTCGCAATGCAAGCTCGAAGTCAAGTCGAGTATTCATGTGCCGAAGTTGCAGTGTAACTTTGTGAATGCGGCGTGAGATGACCGAGGGTCCGGGCGGCGAAGCTTCTTCTCTCTGGAGGCGATGGGTTTGGTATGGCGCGGTGGCTGTGGTTATGGTTATGGTGGTGGTGGTGGTGGAGGTGGTGATGGTGATGGGTGATGGTGATGTTGACAATGGCGATGGTGGGCACCAAAGATCAATACCCAAGAAAGGGAAGGAAGGATCATGGGAGGGTGTACTATGTAATACTAGCGAAGTTATGGTTTTTTCCTCGTCAGGTTCTCGCTCAGTCTCTCGCATTTCTCTGGCTCTATCCGTACAACTACTGGGTACCAAAAGCAGGGCTGTAGTGATTAATAGTTGGCTCCGTCCGTGGCTGGTCAGGTCAAGGGAGGCAGAGGTACTTTCTTTTCTACTTGCTATTCCTAGTTGTTGCTGTCGCGTGCCTTCTGTCGCCTTAGGATGACCTAGGTACTTTGGTGCAGTTCCCTGGCTTGCTAGGAAGTATGCGGTAATACCGTCTTGGTGATGAACAGCACCTGCCTGTGGATGTTCTTGGAATATCATAGTATGGTGCATGCGTCGTGATGCAAGGAAGGGGCGACTGGCCTTTCGTCTACAAGTAGATAAGGCAGTGCCTCCCCTCTGTCGATGTTACAAGTACAAGTACGCAGTAAGGGCCTGGCGAGGTATAATTCTCCTCACTGCAGGTGAACTCTGCAAATATCAGTACCTTACTGCATGCCATACCATACCGCGTACGCAGTAAACCCAAGTGAGGTTGTTTTACTAATCACGGCCATTACCTACTATGTACGGATAGTTCACCTCCATCTTTCAACACCAGGTTCCATTTGTCTCTGCGCCACCTACTGCGTACACGACACCTTACTTTGAGTTCCTCTTGTGTCGCCAGCCCCAGACAGTCCTTTCTACTCAGCCCAGCCATCGCCATCCAGTGGCTGTGGCCAAAGTCTGCAAAGTGCTGCCAGACTGTGCGCAGTGCGGTCGCGATAGGCCACGAGCCCGCCATGCCCGAAACTGTTACAATGGGTGAGCTTGCGTGGTTTGGCATCAAGGAAGGGACTGCCCAGTCTTGTTTGATATTGTTGTAGCAATGCTTGTACAAACGTGCCACGTCGTGGCGCCATTGCGCTGCATCCACGTTCGCTGACTCGCATGCCACCAAATCCATCGCTTAACAGTACGCAGTACGCAGTACGCAGTACACAGTAGCCAGCCGCCAACGCTTCGTTGTCCATTATTTGCATCCCCATCCATCTTCTTCCTGCCTGCGTTAGGTACTCGTACGCTGGATGACAATAACTGCGTATTCCGACACCTCCCCGGAACCCTAACCCTGCATCGGCAGCGAAGGAAGTCCATGCACGTCAACGGTGAAATCCACCAACCGATGCCACTCAAAGAGTTCGACGGCTCGTCCACGGCTCCTTGATCGAGATCGTGCGCTGGAAGATGCTTGTCACCCAACTGATTGTTGCCACTGCCTGTGGCTGTTATACCAGAGAAGTTCGATTCTTTTCAGCGCTATTGGCATTGGCCTAGCGGTCCAGTTTTTGGTAGGGTGATGGTTGGAATTCGATGGCGTAGCAGATCCAGTGATTTCTATGGTCACTGCATAATCGTTTTCGGCGACGCGACTGATGCTTCCCTCGGAAGCAATCAAGCCGGGCTTATTAGCGATTGGGCTTTTTGTGATGCGAGGAGACTCGGTACTCGATCCGCCATGTTTACGATTACACCAGAAGAAGGGACGGTATAAATCACCGAAAATCCGTAAAGGTAGATGTGTGTGTACGTAGTATTGTCTAGGTTCCTCTACCTGGACGGGGGGGTCTACATATCAAAAGCAGGGTGGCCTGATTACATAATGCCATCCTTCCGCACTGATACCGAACCCTCAGGTACAGCCATCACGGCCGAAACACCCGGGACAGAGTCAACTTATGAGTCCTGACAGCCCGCAATCTCATCCAACCCGCCTCCTCAATGTCAATGTCCGCCATCAAACAATTTCACCCTCGCTAATAGAAACCAACTTCCGACACGTCCGCCATCCACCCGGTATGTCCTGTCTTGCCGTAGCCGCCCTGCACTCCATGCCGCAGGGCTCTGGATAGCCTCCTCTACGTCGTGGACCATCGCAACCTCCCACCGTGTCGCGGTTTTTCAGAACCAACATGGCAGCTACTGCGTAACACACGCTACCACTTGACGTGTTCTAGTGCAGTGATTCAGCAACGTGGCACCGTCGCCATGGTTCTTGCCCCAGCCACGGCCTGACTGGTTCCTGCCCCCGATGGATCTTCCTGGTGATATTCTGGGGCCATGGTTTCGACGTGTCGGTCAAGTGGTGCGACAGCCATGTCCAGTGCAAGTGCTCTCTCCCTCTCCCTGAGAGACTGTCTATTGATGGATTTTAACAATCTCAGCAAGGTGTACTCTTTTCCATTGCGTAACTGTTTCCTTTTTCTCACCTGTTTTGCAGTAACACCAAGTCCCTGGTGTAGTAAATCATCGAGTTGAGCCAGATACGCAAATGCAGCCGCAACCTTGTATCATATATGGGCGCTGCGGCCACACGCGGTAACGCCAAAATACGGCGGAAAATGACATTCTTGCTGGTCGAACATGGCAATCTTTGCCCAAAGTTTCTGTTACACTCTCTGTGCGCACTGGAATCTTTGCCAAACATAGTTGGCTACGTCCCGAAACTCATCAGCGAGGGAACGGACGGTGCTCTTGGACCCCTGAACTCTGAAATCTTGCCATCGCAAGTGGAATGCCTGTCGCATGTGCTAGGTCTGTTCTCACGGTGGTCAAAGAAGTGAACAAATGGGGGGGGAGAGAGAGAGAGAGAGAGAGCGAGAATAAGACGAAAACTGACGAGGTTTGTCCGGCCGGGATACCTACCTCCATTCCATGCTTCCCCTGCTGCCGGAGCCCGTCCGGAGTTTGGTCCGTTCAGGACCCATCCCACAGTTGCGACGGCGTGCCGTGTTCATGCCCTTCATGCCCTCAGATAGAGTGCCCGGACAGGTGGTTCATGCCTCCTCGCGCCTTGCTATACGCCGATATCTGGTCAACCTAGATAGCGTGCCTGGATATCTATCCCACAGGTTGCTAACAAAAAGTATATATCCCATCTCGAGGAACGGACTGAACCCTCCGGAAAATGGCACTGGGCGAGTCAAGTTTACGGCGATCAATCGCGGAAAGACATAGACCGCACCCTTCCAGTGCTGCGCTGTCGAACCTCGACGATTTGGTGTCGTCTGACGTCTGCAACTTCGTCACCTCAACCACGCCTGATTGCTCATTCTGAGCATACCTCATTCCCGCCAATCTATCAGCTTCCACATCCTCGTGTGTCCATCAGCACGGTTCTTAAAAGATGCAATCCCCGTCATGAATCTTCTGCTCGTCTTAGTGAAAATAATTTCTCTCAGTCACATCGAGGTTTATGTACATGCGAGATGAAATTCCGGGACCCGCCCTACGTGCAGGTGACACGGTCATGCGGCTATTGATAGCCGTCAAAGCCAAGAAGTCGTCGTGCCAGCAGACCCTTACCATGCTTCTCTGACTCCAGCCTTCGTCAGCACCCATCATTGACAGTGCAGATGAGTCGACTGAAATATAGCGAATTATCATGTTTCAGAACAGCAGGTAAAGGCGTCCGTAAGGAGTTGACAATAGAAGAACAATGACAGCGAAGGAAGAGGACGGAGGAGAATAGTAGTAGTGACAGACAGCAGCAACAAACAACAGAGGAGGATAGTCACTAGTTAGTAGTGACGGACGACGGTGACGGACGGCGACAGACGACGACAGATACCTAACGTTACGTTCTAGACAAGATAGTAAGGTATTTACACACTACAGACCTCACCAAATACACGCATCGGGTATAAACGATTTATGCACACTGCTATTGTATCACGTATGTACAATTCTGGTATACTCAAAACAAGACGAACATGCCAAGTCGCCGAAAAGAAGAAAAAGGAAAAGTCACCATACTTCTCGCTAAAAGCACGATTTCGCTGGGGTATCATAAGAGAACCCTCATGTCCAGTTCCGGTCCCATCCCGTCCTTCGCCCCCGTACTGCTGACCTCGCGGTCTATCATGTCATTTTCTTCCTACTCCCGAAGCCACAAAGTGTGAATTCTCTCTCAATCTTAAGCCTGGACGGCCTGGTCGGGCTTCACACGGCCAAAGATCTCGCCGGCGGTACGCTTGACGATACCGCCCGTGACGGGGAGGCTGGTGCACTGCTCGAGGTACAGATCGATCTCGCGAGCGGCCTGTCTTCCTTCGTTGATACCCCTGGAACGTGTTAGAAGCAGATCGAGACGTGGAAAAGAATGAGTGAAACTTACCAAACAATGAGAGACTGGCCACGGCGGCAGTCACCGGCAGCAAAGACACCGGGGACGTTGGTGCTGTACTTGCCAGGAGGAGTCTTGACATTCTTGCGAGCGTCCTTCTCGATGTCATCGCCGAAAAGGCGGGTCTCGGGACCGAGGAAACCCATGGAGAGGAGGACGAGGTCTGCCGGGAAGAACTGCTGGGAGCCTTCGATCTTCTTCATGTCCCAACCGCCGGTGGCAGAGCGAGTCCACTCGACGCGGATGGTGTTGATGCCCTTGACCTTGCCAGAGCCGTCGTCGACAAACTCCTCAGACATGATGCAGTACTCGCGGGGGTCCTTGCCCATGTGCTGCTTGACCTCGGTGTGGCCGTAGTCCACACGGTAGATGCGAGGCCACTGGGGCCAGGGGTTGTCGCGGGCACGCTCCGGAGGAGGCTGGGGCAGCAGCTCGAAGTTGATGACGGACTTGGCACCGTGACGGACGGAAGTACCAATGCAGTCGTTACCGGTGTCACCACCACCAATGACGATGACGTCCTTGCCCTTGGCGGAGATGTATGAGCCGTCCTGGAGCTCGGAGTCGAGGAGGGACTTGGTGTTCTTATGGAGGAACTCCATAGCATAGTGAATACCCTCGAGCTGGCGGCCCTTGATGGGGAGGTCACGGGCGACAGTGGCACCAGTGGCGATGACGACAGCGTCGTTCTCGGCCTTGAGGTCCATGAGCTGGATGTCCTCGCCGACGGCAACGCCGCACTTGAAGATGATACCCTCGGCGGCCATGAAGTCGGTACGGCGCTTGACGATGCGCTTGTCGAGCTTCATGTTGGGGATACCATACATGAGCAGACCACCGGGGCGATCGGCGCGCTCGTAAACGGTGACGGTGTGTCCGGCGCGGTTGAGCTGGTCGGCGGCGGCCAAACCGGCGGGTCCGGAACCGACGACGGCAATCTTCTTGCCAGTGCGGACCTCGGGAGGCGTAGGAACCATCCAGCCCTGCTCGAATCCGCGGTCAATGATGGCACACTCAATCGACTTAATGCCAACGGGGTCCTCGTTGATGCCGAGAACGCAAGCACCCTCGCAAGGAGCTGGGCACACACGACCAGTGAACTCGGGGAAGTTGTTGGTCATGAGCAGGCGGTTGAGAGCATCCTTCCATTGATTTTGAAAGACCAATTCGGTCCATTTGGGGATGATGTTGGAGATGGGGCACCCAGTCTCAGACTGGCAGAAGGGAACACCGCAATCCATGCAACGAGCAGACTGGTACTTGAGCTCATCCTCGTCGAGACGAGACGAAAGCTCGGCCCAGTCCTTGGTACGGGTCTTGGGGTTTCTGTACTTCTCAGCACGGCGCTGGTACTTCATGAAGCCCTTGGTCTTGTCCAGGACGAGAGCGCGCTTCTTCTCGGCGGCATTGTCACCGATGGTCTCCTCAATGTCCTGGAGCTTGGCGGCCTTGTCCTCTTTCTTGTTGTGGATGCCAGAGACGATGGGGAGGCTGTACTCGGCGCGCTTGGCCTCAGCGGCCTTGGCGGCCTCCTCAGCAAGGACGCGCTTGTAGTCGACAGGCATAACCTTGACGAAGCGGGACAGAGCGCGGTTGAAGTCGAGGAGGATGCGAGCAGCCAACTCAGAGCCCGTGTAGTGGTGATGATCCTCGATGAGACCGCGAAGGTAGGCGATCTCGGTGGGCTCCTCGACGGCTTCGGCCTCGACCATCTCGGTGTTCAGCTTGGAGAGGAAGTCCTTGTTGATATCGAGGACGTAGGCGATGCCACCAGACATACCGGCAGCGAAGTTGCGACCAGTGCTGCCCAAAATGACAATGCGACCACCAGTCATGTACTCGCAACCGTGGTCACCGACACCCTCAACGATAGCGGTGGCACCGGAGTTACGGACAGCGAAACGCTCGGCGGCAACACCGCGGAAGAAGCAGGTACCCTTGGTGGCTCCGTACAAGCAAACGTTACCAACAATGATATTCTCCTCGGCCTTGAACACGGCGGAACGAGGGGGATAGACGATCAGGCGACCGCCAGAAAGACCCTTGCCGACGTAGTCGTTGGCATCACCCTCGAGCTCGAGGGTCACACCAGGAGCCAGGAACGCACCGAACGACTGGCCCGCGGAGCCCTTGATGTTGACGTGGACCGTGTCCAGCGGCAGACCGTCTTCGCCGTAGCGCTTGGAAATGTGGTACGAGAGGGAGGTACCCATGGCACGATCGGTGTTGACCACGTCGCACTCGATACGGGAGGGCAAGCCCTTGTCCAGTGTCAACTCGGCCTCGGAGATTAGCTTGTTGTCCAGGCGGACGTGAAGCTTGTGGTCCTGCTTCCGGACGTTGAAGGTCGCGACACCCGGGCGAAGCTTGTGAGCCGGTGTCAGGAGCAGGGAGAGGTCAATGTTGGCCGTCTTGTTAGTACGCAGGTCGTCGCGGACCCTGAGCACCTCGACGTGGCCTACCATCTCGTTGATTGTGCGGAAGCCGAGTCTAGCCATGATAGCACGCAGCTCGTTGGCCACATAGTAGAAAAAGTTGATAACATGCTCCGGAGTACCAGTAAATTTCTTGCGCAACTCAGGATCTTGCGTAGCGATACCGACAGGGCAGCTGTTTAAGTGGCACTTCCGCATGAAGATACAGCCCATGGCGATCAGAGGAGTCGTGGCAAAGCCCCATTCCTCTGCGCCAAGTAGACAGGCCATGGCGACATCGCGACCGGTGCGGAGTTGACCGTCGGTCTGCACCACAACACGGCCACGGAGGTCGTTCAGGACCAGAGTCTGATGGGTCTCGGCGAGACCAAGCTCCCAGGGAAGACCGGCGTACTTGATACCGGTCCAGCGGGAGGCACCGGTGCCACCATCGTGACCGGAGATCAGGATATGGTCGGCCTTGGCCTTGGCGACGCCGGAGGCGACGATACCGACACCGACCTCGGAAACGAGCTTGACAGAAACTCGGGAGCGAGGGCTGGCGCATTTCAAGTCGTAAATCAGCTGCTTCAGATCCTCAATGGAGTAAATGTCGTGGTGAGGAGGGGGTGAAATCAGTCCGACGCCAGGTGTGGAGTGGCGGGTGCGAGCGATGGACTTGGACACCTTGTGACCAGGAAGCTCACCACCTTCACCGGGCTTGGCTCCCTGGGCCATCTTGATCTGGAGCTCGTCGGAATCCGCTAGGTAGGCAGAGGTAACACCAAAGCGACCAGAAGCGACCTGCTTAATGGCAGAGCGCATGGTGTCGCCGTTGGGCAAACGCTGGGACCGCTCGGGGTCCTCACCACCCTCACCAGTGTTGGACTTGCCGCCGAGTCTGTTCATGGCGACGGCCAGGGTGGAGTGAGACTCCATGGAGATGGAACCATACGACATGGCACCCGTGCAGAAGCGACGGACAATTTCGGTCCAGGGTTCGACCTGCTCGATAGGAATGGGAGTGCAGTCCTCGAACTTGAAGTCGAGCATACCACGAAGCGTGCAGGCCTTGATCTGCTCGTACTGGGAACGGGAGTACGCCTCGTAGGACTTGTCGTTCTTGGTGCGGACGGCATCCTGGATGTTGGCAATGCAGGTGGGGTCGTTCATGTGAGCCTCACCACCATCGCGCCAATGGTACTCGCCAGACTCGGGCAGACCGGTAGCACCAACGGTGTAGCGGGAGGGGAAGCCACGCTCGTGGAAGCGGAACGCATCCTCGGCAATGAGCTCAAACGTAGAGCCTTGGATACGAGAGGCAGTACCGCGGAAGCAGCGCTCAATGACAGACTCGTCCAGGCCGAGGGCCTCGAAAATCTGGGCACCCTTGTACGAAGCCAGGGTAGAGATACCCATCTTGCTCATGACCTTGAGGATACCACCGTCGCAGGAGTGCTTGTAGTTGTGAATCAGAGCCTCATCGGAGAGCTTCTTCTTAATGAGCTTCTCGCGGTTGAGCTTGAGGATGCACTCCATGGAGAGGTAAGGGTTGACGGCATCGGCACCGTATCCGAGGAGAACACACATGTGGTGAACCTCACGAGCCTCGGCGGTCTCAACCACGATGGCAGCCATGGAACGCCACTTGTTGCTGACCATGTGGTGGTGGACCATACCGGAGGCCAGCAGGGCGGAGATGGGGACACGGTCCTTGGAGGTGTTGCGGTCGGACAGGACGATGATGCGGTCCTTGTTCTCGATGGCGGCGGTCGTCTCGTTACAGATGTGGTCGAGATGACGCAGGTAACCCTCGGTGCCCTCGCTCTTGGGGAAGGTCAGGTCGATGATCTTCACGGTCCACTCGGGGTGCATGGAGGAGATGTTCTTGAGAGAGTTGAACTCGGGGATCGAGAGGATGGGGCTGGGCAGCAGGAGGCGACCGCACTGAGACTTGTCCATCTCCAGCAAGTTGCCCTGGGGACCGACGTAGCACTCCAGAGACATGACGATCGACTCACGAATGGGGTCGATGGGCGGGTTGGTGACCTGGGCGAAGAGCTGGCGGAAGTACTCGTACAGAAGACGAGGAGCCTGAGATAGGCAAGCCAGGGGGGCATCGTTACCCATGGACCCCAGAGCTTCCTTCTCGTCAGAAGCCATGGGAGCGAGAAGCAAGCTGACCTGCTCGTGGGTGTAACCGAATGCCAGCAGGAGGGGGTCCTCTTGCAGGCGAGAAGCATCAGGCTTAGCAGCCACGTCAACAGTCTTGCAGACGGTCTCGAGAACCTTGGGCAACGTGATGAGCTCCTCGTCGATCCAGGCACGGAAATCCTGACGGCTGGAGACAGCCTCCTTCAACTCCCTGTCGTCGATGATACGGCCGGCAAGGGTGTCGACCAGGAGCATGCGACCAGGCTGAAGACGGCCCTTCTGGATGACTCTCTCAGGCTCGACGGGAATGGTTCCGACCTCAGAAGCGCAAATGATGCGGTCGTCGTCCATGACGTAGAAACGGCACGGACGGAGACCGTTACGGTCGAGGTTGGCACCGCAGTAGCGGCCGTCGGCGAAGGTGAAGAGCGCGGGGCCGTCCCAAGGCTCCATCTGGCAAGCAGCCCACTCGTAGAAAGCGGCCTTCTTGGGGTCCATGTGAGTGTTGCCCTGCCAGGCCTCGGGGACCATGAGCATGACAGCCTCAGGGAGCGAGAGAACACCGTTGATGGTCAGCAACTCAAGAACGTTGTCGAAAGCAGCAGAGTCAGAACCGCCATCCTCGACAACGGGGTAAAGCAGCTCCAGCTCGTCCTTGAAGTTGTCGGACTCCATGACACCCTCACGGGCTCTCATCCAGTTCTTGTTACCGCGGAGCGTGTTAATTTCACCGTTGTGGGCAGCCCATCTCAAAGGCTGGGCACGATCCCACGATGGGAAGGTGTTGGTGGAGAAACGGGAGTGTACAAGAGCGAAATGAGCCTCGTAGTCAGCGTTAACCAGGTCGTAGTAGTACTGGTAGACCTGGACGGGGGCCAGTTGTCCCTTGTACACAATGTTCTTGTTGGACAGAGAGCTGATGTAGAACCAGTTCTGGAGACCGATGGTGTGGGTGGCTCGCTTTCTGAGGACATACAGCTGTCTTTCGAAGAGTCTGTCATCAAACTGCTCAGGGTCGGTGTTCTCGGGGGCGTTGCCCTGGCCGTAGGCAGAGGTCAAGACGACAAAGGGCTGCGCAATGATGGGCTCACGAGACTTGGCGGCCGGACCAAGCAGAGTGGAATCAACGGGAGGCCTTCGCCATCCCAAGACACGCAGGCCTAACGATTCGGCAATATCTTCCAACTGCCTCCGAGACTCCTGAAGAGTCTCCTCGTCTGGCTTAAAGAACAGGTTTCCCGTCGCGTATTGTCCCAGAGGCGGCAGCTTAATGCCCTCCTCTTTTTCAAAATTCTTGACGAAGAACTTGTGGGGGATCGAAGTCATGACGCCAGCGCCATCACCGTCTCGTGCATCAGATCCCACAGCACCTCTGTGGGTCATGTTGCAAAGCAGGTTGCGCGCTGCCCGAGAAGTTAGCATGGCTGGTTTGTGGATATCGAAGGCGTGCGAATCTCACCATCGCTGACGATCTTGTGGCTAGGCTTGCCCTTGATGTGGCTGCCGAGAGTCAGTGAATGATACTAGAGAGTTGGCGCATCTCTGGATGGGCATACCAAGCAAAGCCGACACCGCATGCATCTTTCTCCAAGCTAGGATCGTACAATCCTCTTTGAGGGCGTTAGCACTGGGCACTTCTGCTCGAACACACGGCCGAGACGTACTGCTTCACCGGCAGAGCACCCGCCCAAGAGGAGTTGTTCTCCGTCTGGTAGTCATAGGGAGTGTATTGCTCTTTCTCAGATTCAATGTGGATTTGTCGGTCGTCGAAATCCTCGTGCAGGCCCATGCTAGGCGAGGAATCGAGCCTTGTGAGTGTTGATGATGAGAGCTTGTGTAATCGTCGAGGGGATGCCTATTCCAGTCGGCGATATGCGATCGTTGGGAGCAATCGCTCGGGTACAGATCTGTCGAGCGCGAGAGAGCAAAAGTCAGTAAAGCGAGCGAGGTGTGCAGACTTTTTTTGTTGATAACAGCGCAATGCAGAAGGTAGATTAGATGAGGGAGAGTGACCAGTGGTAGTCGGGGAAAATCCGATTGTGGCGATACGCAGAAGCGTCAATGGCAGACGAAGAAGCCGGGTGGTCAAGAGAGGTGATCGAAGACTTCGAGTTGTAGGTGACAGCAGATTGGTGGCGAGCAAATATGGTTGAGGAGATCGAATGCGGGGTGATAGACGTCTTTCAGATTAAGCTCGGATCCGGCCAAGAGACGCACGGAATACCTGAGGACAGAGAGAACCTTTCTGGGACGGTGAAAAACTCTGCTCTCGACCTGGTGTGTGCAACGGCGGCCGGAAACAGAGGCACGCAGGCAGAGTTGAATGTGTGCAACCAGTGGGAGCAACAACAGCATTGTTGTTCCCAGCATGGAGAAAAGCCAGCATCTCCAAATCAAGACCACCGACAGCAACAAGCCAGACGTAGCAAGCCAGACGTAGCAAGCCAGACGTGGCAAGCGTCAATGGCGGCAACAGCAGCAACAGCAGGGCCTACAAGTTCGCATGCAATGGCCAGCAGTGATTGTGCTTGGAGCAGCCTAGCACGTGGTGATAGAAACCACCCAACGCACAAAAAGGCCGAGCAAGCTGATCCAGCAAGCCACTATCAACAACACCCCAAAGTCAGCTAGCTCTTCCACACAACTCCCGTGTTCTTATACACATGGATGCCAGAGGCAACCGACTGCGGAACACAGTAGGGGGAGTGGGAGAGTCAGAGACAATGGGGGGCGATGACGATGATTGCAGAATGGCCAATTGCGGTGCCGACAGGTGCCAGCGGGTTTCCCATGGTAAGGCCAGCCAATGGTAGGTGGGCTAATGGCAACGCAGACCGAGGAAGAGGAGAGGCGTGCAACTAGGAGAAGCGACGCAAAAGCAGCCAGCCCGTCCATCGTATCTGTCAGAGACAGATGGAGCGAGACAAACAGGCATCTTGCGTGTGCATTCCGGCTGTTGATGCTAGCATGCCCCTCCAAATCTGGCATGGAAATGGATGACATGTCTGCTTTGCTTGGTGATGCTGGTTCTGGCTCTGGTGCTAGTCGTGCTAGTGTCGGTAGGCCGCCACCGGCCGACAGCTGCTGCCCCTCCACAGGTTTTTTTTTTTCTCTTCATGGTGGTGCTGTTTTGGCTTCGGCTGATAGGCGATTGCAAGCTCCATTCCTGCGGTGACCTTACATCACCGCCACAGGGATGTCGACCAGGGGGGTCGACCGTCTGGACCTGGGGGTGTGTGGGGTGGGGTCAACTGCAGCTGGTAGGCGCGAACCCGAGAAAAGTGCATGTGTAGCGCGAAGCACTGCAGAGAAAAGAATGTAGCCGGAGATGCCACACTCGAAGGAGATGCTATCTTTCTCTCGCAAAGCCATTGCTGTTGCAGTTGCAGTGCTGATGTGCTGATGCCGCTTGCACGGAGCGATAACGACCATTGTCGACTCGCCGTTTCCGTCCCGGGTGCCTTGCTCTCAGATATTCGGTGTCTCGGTCCAAGGCTTTGCGTCTCCATGTCTCCATCTCTTTCTCTCTCTCCTTCGACGTTCGAGTGTCTTCAGGCTGCGTCTGCTGCGATTTCGGATCGAGTGGTGGTGGTGGGAAGGTGGGAAGTGCGTGTAGGCGGCATGACATGGCAGAAGAGTCGAAGGCATCAAGCCTCTGTCTCTGGGTGAGCAAAGTAAATTCACTTACCGACAAGCGTTGGGTATACTGTAGGACCAAAAGGTCGATATGGATGCGCAATGGAGTCGAGAGGGTTTCTTTTACTACCGTCGAGGCACCGCGCGAGAGGAGTGGAGAGTGGAAGGGCGGGAGAAAGAGGGAAGCAAAAGAAGTGGTGGGAGGTGGGAGATGGACAACCTTTTATGAGGTGGACAGTCCTAGTCCTGGCTCGAGAGATGGTCGGGTGTAAAAGGTGAAGGGTTGGGTTGAATGGTGTGGATGGTGGAGGAGAGGAGTAGCGCAGAGAGCAGAGAGTCCTGAGTCGGCGCTGGCAAAGCTGGGCCGCGGACCAGGGTGAATGGATGGATAGGAGGACTGCAGAGCAGGAGATTCGCCGGCGGCCACCCGAGACGACAAGGTGCAAGGGCATCACATTCACAGCCTACAGTGCCTGACGGCTGAGGCCATTGGAAACTAGATAATTTGGATGAATAAGACTACCATTGTACGTGGATGGAGACAATGTGTGGGCACGGGAATCTGGAGCCTACGCCGGCTACCTTGGGTGCTGTCCTTGGGTATAGGTACTGTGGACTAATTATTAGGTGCGTACGCAGTACACAGTAAACAACACTGATTGATTCCCGCTTCAGAGGCAATGGCAAAACTGAGGTCCATCGATGTTAACCACGCCGCAGAATAGGCTTCCTTTTTCTGCTCAATCCTTTTTTTTTTTTTTGGCCTGACTCTTCGTAATGGTCACAGCAAGCGCTGGCTGTTCTGCTCCGCAAGATCTCCACCAATGCTGACTCCTAGCTTTAACAATATGCTCGGTCTGTAATCCGTACTGGCCAGCGAAGGGGAAAGGAAAAAGGACCGTTTATACTGCCGTGGGTAATTTGCGAGCTGCAGAGCAGACGAGACGCCAGACGGAGAAGGCGCCCACTTGCTTTCACTGCCTCTCTCTCAATTTGGGATGCTTTTTCTGCTGAAGGAGAGGGGCCGACGAGCGATAGTGGGGGTTTTGCATGCGTGGGTACAGGATGCGGTGGGACGAAAAGGGATACGTGCCGTCTATTTCCTTCTGCACCTCTGCAGAACTGAGATGGGATGGGATCATCTTGCAGGGATGAACGCACCGAGTATCCAGCAGCACCAACAGCAGAACCAGTAGCATCGATCGTTACCACAGCGCAGTGGTGTTGCTACAGTGGCTCCGTACCTACCTAGACGGCGATTCCATGCTCTTAAAGTCGGACAAGTCGGTCTTCTCTTCCTCACCACTTGCCCAATTCTACACCTGCTTACTTTCTGCTCCTCGGCCTGTTTCCTCTCCTCGATACGCCAGCGAATAGGCAGGAAGAGGAGGAAGAGCCAGTCGAGAATGAACTGGAATTCCCGGCAGAAGGAGCCTGCCTGCCCAGTGGGGTGCGGGTTCCAAAAGAGCACTTGCAGTGCAGCGCTATTTGAGAGCCTAACAGCGCGACAGCCAATCACAGCCTCGCTCAATCAAACACCGTCGCCTCCCATTGGCGGGGATCCATACCGTACTTTCCTCCCTGACTCTCTCTTTCTCTCGCTGGCAGTACACAGTAGTAACGTGAAGTGTCTCCTTCCGCAGGCCCTGAGTGAGTCCTCTCCGCCCCGCCTCCGGTCCATGTCCACCTTCCAGGTTGCTGTGCTGGATGTCGGGCATCGTGGGTGCGTGGCCATTCGCTTCATCTACATACAAGTAGTACTGCTCCGTTTTTCGGTCCACGTCTCTTCAGTGGAGAATCCTTTCGAAACCCTGCAACGCAGCCATGTCACCCTGCTGGTTTCCCGGTATTGCCCACGCATCCCATGCCCTGTTCTGATGCTGACGAGCCATGAACCTTGGAACTTGCGCCTTTCGAATGGCCTGTCCATGGCGAAGATGGCCTGAAGGTGGACCGTCCAGCGCACGATTTGCCCTTCGGTGGCGCTGCTGAAGCCTGGGTGGACACCGCGTCTTCGGGGAAAATGAATTGCTTCGGGACGACTATGCGGAACAACCAGATGCCAGAAAACAGCGCACGTTGAGAGAGAAACGGGCCACTGCGAGGCCACTGCTGTTTCGGTTGCTTTTGCGTCTGCACCACTGTCTGCTCCTACGATGTACGGATGCTTTGCGCGGCATTCGTCTAGTCAAGTTCGGCATTATATCCGAACCTTCGATTCGTCTTCCTCTGCTCTCTGTCGCGACGGAAGTAAACCTTCGATTCGTCTTCCTCTGCTCTCTGTCGCGACGGAAGTCTATCCGCGGAAAGACGGCATGGGTGAAGAACAGCACCTAAGTTTTTTTTTTTTCCCTCCAAGACGGCTTGGTCATCTCCGGTCTCCGGTCTCCGGCCACGTCAACGTCGATCGACGCTCCTCGCCTTCGACTCTCTCATCAGCAGCCCTTCGCGGCTCCAAGTCACCCCAACTCCAACCATCAAACTCGCCCCGCCTCGCCTTGACTCTCCATCTCGCTTTCCCCAATGGCCCAAGCAGTCATTCGTCCCCAGATACCACCATACTCAGTAGGCAAGACGTCCCGGCAATCTTCACCCCCATGCACCGCGAAACGCCCACCCCCTCCACGATGGACGTGCCAACGTTGTCTGCGGGGCTCACCCTAACCGTTCGGCAATCCTTCCTGCTGTGCAACTGGATCAACAACGGCTCGAAGATGGGCTTTCTCTTGTGGAGGTTGGCCTTCCACCTCAGTTGCATGACGACATTGAAAAAAGCCAAGTTCCATAAGAGAAAGTTGAAAAGTCCCTGCCAAAGTTTCTAGCTCTAGCCGACATGAGACTCATTGAGAGGCCTCTGTCCGTACTGAACTTTGATTTCAACAAATGCTTCTAGTGGTTTTTTCATGCATCGAGAAGCACGGCCGAACACCCGAGCAGCTTTTCGCGCCCTATGCCGTAGCCCGACAGCACCATCAACGCATGAAACACACAAAGTTGGCTCGTTCAAGATGTCTCTCGTTTTGTCCTACATGAGGAAGCTCCACAACAGTCGATTTTCTCGTGCATATTCAAATCAACCGTCGCAGTCTACGATGTACAGTAGTGTGTGCAATACCGTCTACTATGTATGCACACCTTTCCTGTGCCATAACACCAAGACCAACCAATTGCATCTCCTTCAATATGGGCGGCTAGCTTCTCGAAGCCCGCAACGAAACAGCAGCATCGGCAGCTACTCCGAGGCTTCAAACTGCTTTCTTGACGACAAGGGGGGGGAAGCGGTTGGCTGACAAACTGAACCTCCTGCAGGCAACACCGTGACCCCCAAGTTCTCTCCCATAACAATAGCTCGGCGTAGTTAACAGAAATTCGACTTGGAGACCCAGCTCTTCGGCCAAATCCAGACAACCAGAGATGCACCCCACACACCGTATGCAGTACTGACAAGGGCCATCCAGCCGACTGCGAAACGACGTAGTATAGCTGAAAGGTTAATGTCACTAAGAGCAAGCTTTACGGCCCCAGCCAATCATCCAGGGGCATTTCAAAGATGCCCGCGGCCGATGTCGCCTCGGCCCTTGGGGCCCCTGAAAGGCCGCAGGAAAGCCCCCCCAAGGAATTGGACCCGGACCCTTCTCGGGCAAGGGGGAATCAAGCAATGCTGCGGGTGATTTGGGTGAGAGTTGGGGGGGCCTGGAGAGATGGCGTCGGATGTCGTTCGTCCCCAGCTTCGCTTGCACATGCTTCCGCCGTCCAAGTAGACCAGGAAGGGGACCAGAAAGGGCCTGCACTCGTACTAGCGTTCGAGACCAACGACTGTCGAGTGGCCGTTCGCTCTGCAACTCACGTTTACGCAGTATGCTTGTGCCGTGGCGTGGGCAGTGGCAATGGCAGCGACAGTCTAGAAAACCCGATCCAAGTCTGACCCCGAAGTCTTTGCGTCATGGAGTCAACACCACGCAGATTCCGACTTGTATTCGAGTTTGGGCGTCGGATGAGGGTCGCCGCCGTATCTTTGGCTCCCGTCGACACCACCTCCGATCTGCGGAAGTTGGTGGTGTTGATTGCTGCGCGGCAGAGGCCGACGGGAGACCAGGGATCGTCTGCGCGACTTTCGCTCTTTTCTTCCAAAGCGCCAGAGGCACTCTTGAGCGATGAGATAATACACGTCGCGACTGCAAACAACACACGGGTACGGCGCAGGGTGTGCTGGAAGGCTGGCCAATGGCAAGCAGCACATGCACCGAGAGAGGAGGAGATCAGAACGACTGTGATCAACAGATGAGAAGGGTGGCCGGCATTCCATTGTCGCACAGAATGACATACGGATAAGGCAACGAATCGCACTCGTGTCCGTACACATCCAGCGGCAGACACGGACTGTGTTGAGCGCGTGACTGATTGCATCACAGCGTCAACGGCTTGTCATCTAATAAGCTAGCGACGACTGCGTGAGGGTTGCTGTCAAAGAATCGACAACGTGAAATTGCAAGGGCCGTCCAATCATGTACGTCGCCGCATCTTCAACCGTCTTATCTCGAGCCAACCACGACGTTGGTCTGCCGCATTTGCATCTGAGCTGCAGCAGAGCTAGGCATCCCCTAGTCTCACCCATGCTAATTGCAACCCCGTCGGCCGGAGGTGTTCGAGATCTCACAGCTCCCTGCTGGCCTAGCCCCTGCTCGTTTTCTCGCACAGACGTTCGTCGACTCTTGGCTATTGGAGGAATTGCACTGTAACGCATTGCGTAGCCTGCCGATGACATGGATGACATTGGCCGCTAGACAGACTGAGAGGACCGATACCTGGTATTTCGACGGAGGCATTTTGGTAAATCGACGGACCCTCTTAACAGCCATTTTTCATATATACCATTACTAACTCTAAGCCCTAACCCTAACTTATCCCTCTCCCTAACCAGGACCCTATTACCCTACTACCCTACGAACTAACCGTCTTTCTCTGATATTTCTCCGATTTTTCACTGAATTTTAATTGATGTTTTCATGTTGAAGAAACTTAGTGGTACTGTTATGGCTGTCGGCTAAACGTCGGGATGCACAGACGTTTTTTGTTTGCAAAGCGGCGCATTACCAAAATGCCTCCGTCGAAATACCAGGTATCGACTGAGAGAGGCTTCGGTGATGAACCGCCCGGGCGCACCACGGTTCCTACGTCACAGATGCTGTCGAGGTGCATGAGCTGGCGCTCCGAAGGCTTGTCATGAAGTATTAGCAGGAATTCCTTGCCGTCCAGGTAATTAGGGTTTGTAGGGCAGCGCTCCCTAGCAGCACGTGTCTGCATCCTGCATCTGGATGGACACATGCCCCGAACAGACATTATCGGGAGCGTTTGGTCACCTATGTCGTTTCGAGGCCACCCTCCATGAGCTGAGAGCGTAAATGTGTAACAGACCCTCGGCTATCCGCATATACACACCTCCAACACGTACTGTACACAAAGGCATCCGATGTCAGGTTCCGCTATCCCCGCTGATATCTGGGGACATAAACATGGCGACGAATCACAGCCTCGTTGAAGCGTACTACGTATTCGTCCGGCGTGGTCAGTGGGCAAACAGACTATCGTGTGCTGTGTAGTGACACCCATGCTCAGCGAATGCGTACGGCGGTTGAACAACAGCAATTATAAATATTGAAACCGGCGCTGGCGACCAACGGTTTTCCCTGAGCATTTCCGCACGCCTCTGTGGAGTCTTCCACACGACGACAGGAAGCGGACCTGTCGTCCTGCACAGCATCTGCCATTCCGTCTCCATCGCACTAGCGAAGCCCCCCGAGGTCGGCTCGGCCATTAGGTCCCCCCCAAACTAGGATGCGACCCCTGGCGGAGCATGTCGAAGGTCCATCCTACTTGTAGACCGCCCTATATCGGAGCGGCCATGCAGTCGTCCAAACCGTGTTGCAGGGAGACGAGAGCGAAAGAAACAACGGCAGAAAAAAGGGCCCACTCGAGTCAGCCCATGGGCCGCCAGGACGATTCCCACATTGCGGAAATATGGCATTTGAAACCTCCACCAGCACGGCCAGAACCAATGCGAATGGCGTCGTTGTCAGCGCTGTTCCGACATTTCCCGACGGGACACATCAGAGCGGCGCGGGGCTGTAGGACGCAATGGTCATCGACTCCCCCGTCTGCAGAGGACGGGAGGACAGTGGTGAGAATAGAATATCATGAGGCGGCAGGACGTGACACCCCTGTTTCCTGTTACCTCACAGAAACTCGAATCAATGGAACCGAGGAGACGCAAACGCCGCGACGAGCCACGGACATTTGAATGAAACCTAAGCCATCTAGCGCCTTCTGGACAACTCGGTCTGGAATTGGAGCGAATGAACGACCTGGCGGTGGGCAATGGGCCAACGGCAGACCGCTGATGCACCCTTTTGTCCGACCTGCTCGGTTTGCTGTCGTCTGTCTGCTCAAGCAGTGGATGAGCGTTTCCAAGGGTTTGCCACACACACACACACTCGCTTGCGGTGATGCCATGAAACACATTGTAACGGGAATAACTCGCGATGGCGAGGCATGTCGTTGGTTCAAAAATGGCAATTGGCGACGTTTTCTGCCGCCCGTGGTTGAAGCATCGCTGCATCGTGAACTTTTGCGGCAGGGATTTGGCGCGCTAGGCGCGGCGCGTCTGCTAGTGTGGGGTAGACCGTAGGACCCTACCCCCGTCACTGTCGTTAGTACGTACATTGGCGATTGTTTACTCTTGCAAGTTGCAACCTCGCGACGACAAGCCGGGTGAATGTGTTGCCTGACGACATAGTACAGCATTGCAATAGCAATTGACAACACCGAAAGCGTACCAACAATCAATGCACACTCGATATCGTCGGACTACCTACGCAGGCATTCGACGGCGTGGAGTGAACGAGAAATAATGTTCGGCCTTCTCCCAGACCTGACACCGCGAGACGTAAGCCCACCAGCATCTCTTTGTGACCCCATCAATCATTTCTAACAGAGTCAGTCGCACTCGATCTGGTACACGTCTTCTCGCAACCCCGTAGCCCAAGCCGCTCTGCTGGAAGCGCACGAGCAACGCAACTCACACGACAACTCCAACAGCCATCAACATGCCTCGTCCCGCCGCGCCGGCCAGCTCCTCATCGAGCGCTCCGCCCTTGCGCGTCTCCGCGCAGATGAGCTGACGCTCGACCGACGCCGGCTCAACGTCCAGAACTTTGGCAGCACGTGGCTCAAACCCCCGGCCGTGCCCAAGACGCTCCACCAGATGAGGGAAGAGAGGAAGGAGCAGGAGGAGCACGCGGAGGCTATGCGGCGCGAAGCCCTCGTGCACGAACTCGCCGAGGCGGAGGCCGCGGGCAACGAGGTGTTGGAGGATGCGCCCGCCGAAGGGGAGCTTGAGGAGGGTGAGGAGGAGGTCAACCTCGACGACGATATTCCCGATGCCGAGGAGGGCAGTTTCGGTTTCGATGGGGAACTGGAATCCGAGGTTGGCGAACCGCTCAGCGCGGCGTCTGGTAGCGTTGACGACGACGTCTCCTCAGAGGAGAATTATGATGATGACGAGGAGGACGGCGATGCACCCGAATCGGCCGAGCGGGAAGAACTCGTCGCTGCGCGGATGCGAGTGGCCGACGATGCCTACCGCCAGGCAATGGCCCGAGGCGACGACGGCGCCGGAGAGCTCTACGGCGTGGAAGAAGACCTCGACGCCGAGGCGCAGGGCCACATGCTCGACGAAGACGATCTCCTCGCTCCCGGCGACGGCACCATCGGCGGCGAAGAGGACGACCTCGGCATGGGAATGGACATGGACGCGGACCTCGACGACGAGATCCCCGAGGCGCGCGAGCTCAGCGGCGTGTACGAGCACACCGACTCCGAGGTGGGCATGACCAGCAGCATCCGGCCGGAGAGCAGCGACGAGGAAGACGAGGACGACGGCGACATTAGCTTCGCGCCCAGAGCCGCGCCGTTGATGGCGCCGAGGAGCCCGACGGGCAACCGCGGCGTCGGCCGCCCCATGCTGCCGCGGAGCAGTCTCGACCTCAGCGGGCTGCTCTCGGCCGAGAGTAGCATGATTGAGAGCAGCATGATGCAGATGCAGAGCAGTCCCAACGTCAGGGCCCAGAGACGCTAGTTCCGCTGATGGGATGCCGGCGGAGTGGAGAGAGAGAGAGGCGTGGAGATGTGATACCCCGGTGCGAGAGCATGCACTTTGAAGACGGAGGAACTGTAGTGACATACTGGCGGAGACGGAGAACGAGGCTGGTAGTGTATGAATAACGAATCACAACAAGCACACTGAACCCTGGAGAGCTGTAGTATTAATGAAGCATCAATGTTTATTACAGGTGCTATACTGGAAGTCTGTAACCCTTGACCAGCTTGACGTACTGTGCCCCCTTTCGTGCTATTTCTTGCCGTCACTCGGACACTTGGTGAAGAATATTCGCAACATCCGCGAGCTCAGTGCATGACAGAGACACAACATGGGGGGCCAGGATGGGAGCAGAATGTGAATTGAGGTAGAAAACGCCACTAACGCCGAGCATGCAGAACATGTCCTCTTTCAATCGCGACCCCGGCCCGCGCGCGTATGCACACATGTAGACGATCCGAGGGTTCCTTCCGTCCATCCGTCGATTGGTGTGTGTGTGTGTGTGTCTGCCATTTCCTCGTCGCGCCTCGTCTCCGCGCGTCGGCCGCATCCAGAGTTGCGTCTGTAAGTACCGTACGAATGCCGAACGGCCCTCCGGTACCGTCTGCGTGAATGAAAGAAAGAAAGAAACGTCTTTAAAAAAGCCAGACGTACATGAAGACGAAACACACGGCGGCGAAGAAACCCAGCCAGACCTTCCAGCCGACGCCGGTGCGTTGGGCCATGAGGAGCATGCGGTTCATGGTGCCGCGGAGGCGCAGGCGCGTCGAGTCGAAGCCGTCGTTCATCTTTTCCGCGAGGGCGGAGGAGTCGCGGATCTCGTCGCCAATGGCCACCGTCATCTGTCGAGTTTCACGGAGGGGTCAGTTTCCGCTCGAGTCGTGGGATTTCGAGGGGGGGGCGAGCAAAACGTACGTTCTTGAGAAGCTTGACCTTGCCCATGATACCCTCCACCTGCGCATCGTTCTGGCTCTCCAGTTCGTTGAGAACGGCGTCGCTGTACTGGCCCCTGGTTCGACCCGAATCAGCACACAGAACTACCCTCCCCCCCGGAAGACCGCTCCGATGGACATTGCGTACTTTGAGTTGGGCGTCGCGGGCCGGAAAGCGCGAGTCCCGTTGTCTGCGCCGTACTGGGAGTTCCCCATGGCCGCGGGAGACGCGCCGCCGCCGTTGTAGCCGTAGCCGTACCCGCCCACTCGCGATGGCGAGGCGCTGACGGGTCTTCGGGCGTTGTCGCCGGTGTAGCCTTCGAACAGGGCGTTGCGGGAGTCGCGCTGGTGGAGCGAGTTGGCGCCGAATCTGGAGGGCAGTGAGTGTTAGCCTTCGTTCCCAAGGAGCCGTGCCGGTGACAGGAGCAGTTCTCGTGTCGCCGGGGACTTGTCGTGGTCGTGGAAAAGAAGTTGGCAAGGACGTGGTGTCGCCACGAATGATGCCCGTCTGGTGATGCGACCGTCTCTCTGTGACTTTCAAGGACAAGTTCACGATGCGTTCGATTTCCTGGGGTTGGGCGTAGCGCGGGGCCATTGTTCGCGACGCACCTTGAAGCCATGGTGTCCGAACCTTCGCCCCCTCAAGGCTCCTCCGAACTCTGTGTCTGTGGTGTCTGTTGCGCGCGACTGTGAAGCCCGACGGCGTTTTCGGCGATGCGATTTCGACTCTGATGCGGATTCCCCCAAAGCAAAAGAGACCGGGGTGCAGTCGCGGTATCAGACGAGAGAGAGGTTGTCGTCGTCCATCCACGAGAGGGAACTAGGATGGTTGGCTCTTGTTGCCAGGTCGTTCGGTTCGGGGGGTCGTAGTGTTAATGATTCGAATCTCGGCTGGGGCGATCGTTAATTTTAGATTCGGTTTAGGCTCGCGGCAGTCACGTTTCTGACGTCTTTTGCCTGGTTCCGTTCCCCCCCCTGTCGGATAAGCAGGGGTTTGTCAAAGTTGCAAGCCTCGAACGATTTTTTGCTGCTGGCTGCTGATATGCTTGAGAAAGGGGAGACAAGACTTGTTGCAAAGATGGGCTGGCCACAAAGGCGATCCTCTCAAATGGACAGCATATTTCAAGTCCCATAGGTAGGCCACTAAGGTCCTCGTTGTTCGGGCGAAACAACGTCTGCGGTACACGAGATGCTAATACTTAGTTACGTGTCGTCACGGTACCCAATCGAAAACGGAGACAACTTTAAATGCGACGGAGAAAGGTGAAAGCGGCTATTGATTTATTTGAACCGGAGCTGACCGCATGCACCTATTACCTACAGTTTACCATATCAAGCACATTTAGAGTGAGAGACACTATTTTCGCGTGGTTATTACGCAGACCTGGCAAGGACTAGGTGGCATGTTAAACCACATCACACATGTCGATGCTCCGTGGGTGCTATCGATTCACCCTGTCTGCATTTCCACTACGTGTTGCAACCAAGTGCAAGCAGCTGGACGACTCAAGCCAGCCAACACAGGATACGTGACTACTACGTACGTTCTTTTGCACAAGTACTGGCCAAGGTGCTGCCCGTCTCTTTTGGAAGGCTCTAGGCTTTATCATGCATGAGTCGGCCGTCAAAGTGGCAGTCCCGAGACGAGGTGGATAGGTTCCAGTCGGTGAGCTAACGAGACTGACCTATGATCACAGGCACAGGGCCGGACCTGCGTCAACCGAGGGTCCAACAAGCGCAGCGGAGCAAGACATCACTGAACTAGACTAGTTAAAGCCTTCATTTCTCTTCGCGAACCACTTGCGTCGCATAATCTTCATTTCCATTGCATCGTAGTCGGAGTGATAAAGCCTCATGGCTAATGCCTAGGCCTAGACAAGATGTGAAGCATCCCGACCTAGAGGGTATCCAGGCCGGCCAGACGGCAGACCAGCTCGTCCTAAACGCCGACCAAACGCAATATACCCACCCATGCCACGGCCACGTTTACTGTCCAACCGCGAGATAAACGTCTTTTTTTTTCGCCAATGACGGAATGCAATTCGTCCCGTCGAGTCTCGCGTAACAACTTTTGTGTAGGCCATTCCCGATTCCATATTTTGATCCCTTCGTATGCGCTGTTCATCCCATAATCGTGGTACTGCCTGACCACCAGATCATCGCGGGAAGGTGTAGAAGAGATGTGAAGACAGACTAAGCAAAGCGAGTCGCCTAGTTCTCGTCCATCTTGGTATCGTCGTCGGCGGGAGCCTGGAAGTCGTCATCCTCATCATCATCCTCGTCGTCGGCAGGGTTCTCCTCGGCCGCCTTGGCGAAGTCGATGACACGGCCACGGGTGCGGCGACCGCCCTCGACGATGTTGCTCAGGTCAATCTCGTCCATGCCGTCGTCCTCGTCGGCCTCGGCTGTGCATCAGAGTATTAGTCTCGCAATCACGGCAGCAGTTTGTATGCGGCACGTCTTACCAGGCTCAATGGTCTGAAACTCCAGGTCAGCATCTGCGCAAAAATCTCGAGCATGGAGAAGTAGATATGCATACCTCATTAGCCTCATCTCCGCTGGACTCCTCGTCCTCCTCCATGGCCTCGCTCTGCTCAACGGGGTCCTCGGCAACCTCCTTGCCCTTGCCCTTACCCTTGGTCTCGACCTCGGGGACGGTAGCGGTGTTCTCGGCAGCCATTGTGGGTTGCGTTTCGGTTGTTACTGGTTTGTTGTTGAAGATGGGATGGCGCAAAGTGTAGACGAGAGTCGAGAATGCTGTCGCAGAGTTCGTTGTTGCAAGGTAGAGAAAGTCGAGTGGGTGTGGGTGGCCGTGGGTGGGTAGGTGGAATGGGGTGGGCAAGCTGTGCAGGCAAACGATGGATTTTATCACGTCGATCGCACCTTCCCCCAGTAACGGCTTTTCAGAATACGCGCCTTCCTAACCCCAGGTGCCTGCCAAAACACCGTCTCTGAGACTCTGACTGAGCAACGCGCTAAGCCAATCGTGGGCTAAGGAGCAAAGCTGCCCTGCACGTGCCTTCCCTGCCTCAGCTGAGGAACCTACTGGATTCTACCTAGAAGCCAAACGCCCCAAGCCAGATGGCAGGAAACTGTTAAAAAGAGCCTCACTAAGCTCGAGTCGAGTGCAAGTCGTCGTCTGGTCACCTGCATCACCGGTGTCGAGGTGCCCATCCACGTAGTCTCTCAAACCGATGGTTACATTTGTCTCACTAAATGCATGGGACACACCTGTTAGGAACGTCTTGGACGCAGCTACATAGCCATGGTGTATGTAGCCTGCGGGTCATGGTAGTACTAGGACACCAATTCACCCGAATAGGGTCACTGCTGTCTCACGACATCTTCGTAGCTATGAACTCAGTTGCGCCGAGTATCATGTGGCCAAACATGCGTAAAATCATCTATTAATGGGTATTGTCCATGATCACACCCTTTACCTACTTTCCATCGCCTCCTCCTCCCGTGACCGTCATGAGGACGACAATCGCAATAACCCACCAGTACCTGCACACGACATGTTAGCAAGCTCCATCTCGTATCGGTCGACAGCACATCTCGAACATACTTTTGGAGGAGTGTCTTCTCCTCCTGCACAACCTTGCGTCCCTCGGGGCTCAGCACGACGGGCTTGTTCAACTCGGGCGTCTTGCCCTTGCCCGCAACCGTCACCACCGCCTTGGGCCCGAAATCCCTCGTCGCGCCGGCGTCGATCCTCACGCCCTTGAGACCGGCCCCGATCACGTTGCCCTCGGCGTCGACGCTGACGAGTATGTTTGGCGCGTACCCCTTTGCAAAGTTGCCCGTCGACGCAACCGAGACAGACGACGTCCACACCTTGGCCGCGGGGTCGTACACGCCCACCCGGACGAGCTTCGCTCCGTCCTCAATTTCGGGGGGTTCGTAGTTGGAGACGGTCGCTTCGGTCGGCTGTCGCGCGTCGTACTCAACCTCGGCGAGAAGCGAGGGGGCGCCGCTGGTGCTGAGGGCAACCGGTTCGACGTAGATCTTCGCAAGGCGCGCCTCGGCTGCAGCTACGAGAGATGCCGCGAGAAGCGCCGAAAAAAAGGATGTTGCGCGCATGTTGGGTCGACTGCGATTGAGACCCGTGTGTGGTATCGGCGGTTCCGGGTTCTGGCGCTTGGCGTTGCTGTCGCCGATTGTGGGTGATGGAAGCCCGTTGATGAAGGTCAGGTGCGACGGGCGGGACTTGGCCTGCCTAAACCGGGGCCGGGATTAGTTCGGCGGATTGCCCGAGGTGACTGTGCAGCTGCGCAACACAACACAGTCGAAATCGGAAGACTGACGGACGCGACGTTGAAGCAGGTCACGGAGAATGCTCCGATGCCAGCGCCAACAGTACGAGAGCAAATGTACACGCATATTCGACTCGTTTCAGACGAGCCGGGTTTCTTTGGGGGTTTTTTAATATAAAAAAAGTGTGGTATTCATTACCGCTTTCACTCATTCAACAAAGAAACGACTCCGCCTGTCCAAACGCCGCTTTGCCATGCCTCTATACAGGCAGCAGGGATGCCCGCCCATTTTTAAGAAATAATCGCAAAAAAACATACACCTCCCCTTCACATAGAAATACCTGTTAGCCGGACAAAATTTGTCTATGAGGTTTGCGATGCTGATGGTCCGGTTTCCGCGTTGGGCGCCGGCGACTTGGCAGGGCTTTCATCGTCGGGCGAATCCCCGCTATCGTCACCGGCACCGTCCGAAACTTCAGTCGATCCATCTTCATCGTCGACTTCATCAGAATCTTCGTCTTCCACAACCGCTTCCTCGTCCTGCAAGGCGTAGCCCGGGCAGCGCTCGACCAAGCCGCGGTAGTAGGCGACAAGCACCTCCGGGTTGGGCACAATCTTCCAGTCGACTCGGTAGAGAAACTCGAGTTCAAGCAGCTTCAGCTCGGCGACTCTGACGCCGCCTACGCGCGCATACGTCGTGTTGTTCCAAAATAAATCCGATAAGCCCTTTGCGGCAACAGTTGCGGCCGTTATTAGAAATCGATGTACAGTAAGCGTGTTGATTGTGAATTCTGGGTATAATGCGCACAATCGATCGATGTAGTAGACCATGGACAAGAGGAGTGGCGGCGTCAGCGTTGCATGTTTGGCCAGGCGGTTGAGATATTCGACCACGGAGATGCTCGGTGCTGTTCTACACGGTTTGCGCGGTTAGCTCTGCGATTCCACCGAGCAATGCGAAAGATTTTGCTCACCGAGAATGAAAGCGAGTCAGGCTACCAGAGCGAAGAGCCAAGGCATCGTTGGTTTCTATGAGCTCCGACAGCATGTGCGCTATGAGAACGACCATGTCTTCGACACCGCAAAACTCGTACCGCTGCGGCAACATCTTGGGCGGACCGGCAGTTGGCTTCGGGCGCTTAGCTGCGCTCGAGGACTCGCCGACTTCTGACGCGGCCGCCTGCGCAAGAGCAGGGTCTTGGGAATTTCGGCGCTTTCCCGGAGAAGCAGCAAAGGTTGAAGATGGTCGCAAGTCTGGAGCTACAATAGGTTGAGGTTGTGTAGGCGGCTGCGGCTGCGTCTGCGTCTGCGGTCGTGGAGCGGAAGGGTCTATCGGCTGAGGGTGAGGCGCTGGTGGGGGTTCGACAGGCGTCGCGGGTACAGAGGCGCGAATCGCATCTGGTTGCGTCCGAGTGGGTTCATTGGAGGGGTCCATGGGAGAATACTGGGTTCCAGCGTCGACAGAAACATATTGTCTTGCCGGTGGCTGTTGGGAAGGTGAGGTCAATGAAGCAGACGGAGAGGACCTTGATGCAGAGTGCCGCCGCGGCAAAGGGGCCGAAAGCCGGGCAGGAGACGAGTGCGGGGAGGATCGCGTAGGGGCATAATGAAAGCTGTTAGGCGAGGCATTGGCGGAAGAGGCGACGATGGGAGATGTTGTCAACATGGTCCCGGGCGCATCGTGGGTCTTGCAGATGGGAAAATGAATAGGCTACCAGTGGTCGAAGAAGAACCGGTGGTGTACTGCGCAAGGTAGATAGATAGATAGGTGTGCCGTGTTGGGTCAGAGCCGGAATGCAAGTTTAGTCGGATTCGGTTGGTCGACCACTTGTGTTGTCAATAACTAAGATGGAGTAGAGACGAAGGACTGCGAGACTTGCTGACGTGCTAAGGCTACTCGCAGTAAGGCAGTCTGGGGTTTGTCGGCTTCCAGGTTAGGATTGCAGATTGCGAGCCTGGTCGGTCTGGCAGATGCGATCACTTGGTACGGTGACACGCCGCTGAAGTTGGTGGAGGGCACGTTGAAAAATCGGGCAGGGAGGGGCTGGGTAGGTACTCTTGCTGAGGCGAGCTGGTACCTGGTCCTCGTCCAATTTGATACTGCAAATCGCCTCTCTCCTCTTTCTCTCTCTCTTTCTCTCTCTCTCTCTCTACCTTACCTAGCTAGGTAGGTACAGAGCCATGGGATGCCCAGACAGCGACAGAGCAGGTGGTCCAGGATACGCCAAGTACCCGGGTACAGCTCGCCTCCTTATCTCGGATAAATCGTTTGCACGGAACGATATCGTACGTAAGGTAGGTACGGATACCTACAGAGTATCCGTAGTTAAGGTACGAATACCTACCTCCAGCTTGTAGTGAGGTAAGCAAGCCATGGCAAGGCATGGCCAGAATGTGGAGGGACCAATGTGACGCGCCAAAACTGATCCCAAGCGATCTCGGCACCGAGCCACGTATACCAACGACCTGCAGTCAACATGACTCCTCCACCACCGCCCGCAGATAACTTTTCTCTCTCGCTCCAGGCCTGTAATGTACGCGCACACATTAGCATACGGTATACCGCACCGTATCTGGGGCGGCTGATTGCACCATTTCCCACACCATCCCTGATGGCCATGATGGTGGGCCGCTCTACTGGTTTTGGACACCGAGAGACGGCACTAAAAGTTGCTCTGGGCCCGGCGCTGCAACCCTTCTACTGCACGTACGGCCTCGCACGCAGATGCCAACAGGGTCCCGGCCGGTTGCGAAGCCTGTCTCGCCCGGTAGCGCCGCTTGGAGGCTAGATTTTTTTTTCTTCCTTTCCATACGGCCTCCTTTCAGTATCTTCGGAACCTGGAAAAGATGTGCGACGTGGAACATGGGACCGAGGACGGGGAAAGAAGCTTGGCAAAAAAAAAAAAAAAAGGCACGTTCTGTAGACCTGCGAGACACCAATGACGGCCGGTCATGACTTTCGGAGGGCTCCATTCAGCTCCGACTGAGAACCTTTCTGAATCCACCTACCTGCCTTGCCTTGCCTGGCTTCGTCGTATAGGAGTCCTCACCGACGCAACGTGTTGTACCACGGCTCTGAATCACCTGCCATCGCCGGCTTTTCTCCCCTGGAGCTTGCAAACTTAAAAGGACGGGAGTGAACGTCACTGTAACAATTTGCTGCCTCCTTATCATTACCATCCCCCCTGGACGTTGATCCAAAGGAAGTACTGCGCTGCATGGGCCCAAGGCTGCGGCTCCCGCCACTATACAGTCTATACTGGAGTCTCCTCTCCAAAATGCCGCGAAGTCGTCAGATCTCAGCTATCTTGCGCCAGATAAGCCCTGGCCTGGGATAGGTGGTACCCTGCAGACTTTGACGATGTCCAGCGCTTTTGCAAGCGCTCTGCGAGTGTATTTGGACCTTCAGAGACTGATCAGATGATGGATTATTTTGCATCCCAAGGCCACTTCCGGATGCCCATTTTCGTTCGCTAGAGGGCCTTGTTTGTACCTTGCAGCTCCACGCTTCCGTCTGACGTTATTCCTTACGCGAGTTCCTTCAACCCTATTTGCTCACCATGACGATTATTGGCACTTTTTGCTCCTGCCAGATGAAGCTTCTGGGCATCCGATAGGATCATAAATTATGCACGAATCTCCCCTCATGGCGGCCTAGTCAACGGGCGACTCCGTGGTAAGGACGGAGTTGCTTTTTGAAGAAGTATGGCGCATAACAAGCATGATGAACGAGCCCAGACAACTACTGCGTATTAACAGTTCTAATGGTCGTAATAGATACATCTACTTTCTGTTATTCATAACCCAATCACAAGGCCTCTTCCATCTACATACTACATTCTCCAATCTCCGACCACAACAATGGCGTTAAAGGCAACAAAAATGGTCGTTCAAAATGTCAACCCCGCACTCAGATGCAAATTTGACAAGTCGAACCTTGAGTTTCTACACTCATCTCAACTCTTGGAAACGCAAGTCTTCTATACCTGAAAATCGAAACCAGTCAATTTGCTAATATCGTAAGGAGAAAAAGATAATAAAGATTGACGCCTCGCCCAGCAAAAGGTATCGCTATCGGTGGGACTCGAACCCACAGCCTTCCGATCGACTTTTACAAGATGAGATCATGAATAAAAGTCGGATGCTCTAACCAATTGAGCTACGAAAGCTCGTGGTAACCTGAGTGACTGCATTAGCAATAAATCAGATTATATCCCGTCTACGATTCGATGTACTTGCCTTTCGTCAGTGGCAGGACTAAAACTGCCCCTAATCTGTCCGGGCGGCAATGAAGCACCTATAGAGACAGCTGGAGTCGGACTCGCGCTGCCCATAGCCTCGACAACAGCCACCACACAGAGCGGCACTCTGGGGTTCCAATTGCTGAATGTCACCGCAACCAACACACCCGAGTAGCCTTCTGGATATCTTACCACTGCAAGGATACGGATACGGAGAACCTAACCCTTCTTCAGGGCTTGTCCAGTACCTGTAGGATACTGATACGATCCAAACACAATAAACAGTAGCGAGAACGAAACATCGCCATGTGAAATGCTCGTGCAATGCTTTTTTCTCTCCATGATCAGCTTGAAATCAATCGACAACAGCTACAACTGACAATGGTTGCAGAGACCAACCCAGCCCGCCATGCCCCAAGCTCCTCCAGCTGACATGTGAGGATCCTGAAAACGGCTGGCTGTGATGAGCTAATCGCACGAGCCTCTTTCCCCAGTGCCGCCAACTGACGCTGCATTGATCCCCCCTGTGCCCCCCCAGCCGACGAACAGGTACTTTGGTAGGTACCTGACCTTGCGGAGCGTAGATACCTGAAGACATCAGTCTTGAGGTGATTAATCGCGGACCCAACTTGCGGGTGACATCCCAGCTCTGATACATTTCTAAAGGCGACATTCAACATCATTCGACGGTATAACCACGGCATTCGATCGGCCTCGGAGACGACTTTGCTATCTGCTTCAACGAAACATTTCAACGACGACGGCGCAAGCCTCAAACAGCTCTTGCTTGACACTCGACCTGTTGCATGGACCTTGTCCTCTGACGCAAGCTCCGTCGTCGCCGCCGCCGCCGACGCCGCAGTAGCAGCACCACTTCGCTCTCTCATCGAATCGACGACGTGCGGCTTGGAGTCGACAGCAGGCAGCAGAGTTCCTCTACCTTCCGCATAACAACCCGAGATACTTCCTCATGGCGCGATTGTCGAATCCTCCGATCCTCTCCCAGCTCGCGAGTGCGAGGAGCTTCGCCGAGCAGACCGGTGCGTTGCGGGCCCTTAAGAACGACGTAGTCGGGCATACCCAGAAGAAGGAGATATGGGCTGGACTCGGTGTTCTGGAACCCGTCGTCAAGATACTCAATGCCGCGCGGTCGTCTGCCAAGGTGAATGGCAAAGATTCGCGGCCGCAAGGGAACCCACGATGGGTGAATGAGGAGGAAGCAGTCAGGCTCCAGGCCCTCCAAGTACTTGCGAGCTTCGCCAACGGTACGATGCCGCCCCAATGAGTTTTATGTTCGTTCATTGCTCTAACAGTGCACCCGGCAGGCGGTACTTCCTTTGTCGACCCTCTCCTCGCGGCAGGAGTTCTTCCAGCTTTGCTAGCCAACATTTGCCCCTACTCCAATGCGCCCTTGCTGGTCGCCTCGGCCCTCCGAACTTTGCTGAACATCATCGAAGCCTCTTCGCTGGCCACTCCCACATCCCTCGTAGATACCCAAAACCTCGCTGAAGCCGTCTTCACGCCTGATCACATCGAGTCCTTTAATGCGATACTGTCAAATGCCGGCTTGGATCCGGTACAGCAGTCTCACGTCACGCTGGTTGCGAACATTATCAGTCAGCTATGTCGCCATGAGAGGCATCAGCTGGCTTTGGCGAGTTCCGGCGTGCTTGACTCTTTGGCAACGAGACTAGCCAGCATCGCCGTCGCTCAAGGGCACGTAATCCCGTACGCCGAAGTCTTTGGGCGCGTCGACCGGTTGACGGACTTCATACCTGAGCCGGCGGCTTCAAGCTCCAATTTGGCCCCCGTCCTCGAGGCATTGGCCACTATCATTTCGGATTCCCGCTTCAGGGCCTGCATATTGCTCTGTTCCCCGGCAATCATGGCCATTTTCCCCTCCCTCAAATTCACTCCTTCAAAGGAAGTCTCTGGCCCCTGGGAAGCTCTTCAGAACATCAATCTCGGGTATCCCCGGCCGCAAAGTCTGAGTGCAATGGACTACCTGCTTCCTGCCATCCCAATCCACCAGAACCGCATTTCGGGCTCTCAACACTACTCCCCTCTGGGCGGCGCATCTGAAGCTCGCGAGCGTGCCCGTTCAGCCGCGACCAAGTACAGCTCGACGGGCTCGGCCTGGGAAGCCTCGCGTTTCGAATCGCGGTTCGAGCTCTTCGGAAATGAAGGAGAGGCTGATGAAGATCAGGAGAGCCCGCTTATCCCGTGGCTCGTTCTCTTGGTCAGATCACGTCGGAACCTTGAACGGCTGATGGCGGCCCATCTGTTGACCTCGCTTTTCCGATCCGGCTTCGGGAGCAAATACTTGAGGGAGACCAGCCTCTGCTTGCTTGTCGTGCCTGTGCTGATGGATATGCTGGACCAACTGCAGGCATCACCACCTGTGGCCAAGTCGCCCTTGATCGATGCAGAGACGGCGTTGAAATGGTCAATCTTGGAAAAGGCGCCCTCGATACTTGCCCGCATGATCACTGACAGTGAGCCCCTCCAAAAGGCCGCCTTTGATTGCGGCGCGGTCAAGTCTTTCAGCAAACTCCTCAAGGATGCGTACGAGCCGATTCCTTCCTCGGCTTATACCAAGGTTTGGTCGCCGATGGCGGACGCCGAAACGGAAGCCGCCGAAGCTGCTTCGTGTGAGCTAGGGCCAGAAGGGCAGCCTCCTCTCCTAGCCCACAGGATAAGGGTGCGGGAGAGTGCGCTGAAAGCCATTGGTGCCCTTGCAGCTGGCAAGGAAGAGTACCGGAAGGCTTTTGTCGAACAAGACGTAGTTGCTCACATTGTGCAATCACTCTCTCCGACGCCCGGGAAGCCTTCCCACCCCAAGGATCGATCCAAGCCAAGCGAGCCCGACGGACCTGTTCCTGACGCTTCGTCGTCTGACCATAACTCCGGTTATGGAAACAACCCGCTGTCCGTTCTGATAGCGGGCTGTCATGCCATCAGAATGCTATCCCGATCCGTCAGCATTCTCAGGACCTCGTTGGTGGATTATGCTGTAGCTGTCCCTCTGTTTCGATTTCTTAGGCACCCCGATGTTGATGTTCAAATCGCTGCGACCGCCGCCATATGCAACCTAGTCACTGAAGTCAGCCCCATGAGAGAGGTATGTTGACGCCACAAGAGCCGCGGACCGAACATTTGCTTACGACAATAGGTTTTGGCTGAAAGAGGCGTGATGAAGATTCTGTGCGAGCACGCCCACTCGCTCAACGCCGCCCTGAGACTGAACGCTCTGTGGGCACTCAAGCACTTTGTCCACGCCGTTGACCCTGAAACCAAGAAGCACTGCTTGGAGGAGCTGGAATCCGGGTGGCTCGTGCAGCTCATCTGCGACGACACCGAAGACGACGCACTGTTTCTTGCCCGGTCTAAGCTGGACAAACAACACGCAGCCGAGGTGGATGATGACGAGGATGGAGACATCGAAATGGACCAAGCAGACCCGTTGTCGAGGTCTTGGCTGAGCTCCTCGATGCCACCACAGGACGCGGATAGCAGGCGGTCCGCCAAGTTTCGACAAACGGAAGCTAGGCTGGCTGCTTTGCGCGAGGCGGAACTGAATCCACTGCGCAAAGCGCGGAATGACGACCTCGCCATCCAAGAGCAGGGGCTCGACTTCATTCGCAACCTTATCGGTGCCGCTGGCTCTGGCTCATCGGAGCCAGCCAACGAGACACCCGACATGATCGACCACCTCTTCAACCAACTCGGTCAAGACCGTTTCTTTGACATTTTGGCCAGGAAACTGCAGGCTAAGGTCCTACATCCAACTTCGAGGCGGTCTGCAGGTGGCAACACCGGCAGGGAAGCCAGGGTGCTCTACCCGCAGCCCAAAATCGTCCAGGCTGTCGTCTTCATCCTGGTCCACATGGCGGCCAGCGTCCCTCGCCACCGTCAGTTGGTCATCGCGCAGACGGAGTTGTTGAAGCTACTGGCCAACCACTTCAACAGCAAGGACAAGGAGGTTCGAGTGGCGCTCTGCCACTTGATTGGCAACTTGACATGGCAGGACGACGACAGCGATGCCACCGCATGTGTGCGACGGGCTTACGAGCTGAAGAAGCTGGGATTCCTCACCAAGCTCGAAGGCCTGGAGGACGACTGCGAATTAGACGTGAGGGAGAGGGCAAAGACCGCCGTGTGGCAAATGAAACAAGTCAACAGTTTCTAATGGGCGCCAGGCTCTGCTACGCATCCGGTGTATGCATGTTCGATTAGATATGAGTATGGTGAAGTGGTCGGAACATTGTATATGGTATGGTAGTACATGATGAATGAATCACAGGCATTGATCATTACTAGGCACGTCGACGTGCAATCAACACCGAGGGACGTTGCTTTGGTGGAGGGGGATGGATGGCTTGCGTGAGGAAGATTACGAGTCAAAAGCCGAGCAGTAGGTGCTCTCGACATACTTTGGAAATGGCTTCCAGTCACTTCAACTCGCTCCTCATTCTGCCTCATGATTTACCTTACAAATACCCGGAATTTCTACCAAGATTTTAAAATGGTTGTCAACATTCTCTACTGTCAGGCAATATGCAAAAGTGGGAAATTTTAGGGGGGGTAGCAATTGCACCAAAACGACGACGCTTCGAGATGCCAATTTAGATTTCAGCGACGGCTTGAGGTGTTGCTGCAGTCTCAATCTTTGTTGACCATTGGAGATCACGGGGAAGCTGAAGGTCGAAGTCAGAGAGCATGATTGGGTCCAGTGGGTGGGCATCAAATTCGGGAGCAACGACTATGTCGACTTGATGATGGTGGCTTGTACTGGCTCCTGTGCTGGTAACAGAAAGCACAAGGCCGCTGTCTAGGTACGACGCCTCTATCAGCACGATTTTTCCGGCTGAAGTCTTTGCCTGGTTGTTAGGTCCTTCTCAGAGCTTCTGCTTCTTTCAAGAAACCGATGGCACTTGCTCTTTCCTGCTGGAACGTGCTCCTGCTGGAGATTTGCAAGGGTTTGATAGGGACACCCCGTTAAGTCTTGGATGGTATCTTCAGTCCTTCTCAAAGTGCGTAATCCCTTCATCAAACCGATCCTTGCTCTTTCCTGCCAGAGATCCGCAAGGGTATGACACCCTGATAGAGAATCCACCACAGTCGGTGGTCCCGTCCGAAAACATCTCTTTCGGAGATGGCTTCGATCAACTTATTATAAGTCCGATCCGAAATCCTCAAGACTTTCACTTTTACAGAAGTTGCGACACCGAAATCCATCACACCGCACCAATAACCCAGCACATTATCGACGAGATGGAATCCCAAGAGACCTCTCCTCCACCTCCCGACGATGAGTGCCATTATACTGACAACTTCTTCTGGAACTGTATCGAGACACGCCATCTTGCTTCGGCCGCCTTTTCCTCGGAAAGGAGTAACGGCTTTTGCCCTCAGACCAAATCCGCAGCCAAATGCGTCGTTGAAACTGCGACGGACGGTCTGAAGATCATGTCCGGCCTCTCCGACCAAGACATGTCGGCTTGCAAGGCGTCTATAACCCGAGAGAATGAGAATTTACAGAGGTGTCTCAATGACCAGGTTTTGTACGCTGGTCTAATCGCAGAGGTCCGCCAATTCTACCAACAACATTACGTTGCAAAGTACCTCGGCCCCGACCTTGATCGCAACGACATTCGCACAAAGTTGATCGAGCTCTACGGAGGAGACGAGAATGCAATCCAGGGTCCCTGGGCAGTCAAAAATAGGAAGAGCAAAAGCTGGGCCCACGTGGTCGCCAAGATGAACGACGAGGTGCGGAAGGCGCCGAAAGAAGGATACAATAATACTTCCAGCAGACGGTCGGCGATGCCCGCCACGGGTATCGTGGAAAGAATTGCGGAGCTCTTCGAAGAAGACTTTGACACCTTCGCCAGCATTGTGAGCGATTTGACGGAGGAGACGGACGAATACGAGGAGCTCAACTGGCGGGCTTGCTTTTCCGAGTTGGTACGTCATATGGGGAGCGACAAGAAGCTCCTCGAGGTTCGGCTTGGTGAGCCAAGGGACAGAGCCTTCAGAGAAGTGATCACCAGGGCCATGGACGAAAGGTTGGAGAAACTTTTCAGTCGCCTCTATGCTGAATCGGCCAGGGACGCACGGTGAAAGACTGCATCGTTCCATCACGTTGATGTGGCATCTGTCGAGGGGGTCACTACTTATGGGGCATAGGCTCGGGACGGGCTGATTCTCTAAAGCGCTTGCATAAGCCTCAGTATAGAATTAGTTACGAGACGTTCATTACCTTGACTTTGGTGTGTGAGCTGGACTGTGCCTGATAAGATGACCGTCGTGACACTCGAAACGCAGAGTGCTACTGTGAGGGCTTTGTGTATCGACTCCCGTGGACTTATGGACATTGTTTGGTCACTTCGCGAATATGAGGGATGCGAAAGTCTTGGTTCTGGTTGGGGAGGAAATGGGTGTGTTCATGACAGGCAAGCTTGCCAGGTGCTCAAAAGTAGCTACTTGATAGCTACGAAACTTTGTCATGGTAGTACACTCTCTGATACGCATACTAATAAGCGCAGATAGAATGACGTTAAGTTCTTAAGATTTTCTCTGAATTGAGGCACAGGCGTTCCATAACTTCTTTTCGGGAAGACATTGCACGATGTTTTGGAGACGCCCGGGCGACTGGGTTTTGTCGTTGCCGGCGCCGGCCGATGTGGGGCCGGCGAACTCCTCCCTCCGCCCGCACGACAGGTTACCGAAGATTGTAAAATCCCGGTGCCGAGCGACTAGACCCCCCCTGCTGCAGCAACCACCAGAGAAACGTTCGTCTTGTGGAGAAGTGTTCATGTGAGCCTACCGGCGAAGTAAAGTAGCCGAGAAGTTTGTTGGTTTTTTCGTCTTGTCCGGTTTTTTCCAGCGCTTTCGAGTATATCTCGTGATTATCAGATCACATGAAGGGACGAACCGATCCGCTGCTTCCGAACATGAGCCAAAAAACTTGCTTTCAGATGGAATTCTCGCGTGTATGAGCAACCCGGGATTTTGGAATGCCGAGCGCAAGTTTCGGTCCCTACATACCCAAGTCTACCTACGTAGCTGGCTCGGTCGGAGCAGCATAGCGTTCACAAAGCCACACACAGCTGACGCATCTACAAACCTGTCCAATCTACCTTTAGTCATCGGGCACAAAAGGTCAGGTGGAATACCGATGGTCCCAAGCATTTTCCGGACAAACGTGGCCGGGAAACCCGGAGCAGGTCCGGACGAGCAATTCTTTCTACTGACACCACCAAACACGTGGTCCGGACGACCTGGCCTGCAAACCGGCGTCAAGGTGATATCACCACATCACCACGACTACCGTGTATCCTCTTCTCATTGGAACTCTGATGGTATACCGGAAGACTTGCCACGGCTGGTGGATCGTGCTCGACACTGCGACAGGATGTTCACGATTGGATCGTTGCCATGGCAAGGATTCCATCACGAGTGGTCCATCGCCTGCGTAGCCAAATTCACTCCACGCTCTAATTTGATGACGGCGAATGACTTGTCTGCGCACCAAATCTGCCCGGGTCGGCATTTCCTCTCCTTCGCCAGGCCTCCTGGCCGATCAGTCTCACTTGGCAGGCTAATGCCGGGAGTCAAGATGGAAACTCTGTGACATATGCATGCAGTCAGAACGATCACCACAGACTGCTTATCGGCGGCGACGGTCTGCCACGCCTCGGTGAGGTGGCTGTTGCACAAGGCTAATGCCCAAGCATGTTGCTGACGCCTTTCGCCTCAGAAAACGAGGGGGTAGTGAACCGAGATGATTGGGCAGCGGTGAAAGTGACGATGTGATACCAAGGTCAACCCGGAATCCACACCATTCCCAACGTTGCTTGAAGTAGTTCAGGTACCCGTCGTCAGTGTGTCAGACCGGACTGGTCTCCGATGAAAGCGGCTCCGGCGCTCACAAACCTCCTCGCCCATCTGGCCCCATGCTCAACTCATCACCTTCTCCACAGCACCTTCGCTCGAACGCGCCGCATCGGATTCATAGGTCCGCAAACACCCTATTCGTACCACAGTACAGACTCGGTCAAGGGTGCCCGGCAGCCCTGGGAGCGGGACCTCCTCTCGTCCTGCGCTACTGCGCTCCACTGCCGTCACCTCGTGCAGGACCGTTGCATCTAGACCAAGCTTGCTTCGACCTTGGCTGACTTCAAGGTGAAGTCTGCTGACCTGGAGAGCTTCCTGGGCGGCAGAGACTCTTCCTTCAGGTTCCGACTGGATCGGAACCTTCCACTGTTGGCATTGCCTTTCCGCCTCATCCGTTCTGAACTCATGACGGTATGCGTCGGTCTGGTGTGAGAGATGGGCCCTTCGGCGAGTCTTGGTCATGCATCTTGAGACGGGCCAGTCACTGTCGGACTCGGGACTGAATGTGACGATGGGATGCAGACGCCATCCACTCGCGATTCGCTGGTGACTGGAAGATATGCGCGTTGCGTTTTGGTGAGAAGTATAAGATGCCCTCGTATTCTTCCAGTGTCATCGTCTGCGTTTCGTCACAACAACCAGCATCACAGTTTCAACACTGCCTCTAGCAAATCATCTTCAGGCATAAGAGCTCGACTTCATCTCCTACCTCGTGCCACACGCTTCGTTCGTCACACACCCAACCTAGCATATTGCTCATCTACCTCGACAGCAGCCATGGGTCTCCTCCTCCTCAAGCGAGCCAACGAGGCGCTCAGCGTCAACCCGCCTCCGGGAGTCACTCAACGCCTGAGCACCAACGGCTCCAACTGGCTGTGGGCCTGCTTCGCCCTATACTGCGTCGTTTTCGTAAGTCACCTCGCGATACCTATCTGCGCCTCCGTCCCGAACCCCGAGGCTAACAGAATCCCCAGCTGGGCGTCTTGGCCACGTCTTTCAAGCCACGGAGCAACGAAAAGATCTTCCACTACCTCCTGAGCGTCGCCCTCCTCGTCGGCGCCATCAGCTACTTCGCCAACGCCTCCGACCTCGGCTGGTCCCTCGTCTCCCAGCGCCAAATCTTCTTCACAAAGTACATCAACTGGGTCGTCGCCTTCCCCGTCGTCAACATCCTCCTCGGCCTCGTCGCCAACTCGTCGTGGGCCACCATCGCCTGGCACGTCTTCCTCTCCTGGATCTGGGTCGTCAGCTACCTCGTCGCCGCCTACACGCCCTCCGTCTACAAGTGGGGTTTCTTCGTCTTCGGCACCGTCGCCTACCTCGCCATGGCCGCGTCGACCTTGATGGAGGGCGGCGTCGGGGCCAGGCGCGTGGGCACCGCGAGGGACTACACGCTGCTCGCGGGCTACTTCAACCTGCTCTGGCTCCTGTACCCCATCGCCTTTGGCGTCTCCGAGGGCGGCCGCAGGATCGGCGTCACGCCGCACTTCATCTTCTTTGGTGTCCTCGATGTTCTCATGATCCCCCTCGGTGCCATCCTCTTCATCCTGCTGTCCAGGAAGTGGGACTACAATGCCCTGAACCTCTACTTCACCCAGTACGGCCGCGTGCCCCAGGGTGGCCACTTCCCCGAGAAGGCGGCCGCTCCCGGTGCCGTCCCTGCGGCGACTCCTCCTCCGGCGACTGTCTAAACAGTTGATGAAATTATCAGACTGCAGGGCTGGTGGTGAGCAGTTTCACACCGCAGTCTCTTCGACCAGCGGACACGTGTTCTTCACGAAGCGTTGGTCCAAAGGTTTCACGATACATGAACGGCACGACTCTATCGCGTATGAGACACTCATTTGCCGGCGAATGGACGGAACGTGTTATGGACGGAGATACCCCTCACTCGCTTCATTGTTTGAGATTGCCCCTTTGTCGGTTTACAGGAAGGGAAGGATCGGTGACGGGCACGACGTGCCTCTTAATGTGTAATCAGTTGGTCTGCGAAATGTAGTTGGTGTAATCATTCATCTGCTGGAAAATCCCTACCAGATATGGTTCGAAACTGGACTGTGAAACCCTTCAACTCGGGGGTGGCTAGATTACACTCATTAATCTCAAAAACCAACGTCTTTTTGTATTTTAATCCTAACTTATCATGTTGTTCGTGGCCATGTCCACGACCATCCGGAGCTGAAATATGTGGTATCGTAAGCGATCTTACATTAGATGCCATGATAGGCCGCGTTTGTTACATTATGGATGGTAAAAAGAACATGATTTTCTTCAAAAAATTTGAAATTCGACATTGTACACCTTTTGAATAGTACTATTACAACTTGGCTCAAGGAGACATATACAATGCTGGTGTTATTCAGCGGCAGACAGCTGCAGGCCATAACATGCCACGTTTTATGGCCAGATACACCCATTTCTATCACAGTCTTTTGGATAAATCCCAGTCTCCTCGCTCATATTTAGTCAGTGGTGAGGTTCACAGCCCGGACACCGACGAGCGGCTCGAAGCGGGGCGACTTTCCGGCACCCAACTCGGCCCCTAGCCGGCCCCTTCAACGTCGAGTCAGGTCTTCTCGGCCTCCTTGACTTCTCCAAGCTCTGCTCAACTTTTTCACGTTGGAGAAACACGCCTCATGGCTGAGGTCGTCTCATTTGGCATGTGACTCTGTGTTGACGTATGATTAGAGATTCTCCGAATACTTTGCTGGACGACGGGGCCACCGATAATTGAGCACAAGAAATCGTCAAAAGAGTGTGGAAGTATATAAGTTCCTGACCCATATATCCCCAGTTCTATTGCAGATACCGTTGTTCCATTTTGGCATGCCTTTGGGTCGAGCCAGTTTTTGGTTGACTAAATTGAATTTACACCATCGTGAAAGATGAATCTCTTAGAACATGGCCGCACATGATATTGTCGAGAGTACCTATACAGGTCAGAGGCGGGTAGGCACAAAGGTATGTCTGGCCACTATGAATATGATGACAGTATGAGACTGGAGTGACTGCCGAAGCTCTCTGATAGATTAACAGACATGTCAGCCCAACCTGTTGCCGGTACACAGTGGTCTCTAACGATGCGAGTTTTGACAGGATACTTGGGAGTACGAGAAGCAGTTGATCGTTGAGCCAGAGCTGGATATTTCTTGGTCAACTACTAAACCCCGCACGACAGTAAGTATGGGCTGAGATGGATCAATGAATACGAGAGTCTAGAACTCTTCTCCAGTCGACAGCCCCCAACCGCAACGCGTCGTCCAAATGATCAATGTCAGCATTATTGACGACTATGGCACCAACAGTCTTACTTGCGTGGAAGAAGAAAATCCCGTTTGCTCAACCAAAAAGGGTAAGCTCATCGTGGGCGTCGGGAACTACTAACCGATGAGGGCTTCCAAACCGCGCCCTAGAACAGCTGGAACATCCGGGCTTAGATCTTCTGGAACCCACCTAGCAGACATCAAGTCCAATCAATAGAGCACATAAACTCCTAGCTTCCACATAACGGACTGATTCAGAACCGCGTCAGAGACATAACCCTTGGCCGCGAAGAGATAATTCCCCGCGCATCACCGGGTTCACGGGAAACTTCAGCTCCCCGATCACCTGCATCGAGCAAGACATGCAGTAGCTCCTTGTCAGAGAGAGAGAGTTGAGAGAGAAAAGAGACAGAACACACAGCACACCATTGACGCCAGACGTCCAAGACATGCATGACTTGAGGAAAAAGCAAAATAACGAAGGATGGCTGATCACACACTCCACGGCCCCCGATCCCCCCCCCCTTGCTCGAGAGAGCACATCGCTTAACCACTCGACCCAGCCTCCGTCGGCACCAGAACGAAGCTCCCACGTGGAATATCTCCCCGGACGATATAGACGTATTCAGCCTCTTCCACCCCAGCGGGCCGACGCTAGGATGGTGGGCTTTTTTTGTCCCTCGCCATGTTCCAGTTGACTTCACCTACGCCCACCAACCAGAAAAGCAAAGACCTTGGCTCTCGAAAGACGAACTCTCCGACGGGGAGGAAAGGGTTTTTTTGTGCTTAGCTTCATCGTGCAGACTTTTGTGTTCCCGTCTCTGGTGCAGCAGCGAACAGGGTAACTCTAGTCGAGAGAGAGAGAGAGAGAGTTCAGTTCATAGTTGGTTTTTTGGTTGGGTTTCCTGCTGGACCTCCCGCGCGGGTGCGTTTCTGACCGAGTCCTTTTCGTGACATTTGCGTCATTGAAAGACATTTGGCAATCTGGCCAGCGTGACGTGACGTGACGATAATTAGAGAGAAACGAGAAGAAGCCCCCCCCCCCCCCCCCCCCCCCCNNAAAAAAAAAAAAAAAAAAAAAAAAACCCCCCCCCCCCCCCCCCCCCGAGAGGTCTCGTGCGTTGGCCGGCCACAAAGATATCTCGTGTGGTGCCTCCTCCGCATCATATCCACCACAACCTCTCATCCCCCCCCTTCACTCGCCAAGTCGGCCAAAATTCTTCAGCTCCATCACCGATCGCGAGTAATTTGATTCGAGACCAGAGTTCTCACTCGCGCGCGCTATCTTTCTACACAGTACACGTCGAGGCCAAGAGGGAGAGCCCCCCAACAAAAACCTTGTTGCTTCCGAAAGACATTATCAATCGACCTCTCTTCCTCACGAGGCAGGGTAGACGCTGGGGAGTTTTGCGTTTTTCCCACGTTTGTTCCAGGAAAACAGCAAAATCTTGAAAGAAAACCTGACATGAACTTCAGCAAGGTTCACTGGTATGTGTATGTGTGTGTGTGAGTGAGTATGTGTGTGTGTGTGTGTGTGTGTGTGTGTGTGTGTGTGTGAGTGAGCCATATGTTGAGATGGAAGACCCGCCCCTTCGCTCTTTCGCGTCCAACAGAATCCTCTTACTGGCGCGAACCACGGAACCCTGACTTTCTATGTGTGTGTGTGTACTCTTGGAGTGTTTTACGTGTAATCGAGCCATACGTTCTGCGGAAAACGGGCCGTCACACGAACGCTGGTGGCACGGGGAGATCCCCTCCTCCCCTTAAACATTGGGAGACCACGACGTGGTTAGCGCAACCAACCTGGGTTTCGAAAAGTGTAAGCCGCCGTCGTCGTACGGGCGATCCCGAACGTCTAGAAGGGCAGTGCAAAGCAGAAGCAGAAGCAGAAGCGCCTCCCCCCTCCACTCGCTTCGTGTGACGATGCTGGCACGCGGGCTTGACGAGCGATTCTACCGAATCATGGAGACGGGCAACATTTATCGCAGCACAGGATGAGAGATGTACAAGTGCGCGGATGGTCGACTTGTAGGTTCACAGGGGAGGCATGTCACGTCAAAACGTTCCGGGAGGACGGGCACAGGGAGAAATGAGTGCGCCAGAATGTTTCTGGTATGGCCGCTACTACTCTTGGGTTCTCGTGTGCGTGTGTGTGTGTGTGTGTAAACTTGGTCAAGGGAGGGTATGAGGAGGCTGAATCGGTTTCAAGAGGCGGTGGGGTGGATCGTGGAGGACCGAAGCCCGTCGTTGGGTGAGGCCGAGACTCGGGGGCTCCCTGCCCCAGCCGGACGGGTTCATGCAGACGCATGTCTAGACGGCCATGCTCAGCTGCGGGAGCGAACTTCTTTCGAGACTTTGTATTTCCAGCAAGACGCTCCGTGCTCGTCTTCTAATAACGAGATGCGGCATGCGGAGGGTCCATAAGGCAAGAATCAGTGCAGCAGCAAGCACTCGCGATCCTCCGCACACGCAAGATGCCAGAAGGAGTACCCGATGCTACCAGGGCGTTGCCTGCTTGATATATACATGCACTTCACGAGATTCGGTGTGTTCAATGACAGCAGCATCGTCAGATATGACCAGGAGGTATTGTGTTTGCCTCGCGTAGCATAACCCAACCGGGACGGGGCTTCGCCATGTCGTGTAACAGGGACAAGACATCTTGAGGCTTCCGATGAGGCAGGGTGGCCTAGACTGAGTACCCGTGCAAGATTCGCCAGAGAGATACGAGTCTGCCAAATGGTTGGAAGTTCGAGCTGGGGACTGGCGTCCGACGGGAGTCAAGAGCAACCGATCAGCTCCCAGTGACTTTGGTCGACACGGGTAAGGGTGTCCTGGCTCTTTATACGGATGCCGTGTCGCACAGCAGAAGAAGAAAAACGATTGGGAAAGAGAGGTCGTCCGGCAGCAAGAAGAAAGATGCTAATCGAGATGGTGAGTTGCCGATAGATGAGGCTGCAAGATGCGTTCGTGTGTGCGTCCAGGTGGATGGATTCGTGGTTCGGTATCGTCCCACAGCCGGAGGATGGATGCTACTCGCCAACCACACGTTGCATTTCCGGCTACATCTCCTCCAAGCTCACATTAATAGATGCAGTCGCGCGTCGCAGCACTGAGGGTTTGTGCGATGGCGTTCACCCACCCGCAGATGAGGTGGCTTTGGTCGTCGGTGGCGCGTGCGGCCGAGATAGGGCATCCGAGATGAAGAGTGGTCGAGCTTCGGCGCGGACTTGCACCGCACAAGAGCCTTGTGCGTCTTGTTTGCGATTGAAAGAAAGCAAGCAAGCAAGCACCATGGAATCTGAAGTCGGACTTTGGTCTCGGGTTCGAACCAGTGGTCTGTTTTGCTTCGTGATTGCGGCACAACAACTGTAGTAATATGGGATTGCCTAAGGTAGATTCAGATCGCAAGGGTTTTGGGATGACGTGAGACTGCGTAGTGGCCGACTGGAGCAGCCCGTCGAGGCTCAGCCAAGCGTTGGTATTTGAGGTCAGTGAAAGAAGACGATATGGCTCACCGATGTTCAATTAGACCATCACAAGCCTTGGGTATATACCTGTCGTATTCTATATTCACATCAGGGACTCGGGAAAGGCAGGCACGCAAATAATGCTCCTGCCAAAAGATCAAAAGCCTCACACCACCCACGTGCGCGTCAGAGAACTTACATACAGGTTTGACGCCGGATGCGGTCGATGAGGAGAGAATGGGCATCAGATCATGAAGTGGATCAGTGACTGAAATTATGGACCAGGTTGCAAGCGAGGTGGAAGCAGTGAACTTGCCAGGGTCAAAAGACAGGGGAGTGCTGGCACAGTGTTGATGCCGTCAAGATGGCAGGCATCCAAGCAAGGAAGCTGCCAAGGTGCGAAGTGAGTTGATTGGATACTTGTGGGGCAGCGGACGAACGAGGACCAGCCAGGGCACATCGAGCGGGGCTCGGTGGAGACATCTGTCGGATGCAAGGTCAAGAGGACGAGTTTTTTCCCTCCTTCTCACACGGATGAGTTGGCGCACTTCTACGCACTACGTACACAGTACTTGGAAGGTAGGTAGGTAGATACCTACCACTTAAGGGAGGTCGTGCTGGCTGTGGGCTCGTCGGTCGGCTAGAACGCTCAGGCCGTCGGGTGAGCGACGATTCCCGTTGCGTATCCGTTCCGCCCCAGAATCGCTCCACCCAGAGCTGAGATTCCGCATTTTTGGCAGCGTCAACGTCGCTAGTGGATCTGGTCTTGAGTCGGGCCAGACCTGGAAGTCGTCCGACACACAAGCAGGACAAGGAAGGCATGGAGATTGGTGACGGCGAGATTCAGGATCAGGAGCCAGGAGCGTGCATGGTACCCGAATCCATGGTTGGGACGTGGGCTGTGACAAGGCGCTGGGCCTCTTTCCAGGTTCTTAGGTCGTAGGTCGTCGCCAGCGGAAGAAATCCTCCAGACTCCTCGTCATTACCTAAGCCCACGATAATAGTGATTGGCACTGGCAGTAGCACTGGCCGACACTGCAAGGGAGTGCAGCACCGAAGAGCGAGATGCAAAGTGGGCCCAGCTGGCACCACGGCCCACCAATGACAATCCACATCGCACATCGCTCGAGCCTCCCTCGTCATCTTTCTCCTCTTCCTTCTGTCTTCTGTTAGGTCCCTTTCCTTTGGGATGGCAGTTACCCGGCGCTGTGGACTGCATAACGAATCCAAGACAACCACTTCGCACCCTCTGACCACTCACCACTCACCTCATCTCACTCAGCACCCGAAGCTACGGTCCTGGAGTCTGACCTGGACACGCGCTGAGGCTAGGTGGACAAAGCGCCCCCGCCGTCCATGCCAGGGCTATGGTAACGGAAGTGGCAAAGCAGCTGGGCGTCTGCCCCCGGCACATTGCGCGTTTGGATTCTGATGGCTTCAGAGGGCTGCATTGCATCGCATTGTATTGGTTCTCCTCCAAAGCGCCGCCCGGTCGACGCTCGAGGACGACGGGATGAATCTCATCGTGGGATTGGCAACCAAGTCAAATCATCGGTCCCGAGCCTACCACCTTGTGTCCGTCACGTCAATTCGTCGCTTTTGCTGTCGTTCTGGACATGCTGCGAGTCAGCGACGAGGCTTCACCGGCCAGCCGGCATCTCGGTCGACGACGCATTTCTTGGCAGCGAATTGTGCACCGAGTTGTTTCCAGCCTGTCGCGGTCACCCACGGCCGTAACGCGCATATACCCGGGCACCAGGAGCACTATCAATCAACGCTACAGACACACTGCGCAGAAAGTTAAAGCTGTTCGTTCTCCTTCCCGTCCGCCTGTCCCCCACAGCCCCGTGTGCCCTGACCCTGACCATTCCAAGTTCGAACACCTAGCCTGGCCAATGCCAATATAAATAAATCTCCTATGTGGAGCCTCAGGGACTCGTTAATAGATGCTGGTCACTCGGAAGCGCCCTTGATTTAGCACCATGACTGATTCAGTGTGCGGACAGCTCGGGAACTCCTTTCACGCCAGATTCCCATCGCCAAAAGGACGCAAACGGACGACGACTACCTCAACCAAGGCCGCGGGTTTCCACGGCCTCGTTTCGTAGCATGCTTCGGGCGCCCAGTGACGAGCATCGCTGACAAGGCGTGCCCACGACCGACGTCTTGGGTTTGCCAGCCAGCAGTTCCCAAACCTCCATCAGACGTACATGGCCCGGGAAAAGTCATTCGGGTACTACGGCGTTTTCCTGGGACCGACGAGTGGCGTTGCCAAACTTCGGCCGATGTGAGAGAGGAGTCGGGCCCAATCTGAGGCAGACGCCCGGACATGACGTCCAGATGCTGGGGTTTGGCTCCACGGGGGGCAGTGTGGATGGGACGAATGCCGCATCAAAGGACTCTTTCCGAGGGTTCTGCTGGGCATCCGTTTTCGCGCACTGTTCCTGACCAGTTGACTGGCGACAATTTACAGAACGCCCGTCACGGACGCCATCGTTCGATTCCGTACCCCCAGAGTCAAGTGCTTCATGCCTTTTACTCATTCCCTAGGAGCATGTCCAAAGGGCGAAGAGTAAGCAACATATCTCGTTTGTGAATGGAGGATCCATCCACTTTATCGACGGACCTTGACGTATTCCGAAGACACGTTGATTTGACAGTCTTCTTGAGCCTCTCAACACGCCGATCGGTGCGTCTTGTGCGCCTTCAAAGCACGGCATATAATTTTAGTGCACGCTCATTGCTGACTGCTGACGGGATGAGGAAAGGGAGGTGCAGGTGCGTGCGTGCAGAGAACAATATCAAGTCCGGGGTATTGTTGCCGCCGGCTGCACATCACACAAACACAGACAGATGCCTGCTTTCCTCGAGTCTCCCTCCGTCTGCACTCGCAGAAGTACGCAGTAGAAGCACGAGTGGAACGTCTGAGATGATTCGAACGGTCCAGTGCGAGCCATAGGTCACCACTTGGGCTCACTACAGCGCGTGGCTTGCAGCACTCGCAGCATGTCTCACCATGACGGGCGTTTTCCCCTCGCGGCTACTCCTCTACACCATCAGTCGAGACGATCAGCAGAGATTGAAGCCATGTGAGAAGAGGGAGAAGAGGAGAAGCGAGACACCATCTTACATAAGGTGGCATCTCAGAAAGCAACAAGCATATCTCGTCCCTCACCCTCGGATGTGGAGCGAGAAGTCTCGCACTCACGCGGATTGCACAAAAAAGCGCACACTATAACGACAGCGCCACTAACATCGCCACCAAAATCGATCCTCCTTGTATGTAAAGTGTGCGCTTTTTTGTGCAAACCGCGTGGCACTGTACCGTGGTATGCCAACTGAGCGAAACTGCAACCCAACCGACGGGGCGCGTCAGGTCGGAGAGGGTATCCCATTGGCAGCAGGGACTTGAGATGCTTGCACCTTTGGCTTGTTTAGCCTCTGGGCAAACAAGGGCCCGACATGGTGGTGAGCAGGGGGGCGGCCGAAGGCTGGGACGGAACGTGAGACGGGATTGGGCTTTCCGGCTTGGAGCGGAGCACAACGGAATCGGGAATAACGAATGGTAGGCCGGGCCTTGGAGATGAGCCACCAGCGAGCACAGGGCCGGGACGCCGGCTGCTGCAATCTGTATCTGTACTGTGTCCGCTACGGCACTAGCGTAACTGGTAGTTGCAGATGACGATGCAGCGACTGGGACGGGGGACAAGAGATCTCGCTGTGTGGATGGACGGGTTTGGCGGGACGAGGGGATGGATGGGCTACGTTTGGACACGGCGCACGCCGCAAGGCACCTGATCTGTACGGGCAAGACCAGACGCGAGGCTTCTTTTTGAGTGCCCTTTAGGTTGGCATGGCCGAGCACAACAGTAGGCAAAAGGGCTATTTCCCCCACTAGGTCTGTGATGGGCAGCATGAAATTCCCAAGGCGAGACGAAAGAGAGACAGAAAGACCCCAGCATATGGCGCGCACGATGTAGCGAACCACCCGGCTGGAAAAGATGGTCAGTGATGAGCGTTCAAAACGCCTGGATTCGGCCAAGAAACCATGCGGATGAACATTTCCTTGATGGATGCCACATTGGCTTAAAGGTTACCCTTGGACTGGTAAGTCTGTTCGTTTACTGCCACCACCACCACCACCACCGCCGCCGCCGCCGCCACCACCTATTATTGACTGACGACCAAAGGCAAAAAGCACCAAAGGTACGGAGTACGTACACACTATCCGAATTGACGGTCGGGAGAAGGCGAGCGAGGGCGAACGAAGTCTTCTACCACGGTGTCATGCGTGGGCTAACGCAAAGCGTGCTTCCATGACAAGGAGGAGCATCCACTTTGTCCATGACTCCTGAACAGAGTTTCGAGCCAGCCGCCAGCGCCATCTACGGATACACTAATACGTGCACAGCACCTTGCCACGAGTGACAGAGGTGTGTAATGTACATAGTATGGCATGACCTATTAGCCGCTAGCACTTACGTAGTGTAGCGGGACATTTTGGTCCCATCCCATGTGCGGACGACGAAGTATACTACGGATACGGACTAGCACTCCATGCGCCGTCAACATCGCCCGAGTCACAGTGTTCCAGAGACCCTGCTGGATTGAGGATAGTTGGAGGTTCGCAGAGGAATACGGATAGAATGGGCAGATATCCAGAGGACAGAGGACACAGGACACCTTGCTTCAAGCCAGGCCAGGCCAGCGCCAGCGTTGTTATATACAATGTACACTAGTTATTGGGGGTTCCATTACCAAAAGCACACGCCCTACTATGTACGTGCTCTGGGTTTTGCCTGGTCCCTGTCCCCCCCGTGGCTGACTGTCTTGCTCGCACTCTGCTGCCCCTTCGTCGTCGTACCCATATTACATAGTGTACACCCTACGTGCTCATCCGTCATCTCACCTGCCATTACTACGTAGTATGTAGACCTGCTAGAGCTGATAGCTGTGACCCAAGGCCAACGCGTGTGGAGTATCACACGCTGGCTAGGTAGGTATCAACCTAATGTATCCGTACCTATCGGATAATGTGCCTCAGAGCCTGAACAGCGGGTTGCATCTCATTGCAAGGTGCGGGCGGATACACGTACACGTAGCTCCAAAGGTCCACAAGATGGACACATTACCTCATGTACTTTAGAGCAGTGTGCTCGAGTTGTGCTTAGCATCAGTACTGTGTAGAGCCCAATGATTAAAACATCATGCCAAACTCGAGTGGGTGCAGGAGAGCAAGAGAATAATGGTGAACGAGTGCTTCAGCAGGCCCCGAGCGGGCTCTGCCGCCAATTTCGTCCCTTTCGACTCCCTTCTCACCTACATAGTAGATACCTACCGCCGAGTCAGCTGAAGACCCCCAGTCCGAGGCGCCGGGTCCCTCTCTCACCCGCTCACTCAAAGTACCCAAGGCACTCACTCATACTTGGGACACCATGCAGGCAGAACAGCAGCTTTTCGAGTGAGGTATTGTGGCTCAAGCTCGCGATAGGCAGTGTCTGGAGCCGTTGCTGGCGAACCCGGCTTGCACCTCCAGGTCTCGTGATAACTGAAGTAAGGTGGGAAGGTACCTGCATGGTAAGTACACTGGAAAAGAGCACTTTTGACGCTGCGAAAGCGTACGTACACTACCTTACCTTAGGCAGTACACACGCTGGTTGGCAGCGAGAATACAGAAAAAGTACCATGATGAAGGGTGCACTCCACCAACTGCCTGGCCTTACTGCGTACAAGTAAGGTAGTAAGTAGGGAAGTAGGTATCCAAGGGACTACAAGTACGTACATACTAATTAGTGGATCACTGCGTACTTCTGAGCACCCAGATCCTCCAGGTTCAGACAGTGTTCGGCACCTTCTCCAAGTTTGCCAGGCCCGGTCCCACTCCATGCTAGCCTCGGGTCCCCTGTCCACAGTCTGTCCTCCACCCCTTCCTCACTGTCCAATGCCTGCCCATCCTGGTCCAGCCCCGGTCTCCCAGCCCTTTAGACACACTGGCATGCCTAGGCCAATTGCATCCCTTCCTGGCGTCTCTCTTCTGTCCACCCGTCCCACCCACTCTCTCCCTCTTCAAATGCCCATTCCCCCCTTCGTTTCCTCCATTGCTTCCATTTTCATCAAGAACAAGTCGTCCGCGAGTTCACGACGACATCCGCCGCCGTTTGTCGATCTCGAATTCGAAAGTTACACACAGCACGACAGCATCGATATCAGTATCGACTAGAACTTCCGTTGAAGAGTACTCGTCGGCGCCCACCGACTGTACACCCAAAGCAGATACGTAAGTAAGGCCTGATGGCCGTTGTCAGCGGCTTAACGTTCTGCATGAAAGGCTCCTGCTTGTCGGGTCTGCTGAGTCGGCACCACGTTGTGCCCGCGTCAAGGCTGCACTCAATACCTTTCCATGGCCATGCATCTGACTCTGTTCCAGGTCATATTCCCGACCAACTCAAGGGCACCATCATCCACGACCCGCCCACGGGCGAATTACCGACGAACTAGACGAGTTCGAATCACCCTTCACAATGGCAGCCCTGATTGCACACATTCCTCGCAATGTCGACGACGTAGTCGAGACAGAACACGTCCACGAGCGGCTTACTCGTTCTGGAATGACCTTCTTCTACACCTTGAAGGTCCTGCAGCAACCCGAGCGCGCAAGAGCGTGCGGTTCAGGCTCGAAGTGTAGGAACCTCGCTGGTCCCTCGTCGAACCTTGCTAACCATGCCTAGCTGCAGCTGACCGACGACCTGTGGATCCACCTCCCGTCGTTCAACTGAAAATCCGAAAGGGCTTGACAAAGGAGGATGCCAAAGATGTCACCATGTCCTATGACGGAAACTTCTTCCTGTTTGCGGAACTGGCCAATGCCCGTCCCATCGCCCACGGTCGTGTTAACACGCCCAATGCCAATCAGCCTCCTGTACTGACCGGCATGCCTGTGTCCGGCATGGCCTACTTGGACCGTCCATCCGAGGCCGGGTACTTCTTATTCCCCGATCTGTCTGTTCGCCACGAGGGTCGCTACGTCCTAGCATTTCATCTTTACGAAGAAATCAAAAACCCCGAGGATCGTGATATTACCAGCGATCCCGCCGAAGACGACAGCCCTTGCTTCCACTACAGGATGGCCGTCAAATCCCTGGCATTCAACGTCTTCAGTGCAAAAAAGTTTCCCGGACTCACGGAGAGCACCCACCTGAGCAAGACTATATCGGAGCAAGGCTGCCGGGTTCGCATCAGACGTGATGTGCGTATGAGGAGAAGGGAGGGAAAGCCCAGCGGCAACGACTTCGACAACACCAATAACAACAACAACAACAACAACAACAACGCCGACAACGATTTTCGGAACGGCAGGCGAACACAAACCCCTGAGATTCGTAGCAACGCAGATCAGCAATACAGGGACAGGTCGGCGAGCAACAGCAGCGAGCATCGCGTTGCCTACCCGTCGGCTCCTGAACGTAGACCCTCCGCGGTTGAGAGCTATGCCCACCAGCCGCCGCCGCCTCCTCCACCTCCGCACTACGCCGGCCCCGCGCCGTCCAACAATTACCTGCGCTTCGGTGCCGACAGCTCAACCGCGCCATACCCCCCTCAGCCTCACGTACAGCCCGTCGCGCAGCCGTCTCCCGTCTCGCCCACGGCTTCGTATCACTCGTCGAGCCAGCCATCACCGTACACCATGGCTCCGAGCTACTACTCCAATCGACCGAGCCCGCATTACGCCTCTAGCAACCCGCCTCCCACGCCCTATGACCACTACGACCGACGCTCCAGCATGGTGCCACCCTCGCCCTCCCACGGCCCAAGAGAAGCAGACATGTCCAGAACCGTGGATATCAGAAGGGATTCCATGTCCAACTACCGCCAAACCGCGTTGGCTCCTATGGATTCGAGCAGTAGGCAGTCGCTCCAGTTGCCACCGATCCAAAACCTGGAACACCTGCGATGTGCGCCGCCTGCCCCTGCCCACTTGAGCAGAAACGACTTCATTGAGGCTGGTCCTGTGCAACAAGGCGTCGTGCCTGACTCCACGACTCGCGCTGGTTCCAAGCGCAACTATGGAGATTCGTTTGCTGAGAGCCACCGCCCGCTGTACGACGGCCAGCGGCCACAGGAGATTCATCACAACCATCCCGCGCACATGTGGGACCCAAGGAGCGCAGCCGAGCTCAACTACAAGCGCGCCGACGGTCACTGGGCCGCTAAGCCTTCCGGCACTTTTCAGTAAATGAATGAGTATAACGGCTGTGCTTTTCGGCGGCGTTTGGGTACATGACATGGGATGGTTCATTATACCCCTGGGCTTAACACTATCGGCGTTTGGGGCTCCACGGTTGTAGACAAGGTATCGTTAACTCGGCACAGAAATTTCCTGTATATACTTGCTACAAACCTGGTCGACATTTCGAGCGCTCTTATTTCCTTACTTGTTCACCCGACTGGAGTCGCTTGATTACTTCCCCACCATGTCTTGGGTTTATGGTTTCGTTGACGAGAAGTTTTGGTGGCTTGGATTCAGATTGGCATACACAAAACGATGTAGGACTAGCTTCCTAGTTTCCACATGCTACTACGCAGACGTTGAATGGATTTCTTATGTTGTATGAAGACGATATTTTCACTGTCATGGTTGCTTGCACGCTTGCACGTCGCTCCCAAGGGGGGTTCCAGTGTCGTATGTTATGTTTGCACAGGAAAATGTGAGAAGCTGGTGAAAGTTTGCGTGCCACCACAGCAGTGACCTTAATTATTACACAAACTGATTGAAATTTGTAGCATCCGTAGTCACAGTGGCATCTGTAGGTTGAGGTGGTTTGGCGACTGCATGATTTCTCGACGTATTGCATTCGTCATACACAATAAAATTGAGAAGCTATGGTGTCACGTGGTTTAAGCTGGTTGACTGGTAACTTAATTGCTGTAAAACGGCTGACTGGACGGGGAGGGCCGTGTGGATCTGGAAAGGTCGCGTCCAGGCACCGTGGGGCACCTCAGTGTCCTGTGGGCCAGTCACATACCGAGCGCGTTTTGTTTGCCCGAGCAACCGTCTAGCGGTAGGTACCAAGCTACGATAAGCTTACTAGGTAGGTAGGTAGGCGGGCAGCCAGGTCAGTGCTCCAGGTACACAGTAGGTGGACAGTGACCCCCCGGCCAGTGCACCCCATCGTTGCCCTCCCAATCCTTAATCCTCAATCCTACAAGATCAACACCACACCCAAGCCCATTATCGTATCTCGCTACTCAATTACACCACTTTCTTACCGTCTTTCGTTTTCTTCCCCACCCTAGCTGCGAACTTTCTTCATTCTCCGCTAATTTTCCTCGGCACTCTCAGCTTCGCGCAAGGAAGAAGCTCGGCGAGAAATACGCTTGCGGGTGCGGGTGTCGAAGCGGTCGAGCGACAGAAAGTAAACAAACCGATACCTCGATGCGCCAGCATTTCATCTTCCCATTGTCTTCCACCTACCGCTGTCTCGTTTCCAGGGCTATCACAAGGACGACGAGCTAGGGTAAAGACAAGCACCAATCTGTCGACCGAGACACAGACGTCAAGACAACACGAAGCACTCATCCACACGATCCGACATCGTCGCAATGCACGTCGAGGACTCCTTCTCCCCGGGTCCTCTGAACTCCCATCCGGTCCAACCTCACCCGACATCGCACGCTGCTGCACAGCGACCGTCTGCTAAGCGCACAAACTCGGTCCAGCGTGCAAACTCGCGTTTCGTCGAGGGCTCCATGAACGATCGCACGTCTGCAGCGCCGCCTCTCACCTTCCTCGGCCCTGACGACTCGTCTGAAATCGCGCGTCGCTTTCACATGGACTTTTGCGTCGAGGCCCCCGATGCAGGTGTGCTCTCTCCTCCGAAACCACAGCACCACAAATCATCACAATCGCTCCTGTCATCGCAGCAGCAACACCAGCAGCCACACCCCGTCCTCACCCAGCCGACCGTCACCTACGGCGAGGTTAAGAGACCTGCCAGCTCGGCTAGCAGTCACGTTGGGAAGAAGGGCTTCTGGGGCGGCCTGCGTGAGAAATTGAGCTTCGTCAAGGATAAGGGGGCTAAGCGCCCGCTCAGCTTGGACAGCAAGCTTCTTTCACAGGGAGGAGGCGTTGGAGGGTTTGGCAGTGGTGGTGGTGGTGGTGGTGGCGCCACGCATCCTGCCGCTGCCGCGAGCATCAACAACGGCGCTGGCATGCCCAGCAGAGAGGAAATCATGGCCAGCTACCAGCAGCTGATGAAGGACGGCTTCTTCGACGCTCATGCCATCCACTCCACACGCCAGCCCCCTCCTCCGGGATTCAAACCCTCCACCACCATGTACTCGGCTCGCCCGCCGACGGACAAGAAGTCCTTCGCAGAACGTGTGTCGCAACAGAGGCCGCTGGCCCCAACAGTCGAAGACGACATCGAACCTTTGCCGGATTCGCGTGACGGCAACAGGAAGCGTGGCTTTGACGACGGCGAGGACATGTCAGCTGCCAAGAAGCTTCGCAAGTCCGCGTCGCGCATCTCCGTCGACCTCTCCATCCCGCGTCTTCGCAAGCAGCGGACACACGAGAAAGCCCTCTCCGAGGCCATGCCCCCTCCCCCGCCGCCCAACTATATGCCCCCGCCTCCTCCCCAGTCCCGTGGAGTCGGCAACTTCGTCCGCCGGTCGTTTAGCAACTCGACGCGCGCGAGCAGCAAGCTGACCAAGCACGCCCCGTCGACGTCCTTTTCGACCGTTTCCACGTCGACGCCCATGGACATGGACTGTGCGCCACCCAACCCGAGTTACGTGGCGAGCAGTCGCTGCAGCATCGACTCCAACGACTCCCGGCGCTCGTTCGTCGAGACGGCTCGGGCGTGGACTTCGCGCGCTCGCAGGGCCGCCGAGCCTCTCGGCCTGAGGCCCAACTTGAACCATGGCGCCGCGTCTTCTGCGCCGTTCGTCGCTGAGCAGTACAAGGCCCAGAACGGCTTCGGCTACGAGGGTGAGAACCACCTCCAACAGAACACGGTGGCACAGGAGCGTGACCTTCCCGGTCGATGGCGGGGTATGCGGTTCACCTAGATGCGAGGCAAGCGAAGTGTTTGCAGCCTTGCGTCGGTGAGATGGGTTCGGTCGTGAAATGGTGGCGTCGGGCGTTTCTTTTTGACAATCTCAACGAGCTTTACGAACTTTGACGACATGAAATGACCCCCCCTTTTTTTATACGAAATCGACATGAATCGCGCAGTACGACTTGTTGTTGACCCTCGGGATATTCGCAAGGCGGGTAGCACTTTTGTCCGGCTGTGTTTGGGTCTCCCGTCGCGTGCTACATGCTCACGATCTGGCACCCGACAGCGGACGACAAAAGTCGGCACCTGGACGCGAGAACTGAGGCGCGATGAAACTCGGAAGGAACGATAACAATGGTGTGAGAAGGAGGAAAAGAAAGGGAGGTACGAAGCGAGGAGTGTTCTCTGCCTGTCAGGCGGATGAGGACGTGCTCCTCGGCGATTTCAAGTTTTCACGGTGAAGCCGTGACTTTCTTCGTGTATGTATAGGACCCCTGCAGTCTCCCACTTCGATCGCGCGCAACACAACGAGTCCTGAGTGGCTTGTTGGTGCTGGGACGACGAGGTTGATTTGCGAGGTTTTTGATGGCTTCTTCGATGGCCTGAGTGGGATACGCTCTTGCGATTCGCGAGGGCACTTTTGAGTGGTTTGATGTTGGACTGGAAACCGATGGAGGTGACGGGTCAGGACGTGCGTGGTATGGCTGGTCAAGGGAAAGTACATGTTGTCGATACGGTGGAGGTTTACCTTGCTGCCTTGTGGTCACACCCGGATTTGAGAGGGATCTGGACGGGGGAAAAAGTTGATGTGGCGGATTGCCTGCTGGCTGAATATACCAACTTGACCTGTCTCGACTATTCGAACCCTGTTTTTAAGTGATGATTGTTTTTCGACGTCAGGAGCGTCCGAACCGCTCTACTTTGCGGTGTTTATCGGTCTGATGTCTTTTTTTTTGCGAGAAACCTAACCACGTGGCTTAGAGAAAAAGACGAGCCGAGGTGAAGGATGCTGTCTGTATATAAGACACGAGTCTGACGCGACGCTTAGTCCTCAGCCAGCCGAGTGAGGGTCTCTAAATGCAGGAAAACGATCCGCATGGGTTTCACACGACTCCGTCACGGAGGGCACCGCCAACGTGAACGGCAAAAGTGGTTCCCCGCCAGTTTGAGCATCTTTTCGTCCGTCGTCTCTGGCGTCTGCGGTGTATTCGAGTGTAACTCGCGGCGAGGAACTGTGGTTGTGGTGTTACTTCTTTCTTGTGGGGGAAACTTGCACGTACCCCTGCTTGGGATATGTTTCTAGCCGCCAATATGCTGCTGGGGAATGGAATGTTATGGGCCCTCAAAAGTTGGACATTTTGAACAGTAAAGGCCGCATGATCATCCATTTATGCAACGTGCAAATCCCAATGGCAGCCTGGCGGAACGAGCATGAAGCTTAGTTTTCGCGGAGGTTAAGTTCTTGTATTCAGTCGATTTCACCACTCGTTTGTGATGAGAAGATGTCATGTCTTGGGCTTGTGTGGACGTTATTCAGCATGTGACGTTTTCTGCCTCTTCACCAACCTGAGTTGAATCTTCGTCGTCATCCTCATCCTCTTCAGTTGAGGTTTCATAACTTCTATACGAAGGAGCATATCCGTCTTTCACGACTCACATGGGGTTCTTTGTATAGCTTGGAAAACAGATGGCTTCTGTCTGTTGCCGTCGTTTCTCGATGTGGTGGGTTTATGAATAATCAGGCCGTCATGTAATCGAACCTCGTGCTGTCAGTTCAGGCATGTAAGCAGTGAGCGATAAACAGAACGAAGAGTTCCAGACTCGCCCGAAGGTGACGATGGTGTCGGGAGGGCGGGTTCGAAAAGAGCTTCGGTCCTTGACGTACCAACCGCAAGCCGCTTCCAGTACCCAGTCGACCCGTGACGCCAAGCCAGGGTATGATGCTGAGCAGCCAGTGTTTTACGACCGGCCAGATTCCCGGGGAAACTTCGCGACGGTCATTGAAGCGTATGTAAGTTCGCGGTTTCGAACCGAACTCGAATCGTGAGGAAAAGTCAAACTTGACGTGTCGAATGCTGGATGACGAGGTGGTTCCTTTGGCGTCTTCCGAGTAGCTAGGTCGTCTACGTGGCATTGCTCAACTTCTGGTTCAGCAGGGGACGGCTGGCCATTTCCCGTCCGTCATCGTCTTGGGGCGTTTGCTGAGTATATATACCCCCCACAAGCCTCCTGTGCGCGGTTCAATTTGGTCCAGAAGTCTGTATGGCAATCAACGTCTGACGATCTTATTCTTGATACTGCGTCCTGAGTATCAATAGCCTCCTTGTATGCCACCTTGATCCATCAACCAATACTCCAGGACAATTGGTATAAAGCTTCAAAGTGACGAAAATCGGTATTTCGTTTCGCATCCGGCAGCCACGGAGCAATGCGGAGGCGGCTCTGGTCATGGCGGCAGTACTCGCTTCTTTGTCCACAACACAATGCTGCGGTGCAGGAAGTGACACGGTGTAAAGAAAATCACTCGAATTTCTCCGTCCGTCACTGTCCCTCCGAGTCATTTGTCAGGTATTCAGAGGAGAAGGGCGGGCGGAGTAATTGCGTTGGTAGCCTGCGGCATGTCGCCCATGGATCGAGACCTGAGGGAAGTCGGCGCTGCAGGTCAAGAGAAACTTGGTAACCCGATGAATGGTGTGAGAGTGGCCGTTGAAGGGTCAATTGATTACGAAAAAAAAATGGGTTTAAATAGTACTGCTTACAGCCGAATACAACCACGCGGGAGAGCTATCGATGCGGTAATATCGACGATTGCCTCAGTAATGCAGACTGTGTGACCTCGGAAGTACAGAGAATAATAGTAGCACGCTTTTCAGTGTGAGATAGAGAAAGGTAGTGACTTGAAGTAACCGCAGGCACCCTCGATGAAGGAATGTCATACTATCGGGATGAAGCCATGCTGAAGTAACTTGTAAGAAGGGTTTCGGTACAAAAGTCACTGCAGCCTTGTTCCATCCACCACCGTCTCTTTGAAAAGGTTTTGTGAGTTTGGCACTTCTGCTTGCCGTGTCCACAACCGCAGGTTGTTGTCAACGATTTGAATTCCGGGCACTTCAGAGCGGCGTGACCTCGATTCAGAGACGTTTCTGACTGTTCTTGAATCATTAACCAATGTGACTGACTAACTCTGATGGACGATGTTAACCAGCTCGAAGATGGTATATGCATCAGAAGGGGAAGAACCGCTGTGACTATGGAAAATACGAATTCCCTCTAGAAAATAAAAAACAGTTGGGTGATGATGTTCTGCCTGCAACCTTGCGCCCAAAGGCACACTCGCTTTCTGCGTGAGACTACTGGCTTCTTCTGCCCATGCCGCACATTCAAACCTCGAGAAGAACATTTGGTTTCGCCCAAAAGTTGACATCACCTCGATAACGACTCTCAGTGCGTCTATGCCCTCACGTGCTATATCAGAAGTGAGGTGGCTTACACCTCGTTTTCGTCGAAGAACGTCTCCAGCAGCAGAGTCAGAAAGCCCACGATACGTTGTCAGAAACAGACGAACAGGTCCATGCCGACCTTCCTTAATCCCCCTGGTATGTTCTGGGTGCTTGTTAGGATGCGAGAACGATCGGAAGTCGTCGACGTGTATCAAAGCTTGAGTTATCCCCCTTACAGCATGAAGGATCAGCGTTTTTTGGGTCGCATTGTCTTTCTGTTTGGATGCGTTCGCTTTCGGCTTAGTTAGCAGTGTTTGGGAGCGGCCGTACTTGAAGGCTGTGTGTTTCTCATCAAATTGGAGCCTCGTAGGATGTTCATGGCCCTGTAAGGAGTTATTGATATACACTGAGTAAAGATATATATATCTTATTAGAAGCTGACTAGTATTTAGAAGATAGCCTCTAAAGTCCCTACCAAATCTATCAAACTTGACTAGATACATTATAGAAGACATTATAGAAGCTTGGTATATTCAATCCACCCCCGTGGAGGCCTACGATAGTACAATCTCCCCTCCCACTAGCTTCCAAGAGAAGCTTTAAGCGCTGAATCTCGAGCAGTCAATATCGCAGATTTTGTGACTCGATGAGTGTCGACAGAGGAAAAATTTGAATGGCGGCCCAATCATCCATAACGAATCAGCAGTAATTCATCATGGGCTTTACTCGCTGACACGACGGAGGGCATTCCCCATCTCCAACGCTTGGGTAGTCCCGTAATACACACCGGACGACGACGCTGGACACCGAGATGTCAGCCAAGTATCCACATTCAAGCTGGCGGCGCATAGGTGGACGGTGTCCGAAATATCGTGGAAAAGCATGACGCATATCCTAAGAGTTACTTCACAAGAACACCATGGCTTGGTTTGTCTTTCGAGCGGCTTCCGACGAGGCTTTTATAGATGCATGTGTGCATTCAATTACAATGATACCGCCACGAATATGCACAAGACGACGCCGCACCCGAGAAGGCTAGGAACGGACAGACCGGTCAATCATTGCACTTGCAAGACCGAAGTCATGCCAAATTCAACAGGCGTCATCGTTCATAACAGTGTGTCTCTGAATGATGTACTCGCCATTGGTTTTGGCCGGCGGCACGCCTCTTTGGTGGCACCGTCAAGACGCACGCGAGTGGGAAAGTTACTGATGAGACGACGCCGTTGATGATGAAGGATTGAGCCATCGATGGCAATTCATCGCAGACACCCCTTGTCCAGGAAACAAAGGCAGTCATCATACCCTTCCGGAGTTCCCACATGCACTTGTCATCTGCCCATGCAGGCGAGGGGATCTTTTCACAGAACTTGGCTGATGGACCGGCGAATCGGTTGCGCAGTGCAACCGCCTGTTCCTCGCCGTCCCGATGGGAAACATCCGGTTCTGCATCGAGTAATTCGACTTGCAGATTCCGCCCAGTCCACCGCCAAATCTCGACACGGAGCCCTATTTCCCCTCACCCAAGATCCCGCATCCGTTTGCGAGTATTCCTTCCGAGGAGGAGTCGATGGCGGGCATAAGCATGAACTGCAGCAGTCACCCAGCTCCGCATCTTGATCATCCCACAAAGCCAGCCAAGAGGCAAATGGTAGTCATCGAAAGGCGTCTCTGCGAAAGGAGACACATGACAATCATATAGAACGTGACAAAGTATAAATCGAAAGCCACCTGAATGTACTGTCGAGACTTGATTTTGTGTGCATAGCCGATAAAGTTCTACTCTTTGCAAGATGGATTGTCCATAATATCCTCGCAATATATACTCAATACATGAATCGTGCTGGCCATCTAGGCCACATAACATTAGCCATAGCCTCTTTTTGTCGAGTGGTCAGCGAAACACTGACTACAGTAATCGAGGTAGGACAATGAACGAGCATGCTTTATCCAAAATCAAAATAAAATAGCATGATACCCAGCGCTATTATCCACTGGTTCCGTTGGTCCCCAGAAAAAAAAAAAGGGGGGGGGGGTTGTTCGTCCCTTACCCACGCTCCGCAGGGTCCTTAGCAAAGCGATACCAACCCCAGTCTCCATTGGTCAACGAGTGGCACAGGCGCCCTCGCCGTGCCGGAATGCAAACCATTTTCTTTCCTTCTCTTTGAATCAAGGGATGAAGTGCTGGCATTCCCTGAAATGACAGACTCCGTTCTCCCTCATGTAAACGACTGGGTTGTTAAATGGCAAGTGTGGTACTTCTGCCCCTTTTCGCGAGTGTGAAATGCGAAGCAACTCAGAGGACCTCGACAACACGCTCTTGAACGTTCCTGACCATAGCCGGGACTTGGTCAAGCTTCAGCACCGATCTAAGCATGGCTCCGGCGAAAGCAAAATAGTGAGGGAAACGGCTGTACAGCATGGCCCCCACTATACATGTGAGAAGCGGGATCTGTGAGTGATTAGTGGTTTGTCGAGCCTTGGAAAGCGGTCTTGGCTTACCCATATAAACCAGAGGTTCTTGTCGCTGCGCATTCCTTTGAACTTGGCCTCGCGAGCTCGGAGAAAGTTCTGTTGTTGTTCCTTTGTAATGGCGCTCTTCCTACCAATCTTCAGAACGCTAGGTACTGGTGCCGTGCTCGTAGACGCTTCAACCGTCTCCGTGATTTCTGTTGTCTGCGATTGGTACACGGTGGTAAACCTAGCATCGGCAACAGCCTCGGCAGCGGCATCGAGCGCCGCAGCCTGCTTTCTGTCGAGCTCTTCCTGGGGGAAGATCTCGTCGTAGGCCGGTGGCGGAGCCGAGTTGTTGTTTGTGTTTCTAAACGAAGACAGGTCCCACCAGCGGCCGTCCATTTGCCGAGGGGTTTCATCATCCGCAGAACCAGGCCTGGACCCCGTCATGTTGGGCATCAAGGAGGACATCCTGCCCATGAGGGGGTTCTGTTGAAGGTAGGCATGGTAGTCCGGAAGCATCGGCATCCTCGGCAGAGCTGGCATCTGTGGCAGGTTGGGGAAATGCATCGTCATCGCCTGCTGGAACTGCTGGAACTGAGTCGAAAACTGGTCTCTGACAGCCGATGCGATGGCGGTGGTGGGCGACGCGAGACCTGGCTCATCCTCTTCTCTTCGTTGGAGACTTTGCCGGTCTGGTCGGGGCGTAAACGCTTGACCGCCCGACCGACGACGCATGTCAAGCCACTGGTCTTCCTCCTCTTCTTCCTCATCATAGTCGCCAGAAGAATATTCTGGGCTCTCCTCACCATCATCCGCCGATTCGGACTCGCTGGACACGCCCAGGGGATCCCATAGGGACCTCAAAGAGGCAGCACTGCTAGCTCTGCTGTGCAGGGATCCTCCGCTGCGGGAGCGGATATGGCGCTCGCAACGCCGAATGTGATCGACCACCTTGCGAGATCGGGCGACATCGGCCGGCCGAAGTCCAGAAAGACTGCGGATCGTTGGGTCGGCGCCAGCCTGCATGAGTCTTCGCACGATGGATTCATGGTCGTTCATCGCGGCCAGATGCATTGGGGTGAAGCCACCCTTGTCTCGCAAGTCTGGGTTGGCGCCCCGAGCAAGCAGGCCGGCAACAAAACGATGGTACCCTAAAGCGCATCCCATGTGGAGCATCGTCTGGCCTGTCGACCTCCTGAGGTCGAGACGAGACATTCTCGGGTTGTCGTCGAGGTCAATCAGCTCGAGGCACTTCAGGAGCTGGAATTCCGTGCTCATGTTGAACATGCTTCCGCCAAAGCCGCCTCCATTCGCGGAGGGTCCAGATGAACCCCAGCTCGACTCGCCATCGCCAATAATGCGGTGGGCCAGCTCCTTCACGTCAACCATTTGTCCGGATAGCTTGTGGCCGAGGATCGAGAGTGCCGTGCGAATAAGCTTCTCCTCGTCATCATCCACATATTTGAACATCTGGTTCTGCTTCGAAATGGCAGGGAACGGCTGTCCAGCCTGTGTCTGACTCTGCTTGAACGTGACCACAACGGGCCCGGGTACAGCTGATGGAGGTAGGAGGCAGACCAGCGAAGACTCGCCCCAAAATGTCGTAGTCGTGGCCTTTTGATCTCCAAAGAGGACCTCCAGGCCTTGATAGAAGCTCGCTCCGAGAATCGTTACCTCGATGCCGCCGGATTTGGGCCCCTCGTTCGGAATGATCTTGTGGATAGTCGGTTGCGGTCGGGCAGGAGCAACATTTTGAGGCAGGAACGTCATCGCATTAAATTGGTTTGCGACTGCTACGCCATTCGGCAACCTGCTCGGGCTTGGGGCGCGGCTTTGATGGGCAGAGGCAGGGGCTGAGAACATGGGCATCGCCACGTTGTCCATGCTCGCCGATCGGTTGGCAGTGGTAAACATGGTCTGGTCGTTACTATTCGGAGTGGGTGGGCCTGTGGCGTATGGTTGAGGCATAGACGGCGTACCATTCTGTCCAAACATGTTCTCGGGAGGCGTATGGAAATGAGTGAGATTCGGAGTGTAAGGAGATGTCGAGGCGGAAGCGGCGGCCGGTACGGGGTTCCCAGGCAAGTGGTTGGGCGGTGGGGTCGTTTCCAAACGAGTCATCGCCATTCCGATGGGCACCCTCGATCCGCTCGCCTTCCGTTTCTTGGTTATCGGTCCTGGGTGCGAACTTGGAGATGGGGGCCGGGACAGAGAGCGAGAGACCGCGGCCGGGGGCGTCGGAATAGAGGGCTTGTTGGTCGGAGCTTGGATCAGAGCCGGAGCGGGTGCCGTGACCGGCGCCGAAGGTGGAACTGGGGCGACGGCCGGAGCCGAAGCCGGAGTCGCGGTTGGAAAGGAAGCAGCTGGTGGAGCGTTACGATGCAGGCTTTGGAGATCGGAGCTGGAGTGCGACATCCGGAAAGGGGTTCCTCCTGAGCCGAGCGGGGCGGTCTCCATGGGCGCGTTCACCACGGGAACCAGGTTGGGTTCCGAAGACTGTGCGGCGGGCGCGTTCAGCTGCTGAGGAAGAGGATGCGTCTTGTGGTCGTCCGTGATCATGATGGAGTGCGACATCTCTTGAGCGACGACGCGATCTTGCCAGTCCTTGATGGTGAAGATGACTCGGAACCCGATCTTCTCCGAGTGATGCCGGCAGTAACAGGCAATTCTCATGGGGGCGTCTACCTGCATGGCCCCCGGGGGAGCCACTGCTTCTGGACGGCCCGTGACCGTGGAGTCGGAAACAACACCATTGGGCGTTTGCCAGTCCTTGAGCTCTTGGGTGTTGAAGACAATCACACGCCTGTTTTCGTCTCGGTTCCACATCTCCTCTTCCTCGACCTTCTTGATCTTTTTCCTAGCAGCGCGTTTGCGCTCGCGCGTAATGCACCCGTGGCAGATGCGAACCTCGCCTCCGTTCTGCGGCTTGTTCTCCTCCTCGTCATCGTCACCTGAAGAGCGAGCCTTCAGCATGGGGCTGTGCGTGGCGGCAGCGGCGCGTTGAAATGCCTTGCGCTTGTTCTCTTCAGACTGCATGGCGCTAGTGCAGACTAGCATTGTGTAAAGTTCCAGCGTGTCGGGAGACCGCTCGTGGACAGGCTTCGCTAACAGCTTGGGCTTCGAGATGGTATGGGTAGGCAGGTGCAGGCGTTTGATGCCGGGAGGCAGCGGGTAAAGCGTCATCTTGATGGGTATCTGGGTCTCGACGCGAGACTTGATCGGCGTTGGATGGATCGTCAGACGACAGCCACGGCTGAGGAAGTCGAAGGTTGGTTGTGTGAAGATTGACATCTGCTGGGACATGGGCATGGTCAGGCCGTCGGGTGTATGGAACGACTGCTGCATGGACAAGTGGTGAGCCATCTGGTGCGGCTCCATCTTGGGTGCGGGCCAGAAGCCATTGGGAGTCATGGCGCTCAAGACGGCAGGATTCGAAAAGTCCGGGGCACCGCTCGACGACGGAGAGCTATTGAAAAAAGCAGAGGGTGACGCCTCGTGGCTCTTTATCATATTTTGAGACATTGGAGAACACTCCCTCGAATTGGTCATCTTCAGTCCGTTCATGGGCTGCGATATGGAGTATTGCTGACAAGCGTTAGCAGCATGTCGCTCGTGGAGATGAGCGACACTCACCGAATTCCTCTTTCCGTGCGCCGCACGTCTGGTGTTGCTCGGTCCGGGCGCGTTCTGACTTGGAGGCAGGTTCGCGTTGATGGTGGGCATCTCTGGCGATTCCATGTTGACGGCACCGGCGGCGTTGGGGCTGCTGGATGCGCTCTCAAAGTCGAAGGATGCGTCCATGAACTTGTCGTCGTTCAATTCAAGGCCGTCGGGCAGGGTCGGGTCGTGGGAACCACTGAAAAGAAAGACGCTCTCCTCTGGGCGGCCGACGAAGGCCGCGGGGCCGTCCCAGTCAGGCTTGACATCGGCCCCATCAGTCATCATCACGTCGCCCGCCGTCAAAGCCGTCTTCCCGGATGCGGAGCTGCCTGTCCTCTTGGACGACGCAGAATCTGAGGAAGAATCTCGGAATGAGTCGACGAGAGAATCGGGAGATCCGGCGGCGACGGTACCGGCGGCCAGCAACGTGGCCTGAGGCTGCAGCAATTTCGGTTCGTGGAGGGAGTGGGATGAGTCGAAAAATCTGAGCGTGTCGGGATTGGAAAAGTCGAGGTTCGGAGTCGGGGCCCCGTAGGCTTCGTCGTCGTAATCCAGGAACTCGTTGATAGGATCGACTGAGGCGGACATTACCGGAGCGTGTGGCACAGGGCTGGCACCGATGGCGGCACCAGCAGTCGTCATACCTCTGCCAGCGTCAATGTTGGGAAGTTGGATACGGAGGCCGACGACGACAACAACGACGAGGTGAAGGGCGACGGAGAAGACGACGAAAAGGGAGGTGAAAGCTCGGTCTGGGGATGTTGTGGGGAAAAAGGGCGTCTCGCGGTAAAGTGGTGGTATAGTGTGAGGTAGAGCATACAGTAACTAGTCGTAGCCCAGGCGGTGGAGTGGGGGCCCACCGTCCTGTGTCCCTCTCGTCTTGATGCGAGTCTGCAGAGGCGGGCGATGGAAGGAGTGTGCGAGCGAGCGAATTGTTTGCACGCGAGAGGCTGTCCAGGGCCTATCCTGTCCGCTGTCGTGGCGGGAGGGAGGGTAAGGGCGAGATAGAAGGAGTGGAGGGAGGTGCGAGGGAGCACGTGTCGCACTGGGCTGGACTGGGCCTGGGCAATGTACCCAAGTAGGTTCCTACCCACTGAGCAAGGCACGGAGTACACGTCGTACGTGTCGAGGCTGGTGAAGAGTACCTGTAGGTAATTACTTTATAGGCAGTACAGCGTTGCGATGTAACTGGTTGGTATCTGTCGATGAGTGGGTGGAGGTGCTGCGCGGCGGATACGCGATGTAACAGGCCCTGAAAAGAAGCCGTCGGGGCAATTGCGAAATTTCCAAGTTGGATGACTGCCAGCAAGCTGCAAGCTGTGCCAGCTAGGTTTGTTGTTCTGCGTAACGCGCTCTGCTTTGCTGCGATGTGTGCCGCGTATGGGTTATCTGTCTGTGTACAATACAGTGATGGGCTGGTGGAAGATGGTTATAATACCGCAAGAAAATGCAAATGTCGCCTGTTGTTCTCCCACTTTCTGTGAGTTTGGGATGGCCGACGGAGGCTGGAAGCCAGGTCGTTAGATTGTTTTTGTCCCTCGTTTGTCCCTCGTTTGTCCCGGTTCGGGCGGAGAGGGTAGCAGTGATATTAGGTTAGGTTAAGTTGGGAAGACCAGTGGAAGGGAGGGAGGAGAAGCCTGCGCGGAAATTGAGATTGTACGCCCGGAGTCAGAGGAGTGTTTCCCCCTCTCCACGCAGTCTGAGTACCGTACTCGACTCGACCGTACTCGACTCGAAACCGAAGTCCAGAGCGATGGGTCTAATGTACTGTCGGCGTGCGTTACGTATGTGCATATACATGGAAACAGGCGGGCAGCCAGACAGACCAGACCGGGCCAGACAGGATGGCTCGAGGCGGTAACAATGTCTCAAAGTCGAAGCTGTACTTTTTGAGCGGTGACTCGAGATGCTGCCCTATCCTGTCCTATCCTGCACGGGATGGGATGGGTTGGGATGGGATGGGACTGGACTGGACAGGACAGGGGAGGGAGGACGGAGACGCAGAGAAGATGCGAATGGGATAGACGAGGCCAATCAATCTAGCCAATGCGTGTCATTCCAATGCCCGCTGCTGTGTGCGTTGCGTTGCGTTACGCTGCGTTGTGTCGTGTCTGGACCGGAGAAGCTGGTGGTTCGGCCGCCGTTGAGAAAAGAAGACAGACAATGGACAAGTCTACGTCGAAGCGATATCACGGAGACGGGCGAAAGAGAGGAGAGAGGGAGAGGAGATTGAAGAGAAGGAATTCTTCACTCTTCACTCTTCACTCTCCACTCTCTTGGCCTTGATGCGGGGGAGCCGGCGAGAGGACCAACGACGGTAGAATTGTTCTTGTGTTACCCTGATGACCGTTGCCGTAGAAGTTTTGGAACGAGGTCACAAATATCGTAACCTGAGGTGAGGAGTGCAGCTGCGGTGATGCAGATGGGTGGGGGGTTCGGTGGTACGAACCGAGCCACAACGAGCCTCTGTGTTCTAGCTTTCGCGACGACGGCCGAATCACACAGGCGAGGAAACGACACGGACACAAGATAAGGGTGTTTGTTTGGACCAGGGTAACTTGTGGAGAGAATGGCGTTCTCGGGTGCCATGATTGTAACTTCAGGCCGGCTGTTGATGAGCAAAAGCGCCCTATCAGTCGTGATTGTGCCACTGCCACTGCAGCCAGTGGTAGATGCCTCGTACGTGCGTCCATGTGCGGCGTCGTCAGATACTGACGAGGTGGCCAAACATACTGACAGGTAGCTTGGTGTTCGGTCTTGAGCAGGCAGGTAGGTGGCAGGCTATGGATACATTATGATCAAACGAGCATGAGCTGGCTGGGCTGCAACATGTCCGTCATCAGCCCCATACTCACTGTTGATGGCATACTCAGTACTCGTGGATCACCGGCAACCCATCCGTTCACACGCGATGGTGTCGCCCACCATCCTAGGCAGTGATCGCTTCGGCCTACAAGGAGTTGCGTGGCAGGTTGAAACGAAACGAAGGCACGCGGACCAGCAAAGAAAAAAAAAGTACCAGTACGTCGGTAATTGACAATCAGACAATGCGACTGGCACTCGAGGCACATCAGAAGATAGCGCTGTGGCGTCGGTGCCCAGTGCTCAAGCTGCCAAAACGGGCAAGACTGTCGCTGCCATCTTGGGCAAGCTAATTAGCCTTCTTCGAAGCGGCACTTTCACTTGTAGAGCGTAAAGCAGTGCTCAATGGGATTGATGGGAGACGAGAGTCGTCGGCATTTTCTGAGGCAAGGTAATAATAAAAGACACTAAAATTGCTTGCTTACGGATACGTACTGTAGTATGGTATCCGTAGATAATGGAGCAATATGTGCTGAGTTGACCCACAAAGATTGGAGTGGCCACAGTTCACCGAGGCAAGCTGAAGGAGCTGGAACTAATTGACGCCCTGTGCTGGAACTCGACAGTTGGACGACATATTGGATCGAAACCCTCCATTCCGCACGTCCACTTGCCTGCGTACTCCGTATTCATACACCTAACCCAGGGGACTTTTGATTGAAATGGAACCTAGCCTTTCTCGATCTCTCCGCCCGTTTCTCGTTCCTCCTCGTCTCCCGTGTACCTACGGAGTGATGAATACTTCACTACCTACCTAGCACTTGGTCATGACCCACTAACCTACTGCGCACTACACTACCTTAATCGAAGATTACTAAATGCCCGACGAATGATAGAAACGTACCGCCGAGGGCAGGCGGAAGACTTACGCGAACGCGCCGTGTGGCACCTGCGCCACGCGCTGCCAAGACAGATGGCAGCCCCCTCCGAGCGCCCATTCGACGCGGGCCAGAACCCAATGAGGCCATCCGACTTTTGAACCAATGGCGATCCCGCAGTTTCGACGCAAGCCTACCTTACCTTACCTTACAGTACAAGCAGGTTCCTAGGTGCCTACCTAAGTACCCACGTACCTTGCTCAATAGGTACCTACTACCTAGGTAGGTAGGCACCTTACGATTCACTTCAACTCGCACGAAAAAGGGCTCGAGGTAAGGTATCGTAGGCTTCGACGATAGGTAGGTAGGTAGTGCCCTCAGCTGCATACCCAAGGTACCTTAGATTGAGTCTCCGTACTACCGACAGCGACTGACTGTATGCAGTATGCAGGACCATGGATTCTGGAAGCCCACAGCAGCGCGCGTCCCTTCCATTCGCTTCAAAATCCTATCCGCTCTGGCTGCAACTGATAAGCAAACAAATTAACCACCTCCTCACGCATCACACCTCGCACCTCGCACCTCGCATAGCTTTCTTGCTGCGGAGGTATCGGTATCACTATCAGCATTACTGTGCAGCACTGTATCGTCGCTTCATTATTATTAAACACGCGTCTGGTGCCCATGGGTAGATGGATACCTGGCAAATCATGACATTGCTATGGTACGCTACCGCAGATGAGCTCTCCCCGAGCCCTTGTCTAATACAGCATTTCTGCCAATCTTGTGCTGCCAACAAGTCCACTTCAGCCCAGAGACACCACATCTCATTCCTTGCATCTCGGCTGCCCCATTCCACTCCTTGTCGCCTCATGCCAATCTTTGAGAGGATGGTGCTTTGTGTTATCGGCCTTCCAGCCTTCCTACCCGCACGCTAATAGTCCTACGCAACTGCACTTTGTACGGTACGCATCCACCGCAGCTTCGGAACGCTCTTGCCATCCCGTTCTTGGCCTTTAGGAACGGAGTAGGAGTAGCCTGGGCTGAACTGTGGCACTTGTGGCCAAGTTGCATTGCAATGCGGTGCTGCTCTGCAGCTGTTCCCCACCACCCACTTCCCTGTCGTCGCTCTTGCTCGCCTCACCAACGCAGCACACAACACTCCCAGTCAGCAACCAACAACGTCAACGTTCCCTCATCTTGCAGCATCCAACCCAGAACACCTTGGACCTAAACCTCAACCAGGACAGATTGAACCCGAACAAGCGGGCCCCAGCACGCCACGGATACGACCTGGTTCTTGTTTGATCGTACCGACCTAGTATATGCTACGCGCCATCGTCGAGGCCGTCGTCAGGCTTGTCGTTCCCACTGATCCACCACGACGCTTCCTGCCCAGCATCGATCGTAGCGTCGACCTCTATAGTCGAGAAAGTGTCGCCTTTCTGTCGCAAAACCTCAATGCTGTCCACCTAGTAAGGTTGGGAGGTACCCTTGGACGGAAACAGCAATACACATGTTTTCTTCTGTATTCGAATTGCGCCGAGCCAATTGCCACAGACATTGTCACCTCGCAACCAAGACGCACACCGGCTGCGTCCACGTCTCAGCGCTTGCCACCGAAACAATATGGAGGAGCGGCGGAAGTGCGCAGCTTCTTACCCGGTCAATCTTATGGAATCAATGGCAAGCAAGGTTCGAGGCATCTCGGCTCTAGGTTGTTCTCCTGTGCAGCAACCGCGGGAGCTCGCGGAAGCGTCCCTCAACAACGTATCAATGCGATACTCGACCTCTCTCCCGAACTTACTTCAAGGCCACACCCTTTGACGGCCTTTCGCCTGCGAGCTTCAGACTGTTGCACGGGAGCTTTCACTCTCGGCCTTCCAGAAAACCATCCGACCTCCTGTCTTCTTCACACGTCCAAGACAACCTTCTGCGCTCTTCTAACCTCCGGCCCGAACAGCTGCCAAGATCCCATTGGCTATGCCGCTCACGCGCACCTCGTTTCTTCTGAAGAACCAAAGACACCCCAGTATCTGCAACACATTTGGGCTGGCACAAGATTCAAATCTGTGCAGAGGGGTCGACAAATCCTCGCCATTACCGGTTGCAGACACGCCCAAACCAAAATAAAAAAACCATGCAACCACCCCTCGGCAGATAACGGGTTGGCAAAGCGTTGTCAGGTCAGCCGTAGCTTCTGCGCTTCTTGCGTCCCATGTCAACTTCCAGAATATTGATAGGTCGCAGCGCTTCCCAATGTCAGGAACCAAACCCCCGATGAATGCAACCTTTTCCCGCAGGTGGGTGTATGGTTCCGCAGGGTCTGTCAGCAACCGCTGTCCAACAAAGTCGACCAGAGCCCCATCCGTCTGGTGTCTCTGCCTATAGCAGCCTGTCTGTCCACAGGTCGCGCCTCGCCGTCTGAGCGAGTTGGTCTACTGCAAATCGGCTACTCGCCCGGAGGCCAGAGGGGAAACAAGTGCCTGTGGGTGGTGTGTGTTAAAACATCTCAAGCAAGTAGCTGAACTAGCGCCCGACGTCGCTCCGAATCTCGCAAAAATGCTTTGGCACATTCGTCATTAGCCTTTCACTCCTGGGCGAGTTGCAGCCGCAGACAAAAGGCTCTCTGTACCTCTTGCGCCATTAACGGGGCCTGCATAAACTCCGTTATGTAAACCTTGTTCACACTACGACATTTGCATGAAATGAAGCCTTCGTCTGACTTCGAGCGAAACTCACCAGACTTATCAGCTGGACGCGGCGCGCGGCGGTAACCTAGTTCGCCAACGTCTGGGATCAACCTGCCGACCGAACGGTGGACACCTCCAGGGATGACAGGCATCCGTTACGGGTTTGGCGCCTGACCGACTGTGGGATCCGTCGCTGCTCAGTGCTTCGCGTTGACAGTTGGTGGACCGAACCAAGACTACTGGCGATTTCAAACCCGAATATGTCTAATTAACGTGGACAACCATCTCAGTTCTCCGTCTACATAGATGAGCACACGACCATGATTGGTTTTTAGGGCGTTAAAGGGCGCCAAAAGCAATCAACGTCCGGGCAACGCCAACATCTGAGCGACAGCGCAAATCTCTAAACGTCTCAGGCCCACATCTCGGTTCTTCTTGCCTCACTACGGGTGTGGATGATCAAGCGGACATCTCCATTCACGCCTGGGAGGGGAACCAGCGCGCGTCGGCGGACAACTACATGACAACTGTTCCGAATACAGCTCACCTTACTTTTGGTCCAGTAGAATTTAGACGACGCGGCCTGGCCTGCACCACCGACATTCACGGCTACAGGGCGGGCGACTCGTCGGGGAAGCGAATTGTGCGACTTGGGAGCTCTGGTGGCGGTGGCGCCGGCCCCCCGCGCTGACCAAGTGCTTTTGTTTGATGAGCGCCCCCGTCTTCGGTGTCTGACCGCTGACCCGGTTTGTCGGGCCGCTGGCTCTGGGGGGAAACAGGAGCGCCAGGCTGACCTGCGTCTGCGGCCCGTCGGGGAATGATAGACCCGCCAATCTTGTACACTGGCCGCGCCGCCTCGGCATCGGGCTGAGGCCCGGACTCGGAATCGTAGACTTGCCCACCGCCACCGGAAGCGAGCGACCTAGACCGGCCGAATGGGAGCGTGACACGCCCGCGTATGCGGAAGGGACGCGGCGAATCTTCTCCGTCGCCGCTCATGAACGATATGCCTCTAGAGAGGGTCCGAGGGGCGTAGTACCCGAGCTTTCCGAGTGGAATACTCAACCCGTGCACCACCTACTCGAAAATTATATCGGGACTTTTCAAACGGGGGTATGTGACACTTACTAGACTGCAGACGGCTAGAAACCATACGACCACCTTGACCGTTTCGCCCATGTGGGCAACATCCGGACGTGGCTCCTCGCCGTCCTTCAGCGTGTGTAGAAATTCGAGCGTCACGTAGAGGTAGAAGACGGCAGAGACACCCACGGGACCGAAGAAGCCCACAAAGACGGCCTGCTTGACTGCTTCGATCTGAGGAATCAGCCTGTGAACAGCGAAAACAAATGGTAGGCGCCGTAAAAGAAGCACGAGGCTTCCGAGCGCAATCAGGCGATAAATCGAGATGACGCTGTTGTGAGCGAAATCGTTCCACGGGCAGACTGCCCCGTACCACATGAAGATGGTCACATTCAGGAGCATGTCGATGGTGGGTTGGAGCGAGTCGTCCTCAGTTTCGATGCGAAACCAGTCATCCCACGTAAAGGCATTGCCTGCGATGAAGCAGGCCAGCACGTCGTCACTGCCAATCATGCCGCAAGTGCCGACGATGAAGAGCGCCAGGGAGATGGCAAACACCAAGAAGCTCTCGCGGTCGACGTACTTGTGTCTTTCGGCCCACCGCAGCAACGTCTTGGCCAGCCAGCCGACGACGGCACCGTAGACGATGCTCAGTATAATGGTGTACCCCCACGTCTCGCCAAACCACAAGCCCATCGCCTTTGCCGCGCCGCCAGACACCTGATGCCCGCCGTCACCAGTGTACTTGATCAGGTACAGCGCAAAGAAGAGGAACGGATACCCGAGTCCGTCATTGGCGCCCGACTCGCTGATGATGAGGTTCTGCAGCTCCTTTGGGATATTGTGGTCGGCGAACTTGCCCTTGACTATCACGTTGGACAGCACCGGGTCGGTGGGCGTCACGCAGGCGCCGATGGCCAGAGCATGCAGGAACGGAATGTGCGGCACCAGGGCGTAAACAAGCACGCTGGTCGCCAGCCACATGCAGGTCATGACGGGGCCGACGAGCAGGGCCATGGGCTTCCACTCGGTGCGTAGGTACCTGCTGGGCAGCTGGACGCCGGCGAGGACGAGCTGGACGCCGAGCACCAAGCGCGAGAATGCGAGCGTGACGCTATCGACGTTTTCCTGGGTCCCCGCATACTCGAGCGGTCTGATGAGATTTGCGGCTGGGGGCGAGAAGGCTACGCCCGCCAAGAGAGATATCACTAGGGGTCGGTGTTAGCCTCACGCACGCGCAACCAGATTGGGCATTGTCGTCCTCGCAAAAGGACCCGCAGAGCGAGCAAAACTTACAGGCTTCAGAGAGATAAAAGTTCTCCTTGCAGAGATACGACACGAGGCCGAACAGCGAGACCCAACCGCCCAGTACACCGACAATAATGTTGAAGTTGGTGACGGCCAGAGCAGGCATTTTCTTGCTGATCTAGGCCGTCAAGCTTTTGCCAAGGGTGAATTGTCGTCCGCGAAATACGTAGCGCTCCGCAGCCCAACTGCGAGATGCTCCAATGAGGCGCCGTGGATTCCAGCCAAGTGTTCACCAAGCAAAGACCGCTTATCGTCACGATCGACAGCCGTTCATCCAGTCCTCGGTAAACCCAGGCAAAGACGTCAAAAAGTGAATCTTGGTGGTTTAAGCGTGTTGTTGAATCGCGGGGTTCGATATGGCGACAGGAACGACGGCGCTTGCGTGGCTGTCTGTCATTGGGTTCTCAAGCGGCGAATTGTTTGCTTTTTCTTCTTCTCGCGTTCCCGCCTCTCTCTTGCGGTGGCCAGGCGTATGGGTGCTCTCGCCGAGATACCCCCTTACTTCCCTCACTGATGCAATGGCTGAGACACCAAGGAAGCGGTCTGCAATTCCGGTTGGACCTGATTGGCGACTTCTCTGGAGTGCGTCGCCAGACACGGGCACGTGGACACGACGCAGAGGTCAGGATTCGGAATGATGGCGTGGGTATTTTTTGCAAAATTGCGAGAAGGATGAGCGAAGGTCTTGGGCGGAAACGGGTGTGGTGACGGGAGGAGGTTAGGTGTAGAGAAAACCGGCGGTGGCAAAGCCTGGGTAAGGTACCTTTGATTAGGCAGTCGGGACGAACGCCGACTGAAGTTTTTGTGCTTAATTTTCGCTCCGGCTACACCATTCTACAGTACCCTACCTACGCCGCATATGGTCCATCCAACGTCATCGCCGCCTTTGACGTGTGAAAAGCACTTGAGGGGTTTTAGGGGTCCTCTTCCCCGACTGGGACTAGGACACGTGGGGAAATGGCCCGGGTACAGGAGTCGAGACTCGCGCGCGAAATAGGTGGGCTTATCCGTAGACCTCATCGCGAATATGGGATTTTGGGTACAGTCTAGGGAGTAGTTTGATCTCGTCACGCGGACTATACTGCTAGGCGTCGCCGTACCATACAAAGTATGCCACTTTGCTAGTTGCTACTGGTCCAACCTGCAGTCTGACGTGCCTTTGTGATCTTGTCGCAATCGCCCCCCAAAAAAAACCCAAAAAAAACCAGTATAATTCCTCTCATCCAAATCTCTCCTCGGGTTCGATGATGAACCCAAGGAAGCAAGGTAAATCACGGCGATCCAGCACTGGAGTCTAACATGAACACACACACACACACACACACACACACACACACACACACACACACACACACACACACACAACACCAAAACCAGACGGGTAACATACGAGGTATGCAAAAGCCCTAATCATACGAACTTTTTCTCACGTCAAGAGCCTAGTCTCATCCGGGCCCTGCAGCCGCCACCGAGTATTCTAGTCGGACTTGGGCTTCTGGGGGCGATGCAAGGTAAGGAGTGAGACAGTTGTCAACAGACACAGACCGCAACATTATCGTCTACTTTGTACATGCAAGCCGTACGTACACACGGTACAGTAGCAAGGTGAACTAGTCAGGTAGACTCCTAGCCAAAGGGGGGGGGCTGGAGAGTTGTGATGTCGTGCCGTACACGCAAATCAAGCTGGTAGTTGGATATCCAAGTCCAGTTGTCTGGAGTAGCATCTTCACATCTCCCAGCAGAGTTGAAATCGGGTGATTGCTGGGCGGTAGTTGAAGTAGATCTCAAGTATAACTAACCCCTTCATCATCTGGATGTGGCATAGATCGTACCTCAACCATGGAGTAAAAGCCGCTCTTCATTAATGGATACATTGGCTACGCGAGAGCGTCCTATTTGCCTTGTACTCTTGCCGTTCAAATTCCTTTACAACCTCGCCGCACCAAAACCGGCAACGAAAAGGCTATAAAAGACATATCGCCGAGACTCAAGGAGATGCTGAAATTGAATGCCTTCCTCTCGGCACATTCGGCCTTCTCCAGCTCTCTAGCTAGGAAACAAGCAGACTCGCCAAAGAAAGAGGCACCAGGATAACCTGAGAACACAACTGACTGCCCCTGGGTATTACATTTGTTCCGTCTTCACTTGCCGTATCTTCACTCCGTCGGCAGTCGCCCTCAGGTCCGCTGAAACGTAATAATCACAACCGCCGTCTCCTCTCGGTGCCTCGCTTCCCGCTCGCCAGCACCATGTGCATTTCCGTCGCTCCTCACTCGTTCTGTCCCCAAGGTATCTCATCCCCCGACTCATCTTCCGACTCGGATTCGACCTTGAAGTCAGGCTCTGACTCGCTCTTCATATCCAAGTACGGCTCATTATGGGTTGGAAAGAAGGATTGGTTCACGCGACCAGTCTCCCTCGTCTCTTTCACTGGTGGCCAGCCCTTTCTGGCCCCCACAGCCGCGAGGCTTTCTGCAGAGTGTTTCGGTGCCGGAAAACTCATGTGTGCGCCTGCAACTGCTAGTCTGTCTGCTGCAGCGTTGCCTGCGTTGTCTGAATGTCCCTTTACCCATACGAATTCGACCTCTGACCCAGCTTCGGCGCGACTGACGATTTTCTTGCGGATCGCCTGTACCAAGTCCTTGTTCTTGACCTCGCCACCAATTGATGTTTTCCAGTTTTTGGATTCCCAGGTCTTGTACCACGTCGTCACACAGTCGCGCGAGTACGTGCTGTCGGTATAGATACGCACCGAACGTGTTTCTGGCGTTTTCTCGAGGGCGCGCAGGATGGCGGTGAGCTCTGCGCGCTGGTTCGTCTGGACCTCGCCCTCGAGACGTTCCGACACGTTCCTGATGCCGTGTTAGTCATTCCAATGCTCTGGCTGCGCGGTGGTAACAGCAGCGTCTCCGCTCGCGCTCAACAAAGACCCGGGCGATCATGTACCGCCTGGATACACCACGTACCTCTCGTCACCGGGTCCGAAGTAGACTCCGACGCCGGCCCTTGAGTTCGCTTTGCCGTTGCCAAGACTGCTGCCATCCGTGTATATCTCAAGAAAGTCCGCAGGCGGGTCGGCGTCGGAGGATGAGGCCTCGCCTCCGAGGTATTTCCCCCATTGGGCTCGGGCTTTTGCTACCACATTTGGTTCTCCCCATTGCTTCATGTAGTCAAAGGCCTCGTGTAGTGTCTCGAACTTCTTGTACTTTGGTCCCTTCGTTCCTATGATGGCATCTGAGATATCGTCCCAGTTCGTGAAGATGCCTGTTCGTTTGGCGGAAGCGACAGCATAGTACCTTGTCGCTTTCGGTTTGCTGCTTTTCCCGCCACCAGAAGGATTGCCCCCAGCAGCAAATACCTCGGCATCTTTATAGGTGGTGAAAGACTTGTCTGAACCACGAGAATACGTCAGCATATCTTGCACTGACAGACAGCGTGCTGGACAACAAAGCGCGAACCGCGTCTTTTTCCTACGTACATGTCGCTCCAGGGAAGCCAGAGGTCTGTTTCTGGCACTCGGCCCACGTCCGATACACACCTCGCTGGTGACCTTTGTGCACGCCGTAGTATTTCTGAGGTTTGTCGGTCTTGGATCTCTTCCCGTTCGTCTCGCTCGAGGCGGGAGCTGCCCTCTTCTGCGCCGGCATATCTTCAAGTTGGCTGCGCCAAACGGCTATCAAGTCTGCTGATATTCGAGTGCGGTCTTCGTTTCGCAGCCCGTCTTTGGGCCCGGGGGTTGCTGCTGTTGTATGAAAGATGGAAGATGTCGCGAATTGTCTTGTGGGGAATTTTCGAGTGGAGAGTGGTGCTGCTCTTGTCCGGAAGCTCGAAGATGTCGTGAGGAGTCTTCTGTAGGGTGGCAGTTCAGAATAGAAGGCGTGTACAACGGTTGATGCCCAGGGCGCTTGTAAACGCATGCGTTAGTCGTTGAAAAAGCCACTCATGTGCGAGCCGCGTGAGAGTCAAGAGGAGGTGGAGGAGCGGATCATATTTCAGACCGTTGGCAAGGGATTATCAAAGGTTTCAGTTTCAGGAAGCACTCTTTGTTCGCTCACATGCCGAAGCATATACGAATGAAGGGGGGGAGAATACCTTGGAGAATGGGGATTGCGACAGACGAAGGGAGGCGGGAGCTGAGTTGCTACGGTTGGATTTTGGTCGGCTGATAAGATAAGAAGGCGCAACCCCTTCAGCTTCGGTGGGTCCATTCCCCGCAATGCACGTCTCTCGCCGCCGGCGTACGTACCACATGGTGAAGCTATGATTTTGTACGCGTTCTGGGGCTGTCACTGGCTCAGCACGTTGCGTTCGTGTTCAAATTTATTTCAGCTTGATGTCGAAAGCCATGTATATTTGAGGGTTACTTATCGGTCAACTAGTTGAGATAACGCAAAGGCACTGGGCGCTCTTCTCCTCTTTCAGCACTTGCCTGTTTTGCTCGCCGGACACCGTTTGCACGCGAAGCTTGGCAATGTACTTGAACTGACTTTGTCTTTGAGGCTATCGAATACTACATGAGACAGCCTGGGTATAATTTCTTGACCGTCCACGACAAGACTGCTCGCGAGACTTCTCCCTAACGCCTCGTATCCGAACAGGGCTAAGAGAGCTATCTAAACCCTCCTCCGGCCCTCCAAACCAGTGTATCAACCAAGTAAAACAGGGCGAATGTAATGCACAAAGACGGTCAGGGGGCAGACATGATGTCCGCCGTACAGAGGGTATCGATACTGGTGTGCCTAGAGCGTCGACAGCTTCCTTCCTCACTGCTGGCATCCAACCACACAAAGACTGCTTAAGCCTAGGCCGGTGGTCATCCGGCCATAAGCACCAAGGTATCGTCGTAAAGTCCCATGGGGACTAAGCATGGACTCTGTGATCAACCGGGGGCAAAGGTCCCACACAGTCGCTCGATTCCCACTCCCACGCCAGCAAGCTCCAGTTGAGCTCGCGTCTCCAAAAGAGACCAAGACCCTCTCCACCACCGCAGCTGGCCAGCTCGGTATGGCCATGGCCTCGGTCCTCGGAGCACATGCCCCCAGTAAGCGGCATACGCTGAGCGAAGACGACTTTGCCCATACGCGAGTGCAAAATGGCCATGGAGCACTGGACGCAAGGCTCATGGGTCAGGTAGAGCTCCATGCCGTGACAGAGGTAGCCGTCCGCGTTGGGGTGCTCGTCCTTGAAGACCGCGGCTTCCTCTTCCAAAAGTGGGCGGTCCTGGAAGGTGTCGTACTCGAGGATAGGACGCTCGTTGGGGCGGCCGGCGGCTCGTCTCTCATGACGGACAAGCTTCTGGGCGACCATGCTGATGGCTCGGAGAACAGAGTGACCCATGGGGTTGCCGGTACCGCATCTGCTGGGCTCCTGGTGCCAACGAGCATCTCCGGCAATGGCCACAAGATGGGACTTGCCTCCCTCGCGCTGGACAATCACAGCACCCATCGGCTCGCCGATGCCCTTCTGCTTGGCTTTGTGGGCGGCTTGATGAGCCAGGGACATCCACAGAGATGTCTCGTCCCGGATGGTATCAGTTGATCGGCCTACCATGCTAGGGTGAGGTCCCAAGGGGTTGTTCTTCCTGTACACAGTAGGCCAGAACTGCGACGTCCACATGGCTGCTTGGACCTGAGAGGTTGGCGGGATCAGGGGGATGGGGATGCTGGTGAGAAAGATGTTCTCGCCCATTCCCTCGATAGCGGCCAGTGAGGCGACCAGCTTCTGCTTGTCAAAGTCCTTCTCCTCGCCCAGCATGATATAAATCCAGGTAGACTTGCCCGTGTGCACTTGGCGACCTTCAGGCGAGTCATTCATAAACTGAGTCTTCAAGTGAGCCGGGATATCACCAGGCTTCGCGCATCGCCGCAAGTGAGGCAAGCTGTTAGCTACGCCCTCAGGAAGCATGGAGCGGAGCAGGCTGAACTAGTTAGCGTTGGCATCCAACGTTGTTGCCCATCGAACTTACTTGACAACATCGTTGGTCGACTTGGACGGGGCTCGGGTAAGCAACGCCTGGACAATGGTGTGGTCTTGACGGATTTCGAGAGTCGTCTTCAAGGGGATGAGAACACCACGACCGAGCTGCTTGGGGAGGAGCGCGTCAATGAGGGGATGGGCCTGGATGATGTCCGGGCCAGTATGCTCTGGCACCTCATCAGCGCGGCTGTCCGAGCCGTCAGAGACGGTCTCGGGACCTGTAAGACGTTCGGCGGCGAGCATCGTGATTCAGTCGGTACAGAGATCGAGACAAGTATAGAGATGGATGACGATGGGTGCTTGCCGGAGGAGCTGCTTCTGTCGGTGAATCAGGAAATGCAGGCTGATGGGCGTTGGCTCAGTGACTCACATTGAGACGGTGACGATGCCGACTGAACGGAGTACCACGTGAAAGCACGTCGACTGATAGAGCTAGAGTCAGAAGATCTGCTGCACTACGGAAATCTGCAGTTGATGCTTGACCGTACCGCAAGTGCCTGGCAGAGGATGCTTGTTTCGAAAAAGCAAATCGCGGCGACCAAGATGACACCTCGTCCGACTCGTATCGGATCGAAGAAAAAGCCAGTAACGCGGCTTGGGATGGTTCTGGTGACGGAAGATCCGAGAGTGGAGGTGTTGTGTAACTCGAATGAAAGGAAATAAGTAGAAGAAGAAGACGAGGGACGGAAGACGAGTTTGGAAGGCCTCAGATGGCAGGCAATAGCTCAACCAACCGACTGCTTGTGGCAGGTAGGAGTGGCAACTGGAGCCTGCCTGATAATCTCAAATGTAAGAAAACAGGTCAACCGCCTGGACCTTGGCTGCTGCAGCTTTCACCTTCTCCCCGAAGGCTTGAAGCTTCTCAGTCAATCCAGAGGCTTGTGGATAAGGCTTTGGTTGGTGAGCACCGTAAGTTCCTAGGTTCCATCAACACCCTGGAGAAGGTGTCCAGGTGGGAAGGAGCAAATCTAGCCTGAGGAAGGTCCCCGTGCTCTTTTGAGCCCGATTTGTTCCACCCACAGGTGCCTACCTACTTTGGCAAAGGAAGGCGCAACTGCAAATGGAGGAAGACAGGTAAGTGCTCAGCCTTCAACTGACACCTTGCTGCTCTCTACCTATTTTCCTTTCAACTTTCTCAACCTTGTCTGCTACTTGGAACCCCGTGTTCTTCTGGAAATCTTGCACCAGTTTCTCTGCGTCTGTTACCTCAAGACTTGTGGCAGTCGCCAAGAGGTGGCGGTATTGCTGAAGTCAACAAACCGATTAATCTTAGTCTCCAGGATCCAAGATATCCTCAGAAGAAGTTATTCTCAGTGTCGATAAGTAGCGGGTCTGAGTCGAAGTCGAATGGTCTCAGCCTTGGTATCAGCCGGAGCCGCAAGCTTCCATCTATAGATAGCTTAGGGGCCGGATGTAACCAGGCGGGGAGATCAACGTCGTCTTTAACCAGGTGACGAAACAACCGGGTGTCGGTTCGGGACCAAACAAAACAGCCAAGGGAACGAATTTGTGTCGCGTCAAGCTGGCCGCGTTCACGAATAACAATGCGTTTCGAAAGAGTCTGGCAATTCTCTAGGCAATTCGAACAGTGGACCACTTGCGGGACGGAAATGGTGTATTAGAAAATTTGGCTCCAAATAATGAAGATCAGGGTGGCTCCGAGGCCATGACCTGGAAGCCAGGCCTTCAGGTCCCTGCATCAAATCGAATCGCAAAGCAGAGCCTCTGGTGGAGCCAGGAATCCAAAAGGGGATATACGTACTATTCTTATCGATAAGACTAAGTAAGGGCTCGAAGTGCTCCGTTAACGACGGGAGCAGCACATAAGTAAAGCACGAGACTTTCGGTTTATCGTCACCTGTGTTCGTTGTTATGACTACCAACCAAAACTGCGCCGATTCATCGGACTCAGTTGTGACAACGCCGCGTGTTTCGTCGCTTCAATGACAGAAGCTGGCCTAAAGGTTCGTCTCACACATTCTCTGCTATTCGCCGTTGAGTTGCGAGACATGCATTTCGACTCTCAACCGACGCTTGAATCCTACCTTGTGCATACGTGCAGATAAAGGTACAATGCTTGCCGATTGTCACTGACTCCTGGTGTACCACAACTGGCCGTTCCAAGGTTGTTGTCTTACAACATTGAAGCTCGAGTGTCTCATTGGCAGCCAACGTGCCAACGTCAATAGCAAAGCAGTCTCACAAGCCAGACATGCTCTTGTTTTCTCCGGGGAGCAGGGCAGACACCACCACATGGATTAGAAATCCTCTCTCGTCCACCGCCAACTTTACCCCACGCCACGTAGCTCGTAGCTCCATCGCCTGGTCTTCAATCTCCGATGACGGCACGCCATACCGCTAGCCCCGGCCGTCTATGACTGCAAGTCATTGCTAAACGCTGTTGCTAATAACCTCCATTTCCATCTCCGTCGCCGCCTCTGCTGTCCCTGTCCCACCGACCATCGGCAGTGGTCCCCCCCGCCCTCACCATTCCTACAAACCTCAGAGAGGTGACAGTCTTGCTTTCGCAGATTCAGCAGGTGTCCCCTGGAGGTCTTGGCGGAGCACGTCGAGCTGGTTGGTCGCTGAGCAGTGATAGGTCGAGGCAGATGGCGCAGGTGTGTTCCCACGAAACTACGTGTACGGAACGGCCTGCCGTGGACCCCTCACGATGGGACACGGCGGCAGAGGGATAAACCCGCATTCTCCGAGGACCGCCTGCACCGAACCACGTCAATTTCGACGACTGAGGAGGGTCCAGTGGCGTTGGGCGGCGCGGCGGCGCGGCACCTTGTCCAGCATGACGAGCGCTGCTGAGGGCCGCGCCGCCGGCGCCTGAACGACTCTCGGTTGACTCAATCCAGCAAACCATGCTCCCCACAATCTGATTTTGGGTGGAGCTTGGGAAGTCTCCTGGCTCCGTACGGATACTCTTTGCTGCATTCTGCATTCTGCATGCTGCTGTGTCTGTGTAACATTACCGCTGCTGCTGTCGTGAGCTCTGTCTCGCCCTATTTCACTCTGTACTGTGGAAAGGTACTTTCCTCTATCGAGATTGGTGGGGCTTCTCTTGCGCCCAAAAACTCCTCAGCGTCATCTTCGCCGAGACCTTGGGTGAGCGAAGCATCAAGACAACCTGGCAGCTTGGTTCTTGAGCGGCGATTGGTCCACCGGTTTTTGGTTACTAGTTACCATTGGCATCCAGCAACGGACGCTGAGCTGGCCAGCCCCTGCGGTGTGGTGTGTGTGCGACAGACAGCCTTGCTCGTCTCGAGGCCGATGACATGGCGTCGCTTTTCCCTTGGCTTTCGCATAACAGACCGTTCGATAATTATCCTGCCGTGTCTTCTGTTGTGCACTCGGTCTCGGCACGGGGCTTTCATTAGGGGTGAGAACACAAGGCGCAAGTCGGTCGCATGAGTGACATCGCCGCCTGGGCTGCAATCACCGGTATCTTGGTTTGTGAGTGACAGCAGAGTCTGGTGTTGACACTCGACAATGACAGACAGCCTGCCCGCTTCGACCCTGGAGACTCCAGGGGCCCCACTCCACAATCGATTCGAGAACAGGTGGCGGTAGGGATCTGATGAGGGGTTCGCGCTCATGGTTCACCGAGACGCAGCGGATCCTCTTCAGGAGCGGATCTCCGGGGCATGGAGGTCTGTCTCTCTCTCTCTCTACTGTGTGTTCTATCAGCCTCCGGGCTTCGGGGTAGTTCCGAGGGCAACCCAGAGCGCTTCTCAGTCGTGTTGTCGTAACGTCAACGGGTTGGGATGGTCGTCACCGACACACATCCCAGGAACATGTTGTGTGCTCCCATCGGCGTCTACATACAGAAACTTGTTGAGGGGAGACACGAATACACTTGGCCGCGCCACGAAGTGAAGTGCGAAACCAAATGGCAGATGGATATGCTGAGGTGCGGCAAGACTGGATTAGGTAGCCAGGACTAGCCAAGGAAAAATAATGAGGCGAGGCACGCAAAGGCAAAGCGAGAAAGATAAGCTTTTTGAGTGGCCGAGAAGGCGTGTTGACGAGGCTCATTGTGAGTGGTCGTCCTTCGCCTGGCTTGGCTTGGTGGCTGGAATGCTTGAGAAAGTTGAGATGGTTCAGAAGAACCCAGGCCTCTACACACATGCGGGCAGCGGCTTTGACTCAGGAGAGACTTGGCGGTCACTGAGTCGTGAGACAACCTCCATTCTCATTCATGATTGAGGTGGGAAAGGGGGATGCGCATAACCCTAGATGGTATCTCCGACACGCCCGGTTCGGGACACGCCCGGTGAGCAGCGGGCAGGCCAGCTCAGTTAATAAATAAATAAAAGCCAGCCAGAGGTGAGCACTGCAGCAGTGACAACGCCTCGCCGAGCCAGGACTCGGACAAAGATGTGTATCTGTCAGGTACGTTGATACTGCCGGTACAGAGACAAGTTGAGCTGCAAAGCTGGCCTATTGGATCTGGAGTAAGCTATGCAGCACACGGTATTGACACAGACCGCGAGCCCTCGGACGACAGACAGACGCGTCAAGCCACGGATAACACGGAGCAAGGAGCCGACCCAGGCAGACGGGGAGACGCAGGGTTTGGAGCCGGGAAGTCGGGGTGTGGGTTTTGTCGTGTTTGGGCTTATTTTGGACGACGGAATGGGTAGCTGATTGTTGAGGTTTCCTTCGAGGGCTTTGGGCTATGATGCAAGACAGGACGGACGGTAGCTCACCGGTTGACATGCCGCGGGTTACCCCATGGGCAGACGATTGACGTTAGGGAGCCTTCGCGGGACGTGGTCGATGGACACGGACATGGCGAGAAACGAGGGCGAGGAGGGCGTGGACGAACGAACGGCTGCTATTGGCCGAAATTGCACAAAACACCAACAAGACTTTCTCGGGATATGTTTAGGACGGGAGAGTTCACGTTTCCAGCGAGCATTTCTCGCTTCAGCTTGAACGTTGGCTTGAATCCAGGCTGGGGATCTGACAAATCCACTGGGGAGTCACCAGGTCGCAACCGGCGCGAAGTGGTGATGCGCCCAAGTCAGTGCTGTTACAGCTCGGCCGTACTATGAGAGGCCATCTTGACCTTTTGGTAACAAGCTTAAACCTGACATGGGCTGGTGTAGACGTAGTCGCGTGAGGACGCCGGTTTTGGTCTCGATGGCCATTCAAAGAGCAAGCTTGCGTTCGAACGGGAAGTAAACCAAGGCAGAGGCCCGAAAAGCACAACGACGGCCACGCGACTGTAAACACAAAGTGACCTCAGTAAAAGTGGAAAGTGGAATGCTGGCAATCAAACCGAGAGCTCACGGTCGGTCGTAAATGCGATCGATTCACCCAAGCAGAGCCGCGGCCTCACATCAGGGCGAGAATGAGTCCACTTTGCCATTCACAACCGCCCATAGCGCGTAGGACCTAGGGTAGGGTATCTAGCCAGGTATTCCTGTATCACTGGACTACCTCAACAACGTTGCCATTGGCCATTGGCATAGGCTACGCAGTGCCTACTGTCTTCTAGGTAACCAACATGAAGTAGCAAGTAAGAAATGTGGTCAGATTTTCTTTGCACCAGATAACGAAAGTGGCTTGCTTGTTCGACGCCCAGACTCTGCGTTTGACATGCCGACGACAGACGTTGCGTAGATACCAACCTTAGCTACCTAGGTGCCTTAGGTAGGGTAGGTAGGTAGGTCCCTAGGTAGGTTAGCGTGAGGCATCTCGAGTAAGGTAACGTTGTGCGATACACCACCTGGGAGGCGTTTAAAAATTAAAATCAAACAGAATTAATCGACACAGAAATCAAACGACTCGGACCCTCTGCGACACCCATCCTGGTCGCAATACCGTTCCTCGCGCTGCAACGGGGTCCAGCCATTCCAGGGCTTCGGTGCCCAGGGCAGGGCAGAAGAGGCAGGATGCTGCCAGACAGGGGACATGCCTGGCAGCGCACCCTGCAAAGACTACAAGGGACCTAAGAGACACAGGGGACCGACCCATCGGCGACCGGCCACCGAACATGCAGCACCTCAGTCGCGGCGCCCCCATTACCCCCAAATCCCCACTGAGGGAACGTCTCTGGAACGCGCCCACCGCATGGTGTACATGGCTGTGGTGTAATTAGCCACTGTAATTTGTAGGTTCCTGCCATGGTAGGGCAGGTGCCTTAGTGGGAGGAGCCACCCTTACACAGTAGTACCCATGCGCCGATTCGCCGTTGTCGGCGTCGGAAGTGACCACTGCGCGGTCTTTCCTCCATTGGTGTTCGCTGTTTCTCTGTCGACTTCCAGCGGTTGCTTTGCCTTTGCGCGGAAAAGGTACTTTCTATGGTTTGGCCCTTGCCAAGACTGTATCTGCCCTTCCGCAGAACTGCGACTCGCCAAGGCTGGTGCGGCTGTGACTGTGATGTAAGGTGGTACCTAATACTGTGTGAGCTGGCCCGGAAGGTGCTCTGTGGACATTGGTTCTCAGAAGGCCTTCCTATTTTTGTTTCGACGCACCTTGAGGGGAACGTTTGGAGAGGTAGGAGGTGACGAGAACAGTCAGGAAATTGGAGAAGTTCCAAGAGGAGGCAGGCATGTCAAGGACATGTTGGAAGGCACGTGGAAGGGAAGGACAACCGCTTGGGAGGTGTCCAGTCGTCCACAACTTCTACTGGGACAGGTGGAATTCACCACTCCTCATACTCACCTCACTTCACACCCCCCATCAACCTCAGGTACGAAAGATAATCGAGGTAGTATACGTAAGGAGGGTAGGTACTACGTAGGCACACAGTAGCAGTCCCATCTCCCAACCCACCTCATCTCATCCCGTCTTCCAGACCCTACCTGGCCTTACCTTACTTTGCCTTGCTGACTGGCGTCGCACACTACCCATACACTACCATCCTGTCCTGACCTTGCTGGAGCTACCGACCGAGATATTTATCGGTCCTTTCCACCACCTCGGAGCTCCATCGCTCTGGCCCTCCCCTCTTCCTTTCCCTTCCACCACTTGTACTTTAAGCAGCTGATTCCCCATCCCGTCTACCCCGGACCTCTTGACCGTTCGCCCTGTTGTCTTTCTCGGATCCTTTGCTTCTCTCTCAGCCTTGACGAACTTGTTGTTGCGGCTCTTTACGACATATTCGCCTCCCAAGTCCAGTTGGACATATTAGATTTGCTTCACACAAGCGATACACGAGAATACCCACCGGCCGGATACAGCTGTCTTTCGACTTACACGCGCTCACGGTTCCCTGTCGCGGTTCCCCTCAACACTTTTTTTTTTCCGCCCACGCCTAGTAATAGCTTTTTCGCCTGCCCAGTCCACCAGCAGAGCAAAGTTGCGGACCCGGCGGACCCTTGCACGCTAAGGGACGAGCTAGACCGCACCCGACGCCACATTTCATCACCCACTCAGTCCGACAGCTGATTAGGTAGCCCAGCTTCCCCATCCTAACACCCCCATTGGGTGGAAGCCCTCGAAACGAAGGATATTTCGCTGGAACGAGTACGCCCACTGCTCTAAACGGCGGGCCCAGTCTCACTAAGGTACCCTGCGCACCGCTGTGGTTAGCTGTTCTGCGCTGCGCTACAGCTGTGACTCCTCGCTCAGAAGCCACTGACGGCCGACTGCCACCGACCTCGACCTCCACTCCCTCGATCTGAAATAAACCCCCATGCCTTCCGCCGTCTTTCCATGCCAACCAGGTTCGTCAGCCTTTTGAACTTGCTTTGCGCCTGCCATCTCCGACATTCATAATCTTTTCCGTATTAAGCTACCGTTGCCCGCGAAACCTGCATTTAGAAAATCTCAGACTACTAACCTCACTATCGAACAAAAGATCTCGGCCTTACACAGGCCAAGCAATCTGCTCTGGCGAAGCTGGCCATGAGCTCCAACAGCAAGGACTCCCGCGCGCCCTCGTCATCGCCCCCAACATACTCGAACAAAATACCCATTATCGCGACTTCAAATGGCGAGCCGCCGCCACCCGCCGTATCCCATCCTCACCATGGCCTCCTTCCGCCTCCCGCCATGTCTCATGCGCTGCGGTCCATGAATGATCTCAACGGCCCTATTGCTCTCCGCGACCGGTCCCTTATTGCGAACTCCGACACACCTCCTGCCATGCGAAGCGTCGTATCCACCGCCCCCAACTCCCCCAAAATGTACGTGTTTTCGCATTGCGCAAGCTGCCTGTAGAGCTGCTTAGATCCGTACCGCCTCGTGATGAAGAGCTTGGCTGATGATGATGCTCCGACAGGCCACCGGCCCGACAGAATTCTGGCGGCACAACTCCGCGCCTTCGCCCGCACCCAGCGACGCTCAACGTGCCTGGCATGACGGTATCCAAAGCCTCACCCGATGGTAAGATCAGTGACCGAGACGTCGCTGCGAAGCTGGTCATCATCATGGTCGGCCTTCCCGCGCGAGGAAAATCATACATAACCAAAAAGGTCCAGAGATACTTGTCCTGGCAACAGTACAACTCGCGCATCTTCAACGTCGGAAACAGGAGACGTGTAGCCGCTGGAATGGCCTCTCCAATGAAGAGCCCCATGAAGTCGCCGTGGTCTCCCTCGCCCCGGAAGTTTGACCCGCCCACGCAGGCTGCCTCAATTCTGCTCAACGGCCGCCCAGCGCAAGGCGCCAAGGAGCCCACCGAGCTGAACCTCAACGTCGAGTCGCCCGAGGGTATGGACCAGTCGGCCAAGTTCTTCGATCCGACCAACGAAACCGCGTCAAAGATTCGAGAGCAGGTTGCACTGGACACCTTGGACGAGCTTCTGGACTACCTCCTCAACCAGGGAGGCTCCGTGGGCATTCTTGATGCGACCAACAGCACCATCCACCGCCGGCAGCTCCTCGTTGACGGAATCAAGGAGAGGGAACCAAAGCTCGGGATTCTCTTCATCGAGAGTATCTGCCGCGATCAGAACGTAGGTCGCCCTGGCGAAGATATCTGACATGCGGAAAGGCTAACAGCTTGTCAGCTTCTCGAGGCGAACATGCGTCTGAAGCTATCGGGCCCCGACTACAAGGACAAGGATCCTCACCAGTCTCTTACCGACTTCAAGAAGCGTGTTGCCGCTTACGAGAGTGCCTATGTACCCATCGGCGACTACGAGGAAGCTCATGACATGCAGTACATCCAGGTATGTATCGCACAAGTAGTCCTCACATCCAGCTGCTAAGACAGTACACAGATGATCGACGTTGGTCGCAAGCTCGTCCAGCACAGACTCCGTGGATTCCTAAGTGGCGGCATCAGCTCCTACCTAACCACTTTCAACCTCGCGCCCCGTCAAATCTGGATCACCCGGCATGGGCAGAGTATGGACAATCGCTGTGGCAAGCTTGGAGGAGATTCCGACTTGACTCCTGACGGGGAGCGCTACGGGAAGGCACTCCACGACTTCATCACTCAGAAGCGCAAGGAGTGGCTCATTGAGCAGAAGGACAAGATCGCACAGTCGTCCTGGCCTCCCAAAGCAGGTGACCACACACCTCCCTATCCCGAGATGAACCGCGAGTTGGACGAGAAGAACTTCTGCGTCTGGACATCCATGTTGAAGCGCAGTGTTCAGACTGCCGAGCACTTCGAGGCAGACGATGATTACGATGTCAAAAACTGGGCCATGCTGAATGAGCTCAACGCCGGCCTCTTCGAGGGTATGACTTACGAAGAGATCGCCCGTAGATTCCCCAGCGAGTATCGGAAGCGAGCTGAAGACAAGCTACACTACACCTACCCAGGTGTTGGCGGTGAGGGATACCTCCAGGTCATCGCTCGCCTTCGCGACATGGTGCGCGAGATCGAGCGCATCGAAGACCACGTCCTCATCATCGGCCACCGCTCAGTCTGCCGTGTTCTTATGGCATACTTTATGGATCTCACACGCAACGAGATCGCAGACCTGGATGTCCCATTGGGCATGCTCTACTCGATCGAGCCTAAGCCATATGGCTACGACTTCCATGCCTACCGCTTTAATGCTGGAAAATCAACCTTTGCTGAGGTTCCCAACTACCGTCCTCAGCGCACTGTCGATCGAGCTGCTTAAGAGCAGAGGCTGCCATGCTCTGACTTGTATCAACATTACGACTTGTACACCACAAAATATTTGGAGGGGGCGTTTTGGAGTTGAGGACACTTAACTACCACTTGGATTTTGCTTACAATTGTGGGAAAGGGACCCATAACACAACTTTATCTCTTTCTTTGGCACGCTCGACCTTGTTGGAGGATGGGTTGAAGCATTTGCGAGGCGTTTGGGAATCGAAGACAACCCTCTTACAAGAAGACGAGGTCAAACAAGATACCCATGACGTAAAACAGACGATACAAGAGAGCCGCACGACTCCTTATTGCTACTATTGCAAGACTTTATCAAACAGAGGCCTAACCGGCTGATTAGCTAGATGAGAAGAAAATCATCACTTTTGGAAGAAGAAAAAGTTGTGCTATGTGATACCAGTGGTGATGTTCGCAGTTGTGAGGTGCAGGGTCCTGCATGTTTGACTAAAATTATCACTTCATAATGCATCTTACTGCAGTGTACGGACAGGCTGGCTGGGATGACAATAAGCTCTGTCCCACTCAAGTACACTCTACAAGTAATAACACCCGGTTCGGGCCCTGGCAGGTGGTGTGATTGGCAGGGCTGTTGACAAGGTTCCTAGGATAGGTAGGGTATGTACCTGGTGCTATAGTGGTATAATAATTAGCCAATTGTTTCTGGATTGTAACTAGATCCCACAGGCTAAAGACTGGAAAAGGCTTGTTTGGTTGTATGCTGCAGGCCTGAGGGAAGATGGTGGATCTATAAGATTGTTATGCATCTCAGAGCCAAGAGATCAGGCTGGAGGGTCATGAGATGGGGATATTTACCCTGGCTAGGGATGTTGAAATCTACAATGGGAGGGTTCTAGGCAACCTTGGAGATGATGTTCGTGTTTTCATCTGTGTTATGGTGTGTAACAGCTTTTCTGGTTCGCATCAGGCTAGGACTATGTGATTCTGTCAGTATTCCTACAGTGTTTCAAGCACAAAAAAAAAACATAACAAAGAAGGAGGATCAAAGAGACAATAACATGTAATCTTCTTAATGTAGTCTCATACTTGATGTCTGCACCTCCTCAACATGTTTCTTAAGGGTTTGAGGCTGGATTTACAGCGAAACCTAAGTAATTTGCCAGATGATTCCATAGAATGGCGTGGTTCTCTCTTGGTTCACCATAACAACTATATGGCTGGTTCCATCATACCACAATCATCTGTGTTTTGGTAGGCAAATCTTGTTGGTACCATCTTCAAGGGATGTATTGTATCTTGAATAGGGAGAAGCTTCAATGCTTGCTGTATTCTTTCATGACAGTGTGGTATATAATTTTCAGACTGGTAAACTCCCCTAATGCGCTATTCATATTTCAAAGTATACGAGAAATGTACAGAAAGTCAGCAGCTCTTCTACTGTTCTTCATCTCTGTCACCTAGGTATTGCGTGGAATATGCTACATCATCACCATCAACAGATACAATCATCATGTCATACAGGCTACATCACTTTGCACCTGCAATGTCATTGTGATGGTCAAGGTTGTCTGCTTGCACCTGCAATGTCATTGTGATGGTCAAGGTTGTCTGCTTGAAAGCATACATGGAAACCCAGTAGCGTATAAACAGACCAACAACTACTGCTGTATAGACATTTGGTTGGAACCTTTCAATTGTCGAGCTCCTGCATCGTCAAAGCCAATGCCAGCGGTGTCGCCATACATTTTCGATTTGCATAGGCAAGGCAATTGAGTTCCTTTGCAGATATGGTCACTGGACAGTGGCAACATGCCTTACCTTACGCCTCAGTAAGCTTCTTCGTTGACTTGTGATAGACTTTAATATTGTGCATCGGGCTTGGGTACACTCAATTTGCAATATAGCGCTGCTGGGCAGAAGGAGAGAAAAGGGAACTATGTTTTGTAGAGTGGTATACATGAGTCTGGGGCTGTCATCTTCTGTTAAACTTGTAGATGCTAATAGATTTCCAGAAAGGTTGGAATTAATAGAATTACAGCAAGTAGTAGTATTTACTCTTCTCAACAGAAAATGAATCTATATATGACGAATGCTGTGCCTAAGGCTACTATGAATAGTGAATGTTCTCAAGCCTTTCAGTTATGCAGTTATGCGGTTTTGCATGATTTTTCGGTGAGGCTTTCCCGATATTTGTGGCATCACTACACATATTACTTGATCAATCGACAGGCATGAAATCTGGTTCAGAGACAAAAGAGACGCGATGGCTTCCTCCAGGTATTTGGAATGCTGTGGTCGTCCCATCCAGGTGTCGAAACTGCTTGAAATAGCTGCAAGACATGTTTCTAGCTGTATTACTGTAAAGCGCTCCAACATATTCCAAGTTGTTTACACGTTCTGGCGTCTTTCAAATAGGTGTCTTTCAAATAGGTGTCTTTCAAATAGGTGATCTGGAGTCCACAAGTTGGGTCTTCATTGACGGAATACATGATTGAGCTTGACCGTTCAGGTAAGTTGTAGAATATGTCTACAGCCAGCTTAAGTCAAGTCACTTTTTTTTCGTAAGATTCTAGACCACAACCCCCCTTGCTGTGGGATTCAGTATGGGTCCGGCTCTGTTGATCTCAGCTGTCGTTCGCCTGGATGAGCGCCTCCAGCTCTCTTCAAATGCCTCCCTTGCCCACCATTGCTCACCACAAACATTGAAGTACGCGAAGAACGAACCGGCTCATTGTAACCAGCAGAGAACAAAGTCGAATGTCCACAGATGATGAGGATGATACCATGACTAGCCGCTTGGGTGGGAGATGAAGTACTCTGGGCTGTCCGAGTCGTTCGCACACATGCACACGCGTGTCTGATTTATAGTAGCTCGCCTCCGGCTGACAAGGTTGTACATTCTTGTTCGGCCCTCACCATGCAACTCAATCTTGCACGGTTGGCCTCGATTGACACGATGAGCAGAGACTAGCCCAAGTGTCTATAAGTTGTACGTCTTCATCAAATATATGAGCAGGCGACTTGTTGTGCTTCCAAATTACATGTGTATATGAGAGCCACGAGATGCTTCCATTGGTAAGTCACGAGGGGCTTGTCAGGAAGTCGTTTGTCAAGTGGCTCACCGATTGCAGTTTCGGTGAACACAGGCTTGTAGTTGGCAAAAGTAGCCCATACCCAAGTCGCACGGCAAAAGAGCGGGCTTTGGCAGTAGCGGGTACTTGCTCGCATGTACCTTAGTTAAGTTGCCTGGCCGCTGCCCGCCAATCAGTGGAGCTGTTGCTGAGAGCTCTCTCGAACCTCAAAATTTCCATTTCCAAACGCGCCCGGTTACCCAGATCGCGCCTCCCATCCGCATACCCACAACCTCTCTGCTCGTCGCAGTGTTCAATTCCATCAGACTTGACGCGACAAAAGTAAAGCCATGTCGCTCTTTGGTGGCAAGCCAGCCGGTGGCAGCCTTTTCGGCGGCTCGACCAGCACTCCCCAGCAGGGCACTACGACTGGAGGCGGCTTGTTTGGACAGCAGACTCCAGCAAACAACCAGCAGGCCACCTCTTCGACACCTTCCGGAGGTCTGTTTGGAAACCTCAACCAGAACCAGAACAGACCTGCGACTGGCGGACTTTTCGGCAACCCGACGACACAGCAACCGGCTCAGCAGACCTCATCGCTGTTCGGTCAGCCCGCGGCGCAACAAGGGCAGCAGCAGCAGCAGCAGCAGCAACAACAACAGCCATCGGGCGGTCTTGGATTTGGTGGACTAGGAGGTGCATTGGGAGCATCGACGGTGCAGAAGCCATCCCTCTTCGGTGGTGGTCTCGGCAGCACCCTGAACCAGAACCAGAACCAGACGACCGGCACGAACATCAACCCCCTCGGCAGCTCCCTGTTCCCCCCTCAGCAACAGCAGCAAAACACCAACAACCAATCCCAAGTTCAACAGGGCCAGCCATCGGGCGCATACTTTGACAGCCTTTTCGCCAAGAGCAAGAAACAGGGCGATGGTGAGAGCGGGATGGAGGACCTCCCCAGCCTGCAGCTCGGTCTGGGCGATTTGCGTCAGCGCTTGAAGAAGCTGGGAACCAAGGCTCAAGACCGCCCGTCCGACGGCAGGGCACACTACCTTCTGGCCGCGTCCGGTGTCGACCCTTCGACCGCTGCCAGAGATCTCGGCTCTCTCGATCTCCAGACCGGCCGCGTGGAGAGATCGACCGGCTATTCTCCTGCTGAGCTCGACGTCGAGACCTACCTGGCGAACCTCCAGACGAAGACTACAATGAGCATGATTGCCGACGGTCTCGAGAGATCCGCTCGCGATTTCGACAACTTTTTGGAAGATAACGTGACAATGGAATGGGAATCTCAGAGAAAGCGTATCTACGAGCACTTCGGCATCAAGCCCAGGGAGGAGACTTCATACGGAGGCGCTTCTACGATGAGAGAATCTACCGGGGGCTTCGGTCGCTCGAGGCGGAGCAAGGCCCAGACGACTGGTGCCCGCTCTGCTAGGGCCAGTGTCTTGGGCAAGTCGAGCATGCACCGCTCCGTCATTGGTAATGCTACCAAGGTTGGCTCCCATCAGCCCGAGTTTTCTGATGTCGACCGCTCCGCCGACAACGGAGGATCTTTGACCGGTCACATAAAATCCGACGATAGGTCTCTTCGCGAGAAGCAAAGCAAGCTCTCCGAGAAGATCCGCAACCTCAACTCGGCCCGTCTCATCAGCCACCCATACCCCATTCTGTCAGAGCTCGCAGACGTCGAACACCGCTCTTTCGACCCATATGCTCCCCACATTATCGAGGCATACCACGCAGTGAGGGAAATCGTTGGCGAAGACCCCGAGGCCGAGACTACTATCAACGGAGCGACGGCCAAGGAGAGGCAATTTGCCAAGATGTATATGGACGAATCGCCCAACTCTTCAAGCTCGATAGCCATGCGAAAGAGACTGCTAGAGGGTGCCAACAAATTCTTGGAGAAGCAATTCTTGCAAGAGGTGGAGGGTATCATCTCAAAACACCCTCACGAAGCCAACCTGGGTGGTCGTCCTGACGTCGTCAGCAAGATCAGAGCATACATCAGGCTTCGCTCTGTGAGGAAGGACCTCGTGCCAGACAACACGGAGCTCCAGCAAGTTGGCGGCGAGTACGTGTGGGCCATCGTCTTCTATCTGCTGCGGTCTGGTCACATTGCCGAGGCCGCGACATACGTTAACGACAATGCCAACCACTTCCGCAGCATCGACCGCACCTTCCAGAGTTACCTCAACGGTTACGCCTCAAATGAGGATCGTAGACTGAAGCGGACGCTGCAGGACAGATGCAATGCCGAGTACACCCAGAGAGTTCGCAATGCGCCTGACAACTCCATCGATCCCTTCCGCATGGCCTGCTACAAAATCATCGGCCGATGTGACCTGAACAACCGCAGTCTCGAGGGGCTGAACACCGACATTAACGACTGGATCTGGCTTCAATTCAACCTCGCCAGAGAAGGTGACCGGTCTGTCGAGGTCGCCAGCGAGGCTTACGGCCTGTCCGAGCTGCAATCGAGCATCAAGGAAATTGGTGCCAAACACTTCCCCAAGTCCTCGACAGACGACAACAGCGGCAGCTTCGGCATGTTCTTCTACCTTCAAATCCTCTCCGGCATGTTCGAGGAGGCTATTGCGTATCTCTACCCCTTCTCCTACGTCGACGCAGTCCACTTTGCCATCGCCCTCGAGTACTATGGCCTCCTCCGTCCTTCCGACCCCTTCAGTGCTTCCAACGACCTGCGCAGCTTGAACGTCAAGGACATGGTGCAGATCAACTTTGGCAGAATGATTGGCTACTACACCAGGGACTTCAGAGCTGCCGACGTTGTTTCTGCAGTCGACTACCTGACGCTCATCTGCCTCAACATGGACCTGACGGGCGAGGCCGGCCGCCGTCACGCCAACCTCTGCTGGGAGGCTCTGCGTGAGCTTGTTCTTGAGACGAGAGAGTTCAGCAAGCTTATCGGTGATATCCGCCCCGACGGTCAACGTATTCGCGGCATCATCGAGGAGCGCGGCCCTCTGATTGGCCTGACGGAGGAGAATGACTTCATCAATACCGTCACCGTCCAGGCTGCCAGCTTCGCCGACGAGAACGGCCGCACCACCGACTCGGTCCTCTTGTACCACCTGGCCGGGGAGTACGATACTGTCGTATCCATCGTCAGCCGTGCTCTCAGCGAGGCCATCTCACTCGAGATTGGCGAGGACCCAATGCGACTTATGCCAGTCAAGCCCCGTGCTGGCGGCCAAGAGGCCAAGTCCGGCAGTAGTTTGAGCTTGGCGTCCATTGACGACCCGGTCGAGCTCGCCAACACCATGATGTCCATGTACGAGCGCGACGCCATGTTCCACCGCAAAATTCAGGATCAGAACAGAGTCGCATGCCGCGTGTTGCTGGAGATGAGCGCCATCAAGTCCCTCGTCGGAGCCGGCCAGTGGGCTCAATGCCTCGATGTAAGTTTTACCGCATTTCAGTGCTTGTCAGATACCAGCTCTAACATTGCGTTGCAGAAAATTCGCTCACTGGAGATTCTTCCCCTCGACGCCAGCGGCGACCCCAGCATCATCCGCGCCTACGCCTCAAAGTTCTCCGCCCTGTCTCAGCCCGTCTCCATCAACGTCCCCAACCTCCTCATGTGGACCATCATCAGCTGCACGCGCCAGCGCGACCAGCTCACCAACGGCCAGTTCAGCGGCAACGAGGGTACCCGTCGCATGATGGTCGAGCAGATGAAGCAGATGACGCTCGACCTCACGACCTACACCAGCCAACTCCGCTACCGTTTCCCTCCCCACCTCCACGAGGCTCTGGCCAGGGCTTCGGCGGAGTAAGGCGGGTTGCACCATCAAACTATGCGGCGGTATTTGGCGGTGAGCTTCAAGCATACCTCCTTGCATGGCGATGTGCTTTTTGTACAAATTTAGACGGACGACGAGACGCGGGCACATGAAAGCAACAAGCAGCGTTGCCAGAGAAGGAAAGCAAGGAGGACAAAATGGAAGTCGACTGTGAATGTTTAGGGGCGTATTTTGTTTGAGTAATACAGCAGCAGAGGAATGCTGGTTAGCGGCACTAGATGCTGAAAAGATACCTTCGAAGAGCATGACTGATCTTATATGACCACGTTACAAACCTGTTTTGAGGCTAGAAAACCTAGCGCTCCTTCATATTACCCACGGGAAAGGATGATCTCAGGTATCGCGTGTTTTAGGCAGTAACAACTGCATTAGATATATTCCCCTACATCACCTCATGGAACAGTATGGTAAGATACGATACAAGCCTGGTACAAGAGAAACCCGCCCAAAACGCCTGCCACAACACAGCTCTCGCAATCTGCGCGTGGCATGAGGGATTCGCCCTGTGCAACAGATCAGTTGCCACGACCACGGCCACGGCCACGACCACGGCCTCTACCGCGCCCGCGCCCGCGTCCACCCCCACGTCCACGCCCGCCTCCTCTTCCCCTCATCGACGGTCCTCTCACGCCGGGTGAGCCGCCGATCCCGCTCTCGGACTCGGACGAGGAGATTTCGCTCTCAGATTCCAAATCGAGCTCGCCAAGCCGAACGACGGTAGGCCCAGCGGGAGGTCTGCCTCGTCTCGACGACAACGGCGGCGGCGGCGGCGGCGGCGGAGGGCTTGCGCCCGGAATGCCAGAGTCCGATGATGATACAGATGACGGCGAAGCGGCAGGTGCGACATCTTCCTCCTCGTTCGCGTCGTCTCTGTGCAAGCTTCTTGAAGCGCGCGGGGCCGGAGGTGACAGGTCCGGAGTAGCCTCCCTAGTTGGCTCTGTAGGCCGAGAAGGGCTCGGGGACTTGACTGGAGACTCCGCCGGAGCCGGTGCTGTCGCCTCTTCCGGAGAATCCTGTACCTCTGTCGTTGGGAGAACCATCTGCTCGTTATTGGGCTCTTTGCTGGACTCCTTGGTGGGTCTCTCGGAAGGCGCCGGCGTCGCAGAAGGAGTGGCGTCCTTAGAACTCGGATCTCGAGACTTGCGAGAAGTAATCTTGAACTTTCTGCCTTGGGCCGCAGCGCGAGCCGCCATCGACGTCAACTGACTTGCGCCGGCTGCAGGTGGGGGCGGAGACTTGTCACCAGCATCCTCCACGGCGGCGGGAGGAGGAATTGCAGGCCTGTTCTTAGGTGGCCGGCCACGACGTCTCTTGACCGGCTGGCCAGCCTCGGTAGACTGTTTGGTAGTTTGGCGAGGAGTCTGATCATCTGCCAGCTCCCGATCAAGCTCAGCTTCGAGATCTGCTTCAGTAGGTTCATGGGCGCCATCTTCATCCGACGAGTTGCCGTTTCGGGCTTCGGGCGAGCTGGTGTCGTCGACTCTAACAACACGACTCAAGCCAGACCTTCGCCTTTCTGCGCGCTCCTCGCGCTCCTTGGCTGCGAGGTCTGATGGGGTCGGCTTCGGCATTACAGCAGATCTAGTAGTAATTGGGGTGGTATTTGCACTCTTAGGCGGCCTTCCCCGCCTCTTAGGGGTTGGCACTCCAGCAGCCGTTGCAGCAGCGGCATCGGTGCCCTTCTGAATCAGTGCACGAACGGCGTCCGAAGCAAGATCGAGAGGATCGGAGCTGCTGTCACCGGGCTGCGGCGTTGGCGGCTTAGGCCTGTATGCAGGAACCATGTCTTCCGGGTCGTCAATCACAGGCTCCTCGACCTCAGCGTAAGACACCTTAGGTCTCGTGTGTCGAAGTTCTGGAACGTTTGCCGGGAACGTGGGGGCAGGCAATCCGGCTCTGGCTCCACGGTTCTGAGCATCGCTTTCCAGCTGTGCCGCCATTTCGTCTTCAGTGCCGCCATTGACAATCCCTGCATCTGCAGGCTCACCTTCAGCATCTGCATCACCGCTTGCAGATGGTGCAGTACCGAACAGCGCCGGATCCATTGATGACTCGTCGGGCACGTTGTCCTTCTTTGGCTTCTTTCTGTGATGGCTCCTAGGTCCGTTGAAGTCCGGGTCAATGTCGTTTTCTTGCTTTGCCTTCCTCTTGGCGACACGCAGGGTCTTCTTGATGTACTCGGCTTCTTCGTCGAACTTGAGAGCATCGGCAGAAGGCATCTGAAAGGGATCGAAGAGAATTTGATCGGGGCCATCCTGATCGTAATAGCCCATACCAAGCATACGCTGACCTTCAATGCCACGAGGATCAGGGTATGCAGAGTTGGCGTACTCTCCCTCCATGCTCATGTCTACGAGTGGTGCGGAGTGTTCGTCAAATGGTTGCGTCATGTCCGCGTCGCCCTCGTCGCCCTCGTCGCCATTCTGGTCGTCATGTTGTGCGTCTTGCTCCCCAAGCACATGACGCTGGTCCCCGTATCCGACTATACCGTTCTGTACGGCTGCGCCGTTGGCAATGTCTTCGGCGGCTGCAGCTACCGGCTCCTGTGCCTTGGCGGTGTCGGCCTTCTCTCTCAAAGCCTTCATTCGCTTGCTATTGGTGCTGCGTCCTTCATCACCTGCTGCCTTCAACCAGCTCAAGTTGTGGACGCGGAAATCCACAAGAGCCTCGACACTTCGGTCGTCCGCAATGGGGCGAGTATCGTGACCGAGAAGGGTGTTTTTCGGTTCGTAAGGTTTGGTGATTCCAGAACGACGGCAACTACCGCAGTTGCAAATTCCCAGGCATTTCGGGCAGAGCCAGTTTTCGTTTTCCTGCACGGCTTGTGGCATTAGATCGAACGCTCGGTACAGAACACCGTAGCAGAAGCCTTCGCTGCACTCTGGGTTCGAGCACAACTGGACTTTGTAGGCGTAATCCTTGTGACAGCACACATGGCACCGGCGCAGTTCTCCCTTCTTCTTCTTTCGCTTGTACTTCTTCTTCTTGGGCTTGCCATTATCGTCGAGGTCAGGCGCCTCGTCAGATTCGCTGGCGCGGTTCTCTTCGTCGAGCTTGTTGATGTCCTTGAAGGGCCGATTGCGCAGACCTTCCTGGCAAATCTGAGCAAGGGCCTTTTTGCCCCTCCGACTGCGAGCAATTTCGAGAGGCTGCGGAGACAGCTCCATATCGACAAAGCCGTCGTTCTCGATGACCATGGATCGCCAAATCTCGTAATTCTCCACGAGCTCAGACCATTGCCATTGTTCGCACCACTGCAGCTTTGAGACGCAGAGACACGATCTTCCCATGGCATAACATTCCATGCAAACATCGTAGGCGTCCTCATCGCCGTTGACCAAGGTCCTGACGCAGTGCTTGCAAGTGAGAAACCTGTTGAAGATGTTCGACCTGCAGTACGAGCAGGTAACGCAGGAGTCGTAGGGAACGTATTCGACATTACTCTCCTTGGTCGCAAACATTTCGTCAACGATAAGCTCGGTAAACAAGGTGAACAGATGGCGGAAGTCTTTTGCGAGCTGCTTGTAACGAAAAGAGGAGCGGAAAAGCTCCGAGCCAAGTCCGAGGAGACCCATCTCGCTATTCTCTTCCGCCTGCAACATCTGAGCGTAGTACTTCTTGAGTGTGTAGTAGATGATGGCTTTGTTCTTGTACTGCTCGTCACGACAGACAAGCCGTGCCTTGGGCAAAGCCTCATGAAGAGCCATGTCTAAAGTTTCCACTGTCGTCCTGTTCCAAGCGACTTTCACCGTGCGCGTGCCTCTGTTCCACACTTGATGGGGAGCCAGAGGCGGGATGAGAATGAAATCGCCAGGCTTTTGTTCAACGATGTAGACTGGGAAAGTGGCCTTTTTCCAAGCGTTGACTTGCGCAAAGTGCTTTTCGATCTCGATGTCGTGGCCCAGCATCGAAAGGAAGTATTCACGGACAACCTCTCGATCTTTGGTTTCCGTCATGAACCAGATGGAACTACCGGGCTTCTCCCCGTTCTCGCTTCCCGAGGCTTCCACCATGATGTTCTGGCCCAGACTGGCACACATCTCACGATGCGCTGGGGTGTATGTTCCCTCGTGTCCGATGTAGCACATGAGGTTCTGCGCCCTCATTTCCTCGGGAAGACTCGACATAAGATCTCCTGCCGGAGCAATTGACTTCTCGCCCAAACCTCGGAACACATCGCGGGGCTGCGTCTCAGAACCACTCTTCTCCGTGATGTTCTCGTTCATGTAGAAAAGGTTGGGGGGAATGACTTTCTGCAGGTGTTCATGCCACTCGGCAGGGCAGTCAATGTCCTTGAGATACAGGCGTTGTCGTCTCTCGTCGCGAAAGTTGTTCGGGGTCCATTGATTCGTCAGCTGTTTCATCGCTCTAAGGTAGTGGCCCATGGTCATGGGTATCTCGCTCTGGCTGCCAATGTCGCGGACGTTCTCCTCTGCCCGCATGTTAGATGGGAAGATGCACAAGGCAAGCAGCACTCACGTTTCTTGTCATACGTCCTTTGGAGCCACTCGTCACTAAACAGCCATTTTGGAAGCACATCATTCCATTTTTCGATGACCAGCGGCTTTCCTCCTTGAATGACCTGCAGCTGGACGAGCTTCTCAAACTCTTGAGGGCCGAGGCCCTGGATCTGCGCTGTCGAGATCCGAAGAACCCATTCAAAGTTGGGAGAGTCGTCAACCAAAGAGTGAAGGTCGAGATCCGGCGATATGGGATCGAATTTGGCTTGCGGGTGCATAGACGGCGCCATCTTGACACTCGAGGACTACGGCCTGGGGTCGGGTTGTCGCCAAAGGCACGGTGGTTATCTTTGCATTCGCGGTGTGGTCGGCACAAGCCGCTTGGAACGGCGAAAAAACCTGACAAGGTTTTCTGTGCAAGTTTAGCTTGATGATGGAATGGTGATGGAAAAGCGTGATGGAAAAGTGATGGAAAATTCCAGTCGCAAACGCAGTGCAAATAAGTGGCTGGGATTGATGGCGACTGGGTGGATACCTATCTATCCGTACCTTACCTGTAAGGTACCTACATATGAGGTAGCAAGGTATCTTATTCTACCTTAGTGACGACTACCCATAGCGAGGCTGACCAATTTGGTAGTGCCTGTCGGGAGCTAGAATACGCAACCAATCAAAGGTGGTACAACGCACGCGCCACATGCAAGGCAGGGTCCCTCGTCGAGAGCTTCCAAATTTCAGTTTGCTCGTTGAAAAGCTATGCCTACCTCGTGTCACACCTTATGTCTATAGACGGTGAATAAGTACAGTATTCACGGGTCCTCTGAATCAGGTGAGCTTTCAGGTGAGCTTTGAATTTTACTTACCTTCACTTGGTTTTCTATAGATGTGCTGTCGCGTCTGGTAGTTCTGTCTCCCTTTCCGGGTGTAATTTACGAGTGTAATTTCATCTTTTATACCAAACAAGCTCAGGGTAGCTGTCATTAGCAACCAGACTTTGTCACAATCGGAGACATTCTCCCACCTTGCTTCAACTAAACTTAGCTTCGTCACACAGCTCACATTAACTGCAGCAACCTCAATAGAATGTGCCGAACTATGAACTGACACGCTTATAGTGAGTTGAGATGAGGCAAATCAACTTGCTGAGAGGCTCTTTGAAGGCGGCATGTCGCTCGCCGTCACGGGCTGCCCCTATGCCAATGAGATGTTCGTCAGGGTTACGACTACAAAAGTACAGCAACTCTATGCATCTGGTTTTACGAAGTTCAGCTCGACAACAGCAAACCGCCCTCCACACATCGTCCAAGTGCCTCTCGGCATCTGTTGCACAGGACACAACAGTGGTGCCTCCTCCCACTCAGCCTGTCTACACGCCACCGACGACAGGCCTTCTCTCTCACCTTCCTGCATCGTGGGTTCCGTATGCCGAGCTTATCCGCCTCGACAAGCCCGTGGGGACATACTATCTCTTCTTCCCGTGCCTGTTCTCGACCCTCATGGCCGCGCCAATGGCCATGGCCACTCCGGGGACAGTCGTCGGCACTACTCTTCTCTTCGGCTCCGGCGCTCTCATCATGCGTGGCGCAGGCTGCACCATCAACGACCTCTGGGACCGTAACCTCGACCCTCACGTGACCAGGACCAAATTCCGACCCATTGCCCGAGGTGCCGTCACGCCTTTCAAAGCCCTTACCTTTACCGGTGTTCAGCTGCTGGCCGGTCTAGGTGTTCTTGTCCAGTTTCCTATGGAGTGTCTGTTTTACGGCATTCCCAGCTTGCTGTTCGTCGCCGCGTACCCACTCGCCAAGCGTGTCACCTATTACCCTCAAGCTGTCCTGGGTCTGACATTCTCCTGGGGTGCCATGATGGGATTTCCGGCTCTTGGCATCGATCTGCTTTCCAACAGCGCGGCGTTGACGGCTGCCGCCTGTCTGTACACCTCCAACATTGCATGGACCATTTTGTACGACATGATCTACGCCCATATGGACATTAAGGACGATGTCAAGGCCGGAATCAAGAGCATTGCGCTGAAGCATGATGCTGAGACGAAGCAGGTTCTTACCGGCTTGGCCGCTGTTCAGATCGGCCTCCTCGGTCTCGCGGGCTTCGCATCCGGGGCCGGCCCTCTCTTCTACATTGGAAGTTGTGGGGGCGCCGCCGTAACACTCGGCGTCATGATCAAGCGCGTCGACCTCAAGAGCGTGAAAGACTGTTGGTGGTGGTTCTGTAACGGCTGCTGGCTTACGGGTGGCGTCATCGGCTTGGGTCTCGCCGCAGACTATGCTGCACGATACGTTCAGGACGAGGAGAGGAAGGCAAAGACACTTGAAGAGTCGTAGAGGCAGTTTTGCGTGTATCAACATCGTCTGTATTCATAGCACATAGAAATTCAGAATACCCCGGTTCATCACGCCCCATGTTCCCTTTTTGGTGGTTTGCGTGTGGTGTGTGCTGCATTGCCTCAAGTCCGTTTGGTGACTTTCATGATGTTTTATTTCATCGACCAAAGTCTACCCGCAGTAGTCAGGACCGTAAACCGTTGATGCCAATGCAAGCGTGTAACTCCGTAGTTGCCGAATTTTTCTTCCGCTGCCTTCCCATTTGCCTTTGTCAAGAAAGCAATTCGTTTAAGATCTGGGCTTCTCCTTCTTCTCCTTCCACAGAGCGAGCAGACCGACACCAGAAACCTTGACGACCTTGAAACGGACACCGGGAATATCACCCTTGGCCTTGCCCTTGCGACCGAAACCAGCGAGGAGGACTTCGTCGTTCTCGTCGACGTAGTTCAAGCAACCGTCGTTGGGGACTAGAAAGCAAATCGTCAGCACTTGGTCTTATTCCAGATAGCTTCGCCCAGCTCCACAGTTTGCTCGTCCGTTCATTCTTCCCTCTACTGTTGACCAAGGAAATATCGGGTGGGATTATTCGTACCGAAAGCAGTGACCTTCTTGCCGTTCTTGATCAACTGAACACGAACACACTTTCGGATAGCAGAGTTGGGCTGCTTGGCCTCAACACCGACCTTCTCGAGGACGATGCCCTTGGCGTGGGAAGAGCCACCAAAGGGAGAGGACTTGAAGGCGGTGCCGAGGGCTCTCTTCTTGTAGGAGAGATCAGACCACTTCTGCTCCTTGCGGTTGAGGCGCAGCTTGCGCGCGGCGTTAAGTCCACGAGGCATGGTTGCTTTATGGGTATATTGTTAGTTCCTCAATGTTCTTGTCAAGATGGATTCGGGTGTCGAAAAAAATTCGTCGTGTTCGTCGTCGTCGGGAAGAAATTCGTGAGGCGATGGAATCCGAAGGAACCGAAGGACGGGAGGGTAGGGGCGGCAACGTACCGATTTGTTTGGGGGTATCGCGAGTCTTGACGGTTTGGCGGTGGTATGGCTGAAAATTGCACCAAGGCAGATCTGGAGGGTTTCGCTTGACAGGCTGAGAAGCGGGCCTCCCGACAAAATCTAGGGTTTACTCGCCCTCAGGAAAGTGCGCCCAAGTTTTCGGTCACGTGAAAGTGGTACGAGCTCAGCAACAGCACCTTGGCGATTGATGTGGCTGCACATCAGCTTAGTCACTATTGTCTTGCGCTGGCGTGGCTGTGGCTTCTCCACTCCACGTCTCTGAGGCTTGGCCAGGGTATCCCCCAGAACCGCAACCTCTCCACGCTCCGAGCCAATCCGATGAGATGCCGCCTGTTAGTTCGATAGATGCTGTCTCAGGTGCCAAGCCAAGGGGTCGAAATGCTCACGACGACACGCAAAATGTAGGCATGTCTCAATCAGCCAAGAGCAAAGGAAAGCAGCGGGACCCCCCGCCATCTCTCTTCCTCCATCCCTCGCCTGCTGCATCTCATGCGTCCCTCCCAGGCATGTTGGCGCCCGGAGCGCCCCCAACATCATCATCCACGGGCGTGCCAAATCTGCCTCAGCAAGCTATGAACCTGCAACGCAATGGATCTCTCCATACGGGCTCGGTGGTCACGCCCTCTGTTGCCCGGCCGGCCCGCCATCTCAGAACGGCTGACAGCGCCAGAAGCACCGACAGGACCGACGCCATGTGGGCCGAGATGCAGGCGACGCTCGAGGAGGTCGAGCTGTCTGCGTCTGGAGGAACTCACGTATTTGGACCTGATCACGACCGCAAGCTGGAGGAGCTTCGCGCCGCCCAGATTGCCCTAGCGCAGGCTTGGGCACGCAGCGAGGCTGACGAAGCAATTGAGACGGGCCAACGCTCGAACGTGTCGGCTGCCGGCGAGGAAGTCCGCAACCTGAAAGGAGCGGTGCTGGGAGAGACGGGGATGGCATCGGATGGCGGAGAGGGCCCACGGAGCACGGGGACGGGCAGCGCGAGACCTGGCAGCAGCGGAGGCACGGAGCGTCTCGGAGCGAAGCTCGAACAAGAAACCGAAGTTGACATTCTCCTTGCACGGAAAAGACGGGAGGCCAATGACAGGTATTTTCAGCGAGTCAACCAGGGCGTACTGGATGTTGTTGCCAAGCTCGAGGACGTGGCTGTCGCAATGCAAGCTGTCGAGCAGGAAACCAAAGACATCTGGGGCGAGAACGAAAGCATGGCTGGCAGCGCAAAGGGGTAGCCCTCTGATAGTCATGCGAGAGTTCTTGTGTTTCTGCACGACACGACATCAAGCTCCTACATTACACCGAATTGTTGTCTGTTGCGGGTTGAACAACTGGAGTTAATCATCAGCGGACAAGGATCGGCGTTAGAGGATCACATGTATCTATGCTGGAGGGAGACGAGCTGAGCAGAAGACGTGTAATGAGTTGCACTTGGATCTGTACTACAGTGACCGAGGCAACGTTTAAAGCACGAAAAGATGCCTTGACGGTCGTGCACTCCGTTGTCGTCGAAAGCTGACGAGGATCATCGAGGCGGACGTTGGAGTCGCACCTTTGCAGTCTCGCCATGGGCAGAGCCGGAATTCGTCGTACAACTGAGCCGGACGATGGCATGCGCTCATCTCGTGGCCGGACCAACGTGACCGCACCAACCGTTTCCGCAGCGGGATAGACGGAGACACCAGCCGGGCAATGGCGCTGTCAGCGCAAGAAGTTACGACTAGAAACAAAACCACATGAACGACGAGTCGTAGCGTGCAATTGCGACTGGTAGCACTGCGGAACATCCAGGTGGTGCTACAGATTGTTGGTGGTCGTACGGAGTACTGCTGTCCGCAACCTTCCACTCAGGGCAAGGCAGGAATGAACTGGGGTGGGGGTAGACGGGTGATTGTGGAACTGCTGCTGTAACAATGAAGCTCTGCCAAGACCTGGGACACTTGCCACTCTACGGATACTTGTACGCATGTACCGAAGGTGGGCGAGTGTTGGCCGGACGGAGCCAACAAGAAGGGTTCCGGATGGAATGGGATGCGAATGAAATATACCAGAGAGGAGTTGTCGGCTTTGTCCATAAACGACAGCCGGTCTCGCCTGGTTGCAGTCAGAGAGCATCCGAAATCGGGTACCTTTGAGGCAGGTGGTAACTACCTACGTAGTAAGGCGACACTTAGGTAAGAAGTTAATAGTGGTGTCCTGGCCCTTTCCCTTCTCCGCCTGCCTTCCGTACCTATCCGTACCTATGATCAAGCGACCGACTTCAAGGTGCCCTCCGCTCTGTCACTGCTGAACTTGCTCCCTGCATCTCAGTTCCACCGTCCATCACTCCCGAACGATTTAATACCTGCCGACTCCCCAGTCGACCAACTTTGGAAGTGGTTTTCTCTTCAGACCGAATTCTCAATTCCGCCAAATCGCATACCTTTCTCTCCGACATTGGCTGATATTTCCTGTCGCTCTGACAGCACTGCCGAATTACCTCCAACTCTTACTCTCAAAGCGTTCACCAGTACAAAACAAGTTCCCCTTGACGACCCTTCGACGTCAACCCGCCGCAATGAGACCCTTCGCCCTCCTGCTTGCCGCCTTCACTGTCTTCCCCGGCGTCTTCGCCGTCGACCAAATGAGGTCTGTCATCATTTGGGCCCCTGACGATTCCACTCCGGATAGCGTCATCGCAAAAGCCAGAGAAGCCATCGTTGCCGCCAACGGCAAAATCACCCATGATTACTCTCTCATCAGGTGAAACTCTCTCTCTCGGTCGGACCGGTTTTCAGCAGCTAATTGTGCGGTTTCAGGGGCTTTGCTGCTATCACCGGAGCCAAGGTGCTAGAGTCCGTACAGACCTTCAGCGAAGGCCTCAAGATCGACGACGACCAGCAAGTTACCAGCGGTTAACTTGAATGCATCGCTTTTCATCGACGCATTTGAAACCTACCAACCGTCGGTGCCACCTTGGACACGTCAGCTGTGCACAGATGAGCCGGACCCGGAAAGGATGGCGATGCGGCGTAATATTGAAAAGACAAGACTTTGGCTGGACTAGGTCACGAAGACGAATGATATCCGCCCCTTTCCTGGCAGCTGCGACAGGGACAAGCAAGGAGGCAACTTTTCCCTTAACTTGTCATAGACGTTATCGCTACGGGACGGAGCACGGAGTTTCTTGTTGAATCGTTTTTTTTTTTCAGTGTCGCGTAGACGCTTGTCCTTCGGAAAGGGTCTCGCGAGAGTTTTGCATTACAGCTGGTAGTGAGACGGCAAGAAAATACCAGCACAGCTGAAGCCACAGTCTAAAACCATTTGACCTGATTGAGCCGTCAGCGGATTTTGACTGATGTGATAGCTGCAAACCCAAGATGAACGTCGCCGGATGCAACGACGTCATGCAATTCTCTAGCAGCACACAGCGGCAAGCTAGGTAGACAAATGCGGCTATCGACCAAATGGCGCATATCAATGACAGGCCTTCAAACATGCCTTCTATTTACCTTTCAACTAACGTGTGGAGAGTCCATCGTGAGCGGCACGCAGATGTGCAGATCAAAAGCGGATTTCTCAGTTGTATGCGTCTTCTAGCTTCTCCACTCACGGGCCCATCCGACGGGACTTTGATGAGAAATGGATAAGTCACTGGGTGCAATCTCGTCTTTTTTTGCTCTCATAGGCTGATGCATCTTCCAGACCCAGGCCCTGCAGCAAAAGCGCCGCATAAGAGAGGCACAGCATAATGACATGCTTGGTGGTAATTAGAGGTTGGTGTTTCTGAGAGGCGGACGACTGTCCATAAGCAAATCGCAGCACCTCACGAAAATGGTAGTGGTTATTGCTGCGAACTCTGGGGGGATTTCAGAACACACAGGGCCGTGTCACAGACGAGTCAAAGCGCATTGTGGGGGACATTGGAAAGCCACAGTCATCGTATGCCTGCGCCATCGGGGAAGGTGCGGTCGTGCTGTCGTCTCTTGATCGCGACGGAGAACATTAGGTGGTTGGAACTGCAGAATCGATCTGCCGCCTTCAAGAGATTCGAGGGACGAAGACAACCAGACAGAGAGCTCTCAGGCGCTCAAAGCAACTCCCGACGTGGGAACCGTTCCGCTGAACTAGCGACCTCTCCTCCAAGATCTCGCTCAGCAGCCAAACGTAGCGCAGACAGTGAATGATCTGGGAAGCGCGAGGGCGAGCACCGAGGGGCCGACTGCTACACTCAGAGTGATGATATTTAAGGGATAGGCCCAGGCGAACAGTCAAGGAACACCCACGAAAAGTCTGTGCTCCCCTTCAAGACGGAAATAGGGCTGTTTTAGCGATGTGTTGCATTGTGCAGAGGAAACACTCGGCGTTCATCCAAGAATCGGTCAGGGTATATCCGTACGTGTAGCAACAGGCTCATAGGCGAAGCGATGGCAGATGATCATGGTCTTTGTGTCACGGTCTCGTATTGAGCATTCGGGTATGTCACTTGCAGCGGTTTTCTCCTTCTCGCAAACGGGCACAATAGCGTACGAGCACAAACAAGCCTTTCTCCCGAGACCTCTTTTTTGGTCGACGGATGCCTGACGAATGAACATGCAGGCAGGTCAAAGACTGCTGCTCCGCCGCGGCTGGCTTGGCTGGGGAGGAAGGTCAACCCTGGCAGAAGGGTCAAAGAGGGAACATGGCGCTGTTGTTGGTCGCTGTCGTTGGTCGCGTCGAGGCACGAGGGAGGAGCGGTCGCCCCACTGTAGCATCGAGCACCCCTGGGCTGCCGTCCCGCTTCGCGTCACTTGAAGTTTCGGGCTTGGGGGCGGGAGGTTCCTTAATGTCAGCTGGACGGATTGTACATTAGGTTGTCTACGTACATATTGCGGTCGAGGGGAGGTATTTGTAGAACTGACCAAGGCGACCTAACCCAGCGATTTAGCAGGTGCGCATGTCGCGGCAGAGCCACTAAACTTCCCTAGCTCGCTTTTTGGCATGCAATCGATAAGGGGAGCTTTCGATGCAGGTCATGCAAGTCGCGAGATTGAGGTGGATTCCGACACTGAGCACAATGCGCCCGCGGGCCTGCACCTGGAGATTTGATTCGGGCAGAAAACACGCCTCAGCATTGGATACCCTACTCTTTGCTCGGTCCCTTGATTGTCTGCCCTGCCTGGCCGCCGTGTGCAGGCCACCTAGGCACCTAGTAAAGAGACTGTGCCTGACTCTGTATCCATACAGGCAAGCTGGTCTGGTTCCTTTCGGCACTTGTCTGCGAATAAGGCCTTAATTTCTTTCCTTTCACCGCTAATCCTCGACCGACGGGGACATTGAACAAAGCATCTCGCTTTCGCATAGTTGATACTTTATCAAGCTCACCTCTCCTCGCTCCTCCACCGCGATTGTCTGGGCGATGCTAAGTTACCGGGCTTATGGAACCACAACTGCGTCCATATCACTTGCCGCTTTGACTTGCAACCATAGAGCACCAACACAACCGATATAGTGGAACCTGATCCCATCTCCTTCCACGTGCCCTCTAAAACTCCAGTGACAGAGAGAATCAGCAACACCGACGATCCACGAAGACGACGACCTACGACTGTCACGACGACGAAGACACGACACGTCAAGTAGGCAACATGGTGCCGCTTAGTGAAGGCGCGCAGGCCGCGCTGGTGCAATGGGTAAGTCGACGGGCCCTAGGTTCTGGTGGAAGAGCTCCAAACCCCCCCCTGGATAGCTGCATACAGCTCTCGTACTCTACATTGACTCTGCTCCTGTTTGGGCAACGCCGTGCTGACTTCTACTCTCTCGTAGGCGAATACATTTCCCCTCGACAAAAAGGCCGAGTCAATAGCAGACTTTCTCGATGGTCATCTCCTCTGCCAAATCCTGCAGGACCTGGACTCCTCCTTCGACCCCAACAACAGCGAAGGGACACTCTACGACGTGTGGAAAGGCATTAACAGGCTGGTCTACCATGAGTGCCCCGGACTCAGTGGTAAGGTCAAGTCTGCCGACATCCGTCCCAGGGCAAAGGAAGCCAAGCCAGAAGCCATCAGCCAGGTAAGAAAACCGGTTGCCAGGAAGCCTCCCGTGTTCGAACTACATGCCAACACCCACTTGCAGCTTCTCTCAGTCCTCTTCGCTATTGCTATGCTCGGCAGCAACAACGAGCGCTACGTCATGCGCATCACCACCGACATCTCTGACAAGACGGTCCTCTTCCAGCTACAGCGGATTACCCAGGACATGAAGGGCGCCATGGACGAAGGCGAAGTGACGGACCAGGAAGAGGGGAATGCCGACGTTGGTCACGATGCCAGTCACGACGCCGATCTCGCCATGGAAGCCGACAACATCCGCTTGCGCTCCGACCTCGACAAAAAGGGCAAGTTGCTTGCCGACATGGAAACGCGCCTGGGCCATCTGCAGGAGAGTTACGACGATCTAAAGGATGAAGTAGTCGCGAAGGGCAGGGAGCTCGAGGCCTTCCACAGTGCTCAGGACGGCGCCGGAAAGGAGGTCATCAGGTCGCTGGAACTGAAGCTGCGTGAACAGGACGAGCTCATCGCCAATCAGGAGGCGCAGGCAGAGGACGATCGCATCGCCAAGGAGCGGCTGGCGAGCGAGCTGACAGCGCTCAAGATCAAGACGCAGAAGCTCGAGGCACTCGACGACGAAGTAAAGGAGCTGCGCTTCAAGAACGAGGAGTTGTCGCGCAAGGCCAACATGGTTGAGCGGTACAAGCAGAAGCTCGAGGCCCAGTCGACGCTTTCGAAAGAGATGGACAACCTCCTCTATGAGAAGGAGCAGATGCAGCGTGATCTCATCGAGTACGAAAAGGTCCTGAAGCGGAACCAGGCTCTCGAGCAGACCAACGAGCAGTACGCTTCCAAGCTCAGAGATTACGAGCTGCAGTACGTCGAGTTGGACGCTCAGCGCCGGGCGCTTCATGATGATACTACGCAATTGCGAGCCCGCTTGGCCTCCCTAGATGCCCAGCGTCTTTCTGATGAGAGGCTTATTGCTGAGCTGCAGGACCAGATCAACTCTGGCACCGGCCCGTCGGCCATGTCTCCCGATGCCGTTTCTGCCGGCTTCAGCCTCGAGCAGGAGCTTGACAGCGCCGGCAGCAGTGCACCGCCTAACCTTAACCTGGAGGTTTCGCGCCTCAAGGCCGAGAATAACCTGCTGCGCAGCGGCATGGGCTCCGCATCCGAGAACGCCAGGTTAAGACAAGAGCTTGAGGAGGAGCGAAGGCAACGGGAGCGAATCCAGGCCACTTACAACGAGACGTTTGAGAAGCACCAGCTTGCCGAAGCCCAAGTTAGCGCACTCATTGGCAGTGGCGGCGAAAAGTCAGTTGAACTCGTCGAAAGAGCTCTACAATTTGGCCTCGAACGGGTGCTAACGCAAGACTACTACTACAGCGAAGTCCTAGGCAATCTGAAGATTCAAATTGCTCAGATGACCCATGAGCTTCAGACCGAAAAGAGGAAGCTCATTGAGGTCCAAGCTCAACTCGCCGACAAGGACCGCGAGCTTCTGAGCGCGAGGACCGACCTCTCTGCGGTTGAGAAGGATAGTGTCAACGCCCTTGAGGAACTAAAGTCTACAGACCAGCTCATCTCAGCTTCGGTTCGCGAAGAGCTCGAGGCCGCACGACAGCAGATCAAGAACCTCAGCTCCGACCTCGAGAATCGACAAACTTCGCTCATCAATGCTCTCCTCGAGAAGGACAAGCTGCGGAAGGAGCTTGACGAAGCTAAGGAGGGGCGGCAAGACGGTGCCGAACCGACTGAAGTCGTTCAAAAGATGCACGAGAAAATCGAGAAGCTGCGTTCGAGACTTAAGGAGCGCCAGTCGGTGAGTAAATCTTCTTCCTGTGTCCCAACCAAGAGCGATTTCGATGCGCCGCCGGCTCTCGCCTTCCCGGAGGCCGCTGTTCTGTATGACAGCCACCCCGAAGCTCGATCCTCCGTCACCCCATACAAACCTCATACCTTTTTGGGGCATGATTTGCAAGCGCGGTCTCCAGAGAAGAAGAGTTGGATCAAGACTATCACGTCTAAGATTTGGGGTCACTCCCAGTCTCCCAATCCTTCTATTGCGCGACAGCTTCGGCGATGAAGCAGTCTATTTGCTCCTAGGTTATGCACTGTACTTATGAACTAACGACAATTTGTTCAGCAATTGGAAAAATCCGAGCAGGACAAGTATGACCTACAGAGGAAGCTCAGGGCGGCCGAGGGCGGCGAAGCAGCCGCAGCGCAAAAGGTTCGTTGCCATACCAATTCTGATACTACAACTCCTCGCTGCCTGGGTTTGATACTAACGCCTGGCATGGAAAAGGCCGCGAGTGACAACATTATTAAGAATCTACAACGCGAAAACGCCCTCATTGCGACCGCATGGTATGATCTTACTAGCCGTATTCAGAGCAACCACGTCGTGTTGCAGAGAAGAAACGAAGTGCCAAAAAGCTGGCTGGGCAAGCAGAGACAAATGGTCAACGGTACGCAGCACTCACTCATTTGGTCTTACAAGACTGTCATCCTAATTCTACCATGCAGCGACCCCTAGGCGGTAGAGCGGCCAGAGGAGTCCAGGCCATCTCTCATCCGTGGAAATCTAGCCTCTATTCTTCCTAGACACCCCTTTTACTTCAACACATCTTGAGCCGATTCATCATCCCGGCCATATCAAATCGAGACTGAAGCGGCAGCAAACCACAAAAGCATCACGGCGTTGGAACGACTTTGTCACTTTTTATCTCTTCTGCAACGACAAAGCGGGGTGGTTTGAGCTGACCTGCAACTCCCTTCGGAGGGGAATTGGCATTGCATCGCGCGGTAGTTGGTTGGTCCTGGTGGGCGGCTTTTTGTCGGCTCCCTGCTAATAGTTATCCCCCCCTACCCTGCGGCGGGTCAACCTCCTTTGTTGCCGTCTGGAGCCCGCCATCTTCTTTGTTTATATACTTATTTAGCGCGTATGGGAGGTGCAAGCCTTTTTCTTTGACCATTGAGGATTGGTTGTTTTAGAGAATAGACGAGTATCAGCACTGGGTGGCCCTTTTTCTTTTTAATACCTTAGTTGAAAGTGATGTAAAAGAGTTTGAGAGTTGTTTCTTGTGATTGCCATCTAATCCCGCAACTTGCTTCAAGAGTCTTCACCTTCCAATCACCCGGAGATTTGCTCTGCCTGACCGCCGGCCGTGACAGGATGGCTGGTGGCCTCGCGAAACCGACCACCAAGCTCGCTTTCAGAGAGGACCGACGATGGCGGTTTGTGGAGTCTACGTCATCCGGTTCATGCGGCACTTGATCGTTCCAGGTTTCGAGTCGGAGGCGGCGACGACTTCGGAGAAGCGGGACGCGGCCCCATAAATTGTTGACAGTGAGCAACTCATACACACAAAAACGCCGAGCGTGGCCAAACTCGAGACCACGCGACCCGAGGACCAGCAGAGGCTCACAAACGCCTTGTGGCTTTACGTGCACATCCTACAATGATATGAATCGCGAGATAAAGTTTGAACAAGGTTCTGTGTTCGAGTCCATCCAACTGCAGACCGCCGGTTTTGGCTATTAGGGAGACAGTAGTTGATGTTTGTGTTACATACAAGTGTGTGCGGGAAGGGGTTTCGGGGGGTGAGGTTTTCTACACGGGGAGGTGATGATGCGGCTGTTCCAGATTGCCCAAGAGACATTGTCGCAAATAAAATTCATAGTCTGCTTCGTTGGCAGACATGGACGGTGGCTTGGAAACGGCTCCCCTTTTCCAGTCCTTTCATGATCCATGAAATAGTTTCATAAAAAGTTTCCTATCCCGAACCACGGTCTCTATCCTCTGCCGGCCGGAAATGTCGAACAAGTCGATAGCCGAAATGTGGCTAAGGATACGTTTTTGCGATTCTTCGTGTGCGCAGACAATGCGCGACACTCACAAGGCGGGGCTATGCCTTGATCGAGCTTAGTTCTTGGTGGTGAGGCGGCTGAGGATACCGGAAGAGTGGTTGCCCTTGCGCTGAGTGTCAAAGATCTCGAGCATGTGCTTCCAGACCTGGCCAGGCTCCTGGGAGGCATCGATACCCTTCCAGATGCCGGTCTGCTTGTAGTAACCGACGACGGGGGCGGTCTGGCTGTGGTAGGTAGCGAGACGCTTCTTCAGGGCTTCGGCGTTGTCGTCGCTGCGCTGGATAAGGGGCTCGCCCGTGATGTCGTCCTTCATGTACTCCTTGGGGGGGTTGAAGGTGGTGTGGTAGCTGCGACCACTGGCGGGGTGGACGAGACGGCCGGTGATACGGGCGACGAGCAGAGAGTCGTCGATCTGGAGCTCGACTGCGTGCTGGAGCTTCTGGTTGCGCTCCCTCAGCATGGCGTCGAGGCCCTCGGCCTGGGGAACGGTACGGGGGAAGCCGTCGAGAATGAATCTGCAGACAGATGTCAGTCGTACGTGTTCAAGTCGCATGCGCGTCGTCGATTAACTCCGGAGCGGACTGGATGCGCGACATACCCTCCCTTGCACTCCTTGTTGTTCGCCAGCTCCTCCTTGATCATGCCAATGACAATGTCATCGCTAACAAGGCCACCTTGATCCATGATCTTCTTGGCTTCCCGACCGAGAGGAGTCTTCTTGGCGACTTGCGAGCGGAGCATGTCACCGGTAGCCTGTGTGCAAAGTGTCCGTTAGACTTGATCCAAAGCAGGATGCCTGATGCTCTTGGATCAATTGACTTACCAGATGGCAGCAGCTGAACTTCTCCTTGATCTTGGGAGCCTGAGTGCCCTTGCCTGCAAAAGGTGAAGTGATCAGCACGGTTGTCGCAACGATGTTGTTCAAGCCGGAGAAGACCATTGGGGTTGCGTACCGGCACCGGGGGGGCCGATGAGAATCATGCGAATCTCCTCGGTGCTGACCTTGCCGGAGCCACCAGCGGCGCGGTCCTCAAGAGCCTTGATTCTAGACTCGAGAGACTCGACCGTGTTGGTCAGCTTCTTGACAGCTTCCTCGACGAGACTGCTCATTTTGACGGTTTGTGTAGATTCGCTGAGCCAGACCGAGGCTTAGGCAAGAGTTGCAGGAAGAGGCTAACAAGAGGCAAAAGGGAAGAAAGAGGAAGGCAAAGAGGAGAGATGTAGGCGAATGGAGTCGTGGTTGGGTTGGACTGGGGAAATCAACCGAACAAAGCTTTTGCGGGAAAAATAATTGCGAAGAGGTTGAGGATTGCTACGAGGCCCTGGTGTTAACGAGCATGGGTACGATACAGGGCAGGTACACGAGCTACCCAGTAAGTCGCCCAGGTTTCTGCTGTCCAGTTGCTAATTAGGTGCCTAGGTACCTACGGTGCAGAAGCCTAATAGGTACGCCTTGGGGTACCTCGCTTTTGGCACCTCAGTTACCGCTAAGATACCCCGTCGGATACAGGTGACAGGCCATGGAGCGGTCACGGCGCGCAGATGGAGGCTAGTGATTGGCCACACGCTTCAAGATGGTGGTCCTACTGGGGAACAAGGTAACAGGCGTTCGTTCGGCTGTTTCGCCAGGCTTGCAGCGCAACGCGCCTCTCCATATTTCCGCTGGGAGCCACTTGTCGCGCTTCCGTTACAGCGCTCAGCCCGTTATTGGTTGGCGTTCGCCGGTCCCTCTCCGCCGAGGTCCAGCGACGATGGACATGGTTCATTTTCCGGTTCTCAGCATGCTGGCCTCAAGGCCCTCGCGGTGTATGGAGTACCAGACATACTAATTAGATCGCAACGCTATATACAGTACTTCCGATTAAGAGACGGCGTGAGGAGCTTTCTGTGAGAACACACCGGACGGGATGCCTTGGTATGAGGTCACCAGGACAGCGCTGTCCTCGAGACGTTTCTCAGTGCGACATGCGAGTCCCTCAGGGCCATCCCAGTCTCCCGCAGTTCCCCGAAAGCCATACGTAGTACCACCTGCGAGAGACATTGTCTAGCTGTCAGTGCCGCTGTCGCTTGATGGAATTCAAATCCGAGGTCGAGCTCTTCTTGGACGGAATGAAATACATAGACCGGACGAAGGCAGGACGACAGCGCCGACGCCGGACTTCGCCAAGCGGGTACGCTGTACCTAGGTAGTTATCGTGTGCTAGTTACCTTATGTAAGGTAAGCGGAGACTGCTGCCACACTCCGCCACAGACCTGGAGTGGCTGACTAGTGCAAGTCGAGACACCGTCATCGCTGACAGGTCCGCTTAGCTAAGGCAGAGTATCTCGCTGCTGACTTACTGCACGTGATCTGGTGAGGCTGGAGCTTGCCGGCTGTTTTGCGCCTAAGCCCGATTCGTAGCTTAGCTAGGCGGGAAGGCAGCCTCAGCAGTACGACACCACCTACCTTACCTTACCTCACAATCCTCAGTACACCATATCCAGCGTCGTCGCCGTCCCGCCAACCATTCATCCCTCCACGAACACGCCCCAATCGACCTAACGAAGATACGAAACCAGTTTTACCATGCCTGCCACCACCGCAGAGACTCTGTCTCTCGTCACGCGGAACGTCTCCGTTGCCCCTCTTGTCCTTCTTTCCGTCGTCGATCATTACAACCGCTCGGTAGACAAGGGATCGAAGCGCAGAGTGGTTGGTGTTCTTCTTGGTACCAACGATGGCAAAAACGTCCGCGTATCGAACAGTTTTGCGGGTACGGCACCCCCAATGCCCATCAAACAAGGTGCTCAAATGGCCGTGAACTGATTCCCTGTCCAGTACCCTTCGAAGAAGATGAGAAGGACCCCTCGGTGTGGTTCCTGGACCACAACTACGTTGAGGGCATGAACGACATGTTCAAGAAGGTCAATGCGAGAGAAAAGCTGATCGGCTGGTACCACTCCGGCCCCAAGCTGCGAGCGTCAGATCTCGAAATCAACGAGCTGCTCAAGCGCTACACCCCCAACCCTCTGCTGGTCATTATCGATGTGCAACCGAAGGAGGCGGGTGTGCCAACAGACGCATACTTCGCCGTGGAGGAGATCAAGGATGTGAGTGTCATGATCGCCGGCGACGAGGGTTGCAATGCTGACACCAAGTAGGACGGCACAACCACTTCCAGAACCTTTGTCCACACCCCGTCGATCATCGAGGCCGAGGAAGCAGAGGAGATTGGTGTCGAGCACCTTCTCCGCGACATTCGCGATGTCGCTGTTGGCACTTTGTCGACACGGATAACAAACCAACTCCAGTCCCTTCAAGGGCTACACCTTCGTCTCCGTGACATCGGAGCGTACCTCCAGAAGGTCCTCGACGGCCAGCTGCCCGTCAACCATGCCATCCTCGGCAACCTCCAAGACGTCTTCAACCTCCTCCCGAATTTGTCGACACCCAAGGGCGATGGCAAGTCCACCGGCGGCGAACTGCCTCACGCCATGAGCATCAAGACCAACGACCAACTCATGGCCATCTACCTCAGCAGTCTGATTCGCGCCATCACAGCCTTCCACGACCTGATCGAGAACAAGATTCAGAACAGACAGCAGCAAGAGGAGAAGGAAGCCAAGAAAGAAGAGGCGAATGGAAAGGACGAGAAGAAGGACGACAAGGCGAACGGCGTCAACGGCGACGGCAAGGAGTCATCCGACAAGGATAAGGAATCCAAGGAGAAGAAGAAGTAAACGTCGATACGACGGAGTCGACTTGGGCGGCATGAGAAACTACGAATACGGGAGACAATACCCGCGATAGACTTGGGACCGTGGGCATCTCATAATATCTCGGCGTCCATGGGGGGGCTGGGCGGGAAACAGGCCTGTTCGCAAGAAAAGAATATGCCTTGTATTATGATAGCATGCTTTCAACTGATGACCTTGAATTCGTCTTCGTCGTGGCCTCGTGATGCTCTCTTATACATCCACCACCAGGTCTGCAATCTCTTCGCGACACAATCGCATTTCCATGGCATACTTCCCAAGTACACTCCCCCACTGCTCCGATAGCAAACAGGCAAGCAGATGCTTGCAACACGGCACACCCCCGTGTTTCTTGCCGTCTAAACTGAGGCCCCCGAATTCCCACTCATCCGGGCCCTCATGCACGACGTCGGCCACACCCGCATCCAAGATTTCTATGTCTTGCCCGTGAGCTCCCGGAGGAAACGCTTCGAAGGCGAAGCTTGCGCATGTGCAGTTCCATGCATCCAAGTGAACAATGTACGTCGTCGCCCCAGAGTCTTGTTTCCGGCGGGACGATCTTGCAGCCGCTGCTGAGCGCACGAGGTGGAATGTGACCGGCTCGCGACGAGTGGGGTCAGCTGGTTCCGCGACGGGCGCGCGGCCGTCAAGGTCGGCGACGGGCGAGGGCGAGGACGAGGCGCCGTGCTCGTCGTCGGATGATGCGGAGACCTCTGCGGCGTCTGTCGCTGCGCCGACCGTCGCCTTTTCGGGACCTGGGGGTGGACTGGGATTCCGGAGGGCGGCGGCGGTCTCGTCGCGGAGGATGCGGGTGACAAGGTGCCGGTCTAGAAGGTCTAGTGCCGGGAGGAGGAGGGACGGGAAGAGGACGTGGAGGGTGATGAGGAGTTGGCGGTGGGACTGGGGGAGGGTTCTGAAGGCGTTGGACGATGGCGGTGTTGGCGCCGAGGGGGCGTGGGAGGTGAGAGATGTGATGAGGCTTGTTAGCACGGCGCGGGGTGCTGGCTTTGGTTGTGACGAGGATGGTGGGGTGTTGTTCATGACGCGCGGGTAATGAAGCATTGAGAGGTTTGCAGATTCCCAGATGTCGCTCTCGCACGGCCGGGCGTTCGATCGTGGTGTTGGAGGTTCGTCGTTTATGTGGTCAAGTTGGGCACTGGTGTAGGCGGTCGGTGTACGCTTCTGGAGCAGTATCTCAAGGTTGGGCCACACGCGGCCCATTCGCGCAAAAGTAACGACACGTGCGAGAAAATGTCTTGAACAGAAGAAACCTCTTTTCGAGTTTGGCGCCTGAAGGCTTTTGTCTAACATCATTATAATAGTACATCAGATATCGCTCGCATCCTTTCCATATCCAGGTATTTCACCCCTGTGCGTCTTTCGTCTACACCCACTCCTTGGGGGCCTTGAGCACATCCACGAGACGCTGCTCGCGGCTCTTGGGCTCCGGCTCGTGCATGTACTTCCAGCTCGCCGTCAGGGGTAAGCTCATCAGGATACTCTCGACTCTGGAGCCGGGGGTGTTGAGGCCAAAGGCGGTGCCGCGGTCGTGGACCAAGTTGAACTCGACGTACTTGCCGCGGCGGATCTGCTGCCAGTCCTTCTCCGCCTCGTTAAAAGGCATGTCCTTTCTCTTCTCAAGGATGGGGATGTAGCCGGGCAGGAAGGACTTGAGGCAGTCCTGGATGAAGGCGAAGGTATTCTCGCGGTCCTTCTCAGACTCGTCGAGGTCGTCAAAGAAGATACCGCCAACTCCACGACACTCGCCGCGGTGCTTGTTGAAGAAGTACTCGTCGCACCACTTCTTAAAGCGGGGGTAGTAGCTCTTGTCGTGGTTGTCGCAAGCCTCCTTCAGTGTCTTGTGGAAGTGGACGGCGTCCTCGTCAAAGAGGTACGAGGGCGTCAGATCGCTGCCGCCGCCGAACCACCAGGCGTTGGAGGTTCCGTCGGGGTTCGAGGTCTCGAAGTAGCGGTAGTTGAGGTGGACGGTCGGCGCCATGGGGTTCTTGGGGTGCAAGACCATGCTCAGGCCGGCAGCGAAGAAGGGTAGAGATTCGACAGTGTCGTCGACGCTCTTGTGGTTCACGCGCATCTTCGCAATGGCAGGCTTGGGGAGGTTTCCGTAAACGACCGACACACCGACGCCGCCCTTCTCGAAGACGTTTCCGTCTTGGAGAACACAGGTGATGCCGCCGCCGCCCTCCTTACGACTCCACTCGTCCTTGCGGAACTTTCCTCCGTCCACCTTCTCCAGCTCCTTGACGATGATCTCCTGCTGCTCCTTGATGAACTTCTCCATGCGCAGGCGCATCGGCGAATCGGCGGTGACCTCGGATTCCTTCTTCGTCAGAGCATCGCGTTCGGCCAGGGTTGGCGAGTCAAGCTGGGCGGGTTCTTGAATGGCCTGCATCATGGGAAGAGCCTCAGTGTTAGCGATTGGTGACATTGACGGAGGCACCGGCACGGGCAGGTGGTGTAGGTTGAGGTAGCTGCCGTACCATCTTGTAGGCCAGGGGTGCTGCAGCGGCAAGGCCAATTGCTCCGATCAGAAATCGGCTGGAGGCCGGGTTGGACTGCTGGCCCTTGGAGTGCGAGTTTGAGGAAGATGAGACGAGTCTGCGGCGACCCAATTGGAGAAGCTGAAGCTGTTGCTGCTGCTTGCTAGCGATTGCGATTCGGGTGCGGGAGCTGTTGAGTTGTGCGAGCAGCCTCTGTGAATGCCTTGCAGACGCCATGGCGGAGGTGATATAAATACAATCAAACAATACTCAAAGAAAATAAGAAATGAATGGCTCTCCGGTGCAGAAAATCGGATGATTCTGTGTAAATGAGAGGCATGAGACCACACGTAGCAATCATGAACTGACCGGAGTCGTGCGAGCCAGTCAGGCCAGCTGTAAAGCCAAAGGAAATTCGGGAATCGTTCCACCGCTCACTGGGCGGAACCCCTGTCACTGAAGCGACGGCATCAGAGAACCCAGAACGCGCCGTTGGACTGCTCCAGATGGTGGGGTGAGGTGCTGTATGGCCGCCGAACGCCGGAGACCTGCTGCCTCCCGTCGCTGTGTAATTAGCACCGCCACAGTGCCTATGGATAGTGAGGTCCAGCCCCAAGCCTTCTGTGGCACACACCACCTTGGGTGGTGGTCAGGTGACCACGCCTGTATTGGGGCACCAGGCCCACTAGCTCAGATAGACGAGACATGCAGATTACACCTACAGATCGTACCCACACGTTGTGACGACCGACGTGGCCTACACCTTCTGTGTGGCTTTCCATCCCGGACCATCCATCTGGCCTCCATGGATGTTGGGGCCCGGGCCCGGTTGGGTCAATGGACCCGGCTATCGGAGACCACATATCAAATGCTGAGGTAAGCGACGCGTGTAGATAAGCCTGACAGTGCGCGTGGGATATTGAACTGTCCGCTACGGGGTTGGCTGGCTGGCAGTTCAGGTCGGTCTGTCACCTCTTACTGGGGGGAAATGACGTCAAGACGAGGATGTCATACGGCATTGTACTTGTCGGATGGACGACCAAGCACCGTAAAGGCTTTGGGTGACGAGACGACAGGCTTGCACAGACAAAGCAGCTGGGTATCGTTTTGTATCAGGAGTTGCTATCATAACAAACCCCGTGAGACAGTCCGTCCTCAACTGCTACACTTGCCAGCAGAGACAGTGTGCCAGGACCTCCTGTGACTCAAGGCTCGGTCAGTGGTCAGCTGCCATGTCTTTCTGTCAATCTTGCCCCAGCACCATGCGCACCTGCTCTAAAGCGACTGGCTGTTGGCTGGAAAGTGGAATCAATCGGTGTCCTACCCCACTCCGATAATCCGATAAGGATAAGGATGGATGAGGTGCTGCTGAGGCGAGTGTGAATGACCAAACACAGGACGCAGGAGGGGAAGGGGGCGGGGATTATGATCGAGTGACCTTCTGTCCAAAGAGCTTAGTCATTATACAAAGTACCCTGCCGCTATCTCTGCCCCGTGAGGAACCTGCCCATCTAGGTAGCTACATACTTAGAGTTACGCATCCATCCCTCCCGCCTGAGCCACCCCAATGCCAGCGCCAGTCACTCAGTGACCGCCCATTCCCATCTCCGTGTCTGACCGACAAGGCACCCCAAGGCGACAGCCATCGATACCTACCTACCTCTTATGCCGTGCGAACGGCCCCTCGTCACCCAAAGCCCTCCTTCTGAACCTTCTCTTCTCCATACACCTCTCGGCCTGCCATCACCAACTTTCTTGCCAACAACCAGTCATCTATATCTTGATCGTCGCCGCCCGCACCAGACGTTGCGGACATTAACACTACAACTACGACACATTAGCTTCCCAACAACCTTCACCATGCGATCCAAGTTCAAGGACGAGCACCCCTTCGAGAAGCGCAAGGCCGAGGCTGAGCGCATCCGCCAGAAGTACTCTGACCGTATTCCCGTAAGTCCACCTTCCTTTGTCGAGATGTTCTATCATCTACATCGCCGTCGATACTTGTTGCATTCGTAAGCGTCGTGTCATCGCCGTCGCCCCACGTTTCCCGACCGTCACCGCCGATCTTCGTATCAGTACCTTGGCCGAGGAGGCTCCAAGCTAATCACTGTCTCTATCGTCTAGGTTATTTGCGAGAAGGTCGAGAAGTCTGATATCGCTACTATCGACAAGAAGAAGTATCTCGTGCCCGCAGACCTCACCGTAGGACAGTTTGTCTACGTTATCCGCAAGCGCATCAAGCTTTCGCCTGAGAAGGCCATCTTCATCTTTGTCGATGAGGTTCTGCCGCCCACTGCTGCCTTGATGAGTAGCATCTACGAGGAGCACAAGGATGAGGATGGGTACGCTGTTTTCGCCCCCTATCAAGTCGGAAGGTAGCTTGCTGACTTTTGCACCTGCAGTTTCCTTTACATCACCTACTCTGGCGAGAACACTTTCGGCGGATTTGAGACGGCGTAAGCCTGCGATCTTCTGACGGTCTAGTCGCGGCACGGCTTCAGAATTCACGGCGTTTCGGTCTGCTACGGTTTTCAGCACTTTAGGATGGGTTATCACTAGCACGATTATCGGCTTCACCGAGTGATTTACGAAGAGACGCAGTCATGTTATCGCGCGGGGTCACAGGACAGGGTCAGGCGCGACCCTTTGCCGATGACTGACAATCTAACTGCGTTGATTGGGACGCAGCTTGTGGTACTCTTGCCATGGAAATTGGAATGATGAATCACCACCAGTTTCTTTGGAACGTGCGTGTCTATTCTCTCTTCGTCGTCTCCAGTGACTCTTCTGGTGTTGGTATAGCAAGTCTGAATTACCGTCATGCATACTCCCCTATGCCATATTTTCGGAGTGAGCTCCATGGTGTCATCTGAAACTGTGCTACCTCCCGTGCTATGTCTGACGATGCGCAGAGCTGGAAGTCCATCCGGGTCGTGTGCTCAATTTTCAGCCGCTGAACACTATAATGAGGGTCAAAGACCTCGTCTGACCCGTCCTATGCCGCAAGACCCGTCGGCGTCATGCACGATGACTTTGCAGATACATCGGGAGCGGGTTATAGCGAGTACCCCGAGTCTGAAGAAAGCTCTTCATGCACCAAGAAGCGCGCGAGATCGCGCGTTGATCTATCTATTAAGCTCTTCTGTATTGATCCCTGTCAAATTGTCTGAGAGCAAAGCACTAAGACGCCGTATAAAGGTAACCATCTGATCCGATCCATCAACTAAACCAAGAATAGTATTAATCAAAATTCGAACATCAAACGAGACTGATCTTTCCCCGCCTGCCCCGCCTCCCGCGATGGAAGAATGACTGCAACGGAAAGACATATTCACCCGAGGGAAATAAACCCAACACGGAACACGGAAAGACGGGGTGATGTCAGTGGCCGAGCATCTGCTGCATGGCGTTGAGGCGGTAACTCTCGCTCTTTTCCATGAGGTCCTCGTGTCGGCCCTTGGCCGCGACGGCACCCGCCTCGACGACGAAAATGACGTCCGCCTTGCGAACCGTGTGCAACCTGTGAGCGATGGCGATGACGGTGATGCCGCGCGCCGCGCGCTCCAAGCCTTCCTGCAGCGCTTTTTCGCTCTCGGCATCGAGGGCGCTCGTGCTCTCGTCGAGGAGAAGAAGGCGGGGTCTGCGGACGAGGGCCCTCGCGATGGCGATGCGTTGGCGCTGGCCGCCGGAGAGCTGGGACCCGTTGGGGCCGCACTCGGTATCGTAGCCTTGCGGGAGGGCGGTGATGGTGGTGTGGATGTTGGCAAGACGGCAGGCTTCGACAATGTCTTCGTCGGAGGGGTTTTGGTCGGGGCGGGCACCGAGGGAGACGTTAAATTTGACACTGCCATCAAAGAGGGCGCTGTCCTGCGGGACGACGGCGATGTCGTCGCGGGAGGACGGGGAGGAGAAGGAGGAAACATCGCGGCCGTCGATTTCAATCGTGCCGGCGCTGGCGGTGTACATGCGCTGGACGAGGGCCATGACGGTGGATTTACCAGCGCCCGAGGGACCGACGAGGCCGCAGAACTGTCCTGGTTGGATGGTGAGGGAGAGGTTGTCGAGGATCTGGACCTCGGGGCGGGCTGGGTAGGCGAAGGAGACGTTTTTGAAGACGATGCTCACGCCGCCGCGGCCTGTTGGAGGGCGAGGGTGGGCGTCGGCGAGGGCCTCGACGTCCTTTTCCTTGCCTTTGGAAGACTTCGCGTCAGGCTCGGGGGTTTCGCCGGAGGACTTGTCGAGGTCCAGCAGACTGAAGATGCGGGAGGCGGCCATGCGGGCGCGCGTCACTTCGGGGGCGAGACTGAACATCTGCCCCCAGAGCTGGGCGCCCACGAGCATCGCGACGAGGATGATGAGGAACTGCGTCTGGTTGTAGCGGCCCTCGACAATTTGCTTGGATCCCCACCAGTAAGCGAAAGCGTAGATGATGTTGCCCGTGCTGTTGGCCACGGCCAGCCAAATGTTTGCAATGGCGCTGGCAGAGATGATTTCCTTTTTGGGGCCAGTGAGTGCTCGTTTGTATTGGCCGAGGACCTCGTGTTCGAGGGACAGCGTCGCCACCGTTTTGATGGAGTTGACCGACTCGACGGTGATGCCGACGGCTTGGGCGTACGCGCCGGCGTGTTTCTCTTCGAAGCGTGACAGAAACCGGATCTGCATAATACCAGAGCCAAGCAGGATCGGGAGGATCACAAGACAAACAATAGCGATTCTCCAGGCCAGAATATGCGAGTATATGATTGCCACCAGGAGGTTAACGACAACCGCGAAAATGGTCCCCATGATGGATCCGCTGAAGCCGCCAATAGCGGCCGCATCTTTGGTGATGACCGACAGCAGTGTTGTAGGGTTGCGATTCTCTGTCTGGTGCCATTCGAGCTCTTGTTGGAACAGCGAACGGAACGACAGCACGCGGATTCTATATAGCAGCTTTTCGGCGAGGTATCCAAATGCCGACCAGCTGGCCAGGTTCGCAACGAGCTCGACACAGGCCAGCATGAAGAAGAGACCAGCATAGAACATGCCCTTGCTTGAGATATAGCTGGGGGTGTTGCAGGGACTGGCAGCGCCAATGGCGTAGCCAAAGATGGTCCCCGACGCACTGTAAGTACAGCCGACGATGAAGGCGGCCGCCATGGCGAGGACGAGCCATAGGATGTGAGGACGGACTATGCCCCCGAGCTTCTTGGCCACCATCCATGCTGACTGGTTGCTGTCGAGACCGCTGGCTTGGAGGTCCTCGGCCGCTTTCTCCTTGGGCTTCTTGTTGGTTTCGTTCTCTTCAGCCTCGGTGATGGCCTTCGCGAGATCCGTCGGATCGACGCCGCCCTTTTCGATGGAGATTGTGTCGAGTGACTCGACGGCAGTGCTTGTACGAGACGGAGCCTCGTCCTCTTCGACCGTGTGGATGTTTTGCAGGCTGACCAGGTTGGCGTAGGCTCCGTTTTGTGCAATAAGATCAGCATGTGTTCCTTGCTCGACGATGTTTCCGGCATTCATGACGATGATGTTGTCGGCGTTCTTGATGGTGGAAAGACGATGGGCAATGGAGATGAGCGTTCTGCCCTTGGACACGTTCTCGACAGCCCTTTGGATCCGCTGCTCGCTGGCCGAGTCCAATGCCGCAGTGGCTTCATCGAGGATAAGAATTTTGGGGTCGCGGATGAGCGCGCGGGCAAGAGCAACGCGTTGCCTCTGGCCACCGCTGACGAGCTTGCCGCCGGTACCGACGGGTGTCCCAAATCCGTGTCTGAGCCTGTCGATGAACGAGGTCGCATCAGCGAGGTCGGCGGCTTGTTGGACGAGTCTGGCGATCTCGGCCACCTCGGGACCGTGGGACTGGGCGGCGGTGTTGAGATCGGCGCCTCCCTGCACGTCAGCCGCCAGCTGCTCTAGTTTTGGGCCGTGGAGCACATCTTTGAGAATTTTGTGTTCCTCCTTTGGCGAGTTGACGAGACCGAGAGCGATATTTTCAAGCACAGAACGATCGAGCAGAGACGGTTCTTGTTGGACCAGACTGATGTAGCTGCGCACGTTCCGCACGTTAAGTGTCCGAATATCGTGACCGTCTAGACGAACGGTGCCTTCTCTGGGATCGTACAACCTTGTGGTCAGGCCTGCAATTGTTGATTTGCCGCTACCGGAAAGACCGACTATGGCAGTGTATTTTCCACCAGGGCATGTGAGGAACACATTGTTCAGCACGTCTTGGTCAGGTCGCGAGGGGTACGCAAACGTTACGCCGCGCAGCTCGATGGAACCTTCAATGGTTGGCGGTAGCTTCTCGCCTTCCTCAGTAACGGAATCAATGTTGGAGTGGTACTCGATATCCTTTTTGAGCTCCGCGAACGCAGACGAAGCTGATCCAAAAAGAGGCAGCAGGGGCGCGATTGAGCCGAGCATTATGCAAGCTGGGCTCGTTAGCACATGGAATAGCTAGAGATTCGACAAACGTACCGTCGACGATAAGAAACACAACAGTATAGATGTCTCCTACGGATGTGCCGTCGCCTCTACCAGCAACCGAATCGGAGATGGCCTTGCTTCCTTGCCAGTACGCCAGAGCATTGGCCGAGTAAGCCAAGAAATACAGAAAGCCTGCCTGGGTCGCTGCTGCAGTCGCCTTCTTGATGCCTTCTTTCTGGGCTTGCATCATGTGAGACGAGAACTTGGCTTCCAGACGAGGCCCAGCACCAAAGGCCTGAACCACAGCCACGTGGGACAGCGCCTCTGATGCGATAGAAGAGGCCTTGGCGATCCCGTCTGACATGGTAGCGGTCCATTTCTGAATGAATCTACCACACACGATGGACATGATGAGGAAGGCTGGTACCAGGGAGACCAGCATACCGGCAAGTTTCGCGTATTTGATGAATCCAATGACGTACGCGGTGATGAAGAAGGAGATGGTCGCGATGAATATTCCAACCTTTTCAGACGTTCCGGTCTGGATGGTCTGGATATCAGAGTTCAAACGCGATGACACCTCGCCGGCCTGCCTGTTCTCGAAGAAGCCAGCCTCCTGCCTCAGAAGGCTCTGAAAATATTTCTCTCGGAGACGCTGGGCAAGCCTCTGACTCAACATGCTCCAGGATGTGGTATAGCAATAGATGAGCACGAAGCTGCCCAGACTGATGTAGACGAGCTGCAAGACCTTGTCGTTGACGGCGGCCATGTAAGCGCCGGAATCCCCCGTCGAGTTGTCGCATGTAGCACCGTTCATGTCGTCAATAAGCTGGCCGAACAAGATTCCCATCAGAGGGAAGGGCACACCGGCTGCGGCGGCCGTGATGCTGCCCACGACGAAGAGCGTAACATCGATCCATGTTGGGTTGGCGTAGAACAGCAGACGGAAAAAGCTGAAAAGGGTCTCGAGACGCTGTCAATTGTTAGTTGTCGGATCATCAGCAGTTTCCGGTGTAACTGAAGTGCGACTTACACTGGGACCCGCTACTTCCGGCATCTGTTCCGGCTGCTGATTTCCTGCAGTCGAGGAGGCATCGTTGACTGGCTGTTCGGCTGGTGCCGATCTTGAGTCTTGTTCAATAGCCATCGTGATGTAGAATCCCACAATCCGTCAGACTGCCGAGACAAAAGAGCCGCTCCAAATAGCAGCAGACTGGAAGTAGCCGCATCACGAGTATTGGTGTGCGGCCGTGGCAAGGGCAACCTCGGCGAACGGAGTCTACGGCTGTGCGCTGTGAACGAGGGTTTGTCATCGACGCCAGCCGGGTAGGGGTCTTTCAGGAAATATCAGCTCGATGACAACACTGTCCATCGTGACGACCCCATATCCGCGCATAGCTCCGGTCTTTCGGGAGCATAGTAAAGTACGGAGTACCGAGCTGAGTATTCGTAACAGATGGAAGATGGAGAAGGCATCCTGCGCTCTACCCATGCGCGTCTCCAGAGCTGTGGATGCAGCGACCGGTGTTTGGAGTTGAGCACGTGAAGATTACCAAAGGCATCCTGGCAGGAAATACATTGGCGGTGGCGAGAAGGAGGACGAAGAAAGTGGGGCCGACACCGGATTATGGGTTCGGATCAGATAATTTGTCTTGGCGGACTCGGTCCATCAGCTCCGGATTCGGTTAGCCGATGTCATGTACGTACTCTGATTTCCCGGTACCTCGATACACATAACTAGTACGTACATTAACAACGACAAGCGACGAAGCCCTTGCTCATTTGCGGATCTTCAACCCTTCCCACCATCTCCACCTCCACCTCGCCTGGTGTTCATCGTCGTCGCAACCGATGATTTCAGAAGCACAGCTCCTTGAAAATGGCGCAAATGACAACGCCCACACACCGTTGCGCCCACACACCCACTCGAGCCCAGAGTTGTACTCATGTTTGCAGGAGACAAGGTCTTTCATTGGACAGGGACGTTGCAGCGTTGAGGAGACTGTCTGGCTACCAAGTTCGTTTCTGACGCATTACTATGTAGTGTAGCCCCTGTGGCCCATCAGTTCAGACGGCAACAAAGGAACCCGAGATGAAAGACACGAATCCTTACTCTGTGTACGCACCTACCCAGCGTGCCAGCGTCAATACCCAGTCGAAAAGAGGCGCAGCTCTGGAACCGCGTTGCGTACCTTTTACTTGGGGTCTCGTGTCGTGCAACGGGGAGATCCTCCCAGCCAGTCCGCTTCGGGCCACCGAGTGAGACCGGTCTGTTCCGGCGCTTGGTCGGGTTGGGCTGGGCTGGGAGTGGCTTGCAGGCCACGAACGGATCTGATAACTTTAACTCCTCCACCATCTGATAAAAAAAACTCCAAAGAACCCGGTCTACCAAAAGAACCCCGTTCAACCAACCCCTCAACAAGACAGACAGACAAACAGACAAATGTAGCAGTAATTTGGACCATCATCTTGGCACCGGCGCTGGTCATATCGCTGACAACTGCCAACACCACACTAATACTCGTATTCTACCCACGGATGCAGATACTTAGGATGCCTTTCCCAGACCCTCAATCTCGTTGCCCAATCCACCCAATCATGCCGTCATCTACCCCCCTCGATGGCCATGGCCAAGCGGATCCAGCCTACCCTTCGTCCAGCCGTCTCGGCTGCAGCATGCTGCTTGCTCCGAGCCCGTCCTCGGCTCAACCTGCCCATCCCGAACCGGTCGACTCGATCCTTGCTGGAAAGATTCCCTGGCATTTGTTGGGCAGGTTTAGCCAGTCTAAGTCGCGCTCGCTCGCAGCACCTTCGTTCCGACACAGGCCCGCCCGGCTTCCGGCGGACACTGTCTTTATGTTGTTTGATCCTAGATAGTTTACACAAGTTTCCGTCTGCAACTGCAACTGCATCGTCTTCGCTCTCTTCGTTCGCCTCTGCTTGCTCTCCTCGCCTTGGCTGTTTGTTTGCGTCTACAGATAGCTCGCACCGCTTCCATACCACTCCTTCGTCAGACAAAGACTCCTCGTGCCTCACGACGCAAGACAACATGGGTTCTCTTCCCGGCACCATCCCTCCCTTCAAGGTGTTCATCGTCGGCACCTCGTACGGCGGCCTGTCCACCGCTCTCAACCTGCTCGATCTGAGCCAAGGCCTGCCTCCTCGACTGGCCTCGGCGCCTTACGAACACCACCCCGACTTCACAAATGTCCCTCTCGAGATCACCATCGCCGACGAGCGCGATGGCTTCTGTACGTGACACTCTGTGCTGCTGTCTGCCCCCAAAAAAAGAAAAGCCCAGTCGCTGACCCGTCCAAGTCCACTTGATCGGCTCGCCGCTCGCCTTCGCCGACTCTGACTACGCCGCCAAGGCGTGGATCAAGTTCCAAGACCTCCCCGCCCTCCAGAGACCAAACGTCCGCTTCGTCCAGGGCAGCGTGAGCAAGGTCGACACCGCCACCAAGACCGCGACCGTCCTCGACCACGTGACGAAGGAACCCCGAGACCACAGCTACGACTTCTTCATCGCCGCTTCCGGTCTCCGCAGGCAGTTCCCCACGGTGCCGCAGTCCCTGACGCGGAAGCAGTTCCTGCTCGAGGCCGGCGAGCAGATCCACAGGTCGCGCAACGCCCCCGACGGCGTCGTCGTCATTGGCGGCGGCGCCGTCGGTATCGAGATGGCGGCCGAGCTCAAGATGGTCGAGCCCGGCGTCAAGGTCACCCTCGTCCACTCCCGCGACAAGCTCCTCTCCTCCGAGGGCCTGTCGGACGAGTGCAAGGACAAGGCGCTCGACCTGACCAAGGACGCGGGCGTCGAGGTGCTCCTCAACCACCGCGTCAAGGAGACGCGCAAGCTCGAGGACACGGCGGCCGGCCGTCCGCGCCACGAGGTCGAGTTCACCAACGGCGACAAGATTGTCGCTAGCGAGGTCATCACGGCCATCTCCCGCAGCGTGCCCTCGACAGACTACCTCCCCGCGGCGGCCAAGGACGACGAGGGTTACGTCAAGATCCACGCCAACATGACGCTCGACTCGGACGTGCCCAACGCGACGGACCACCTCGTCGTCGGCGACGCAGCCAAGTGGTCCGGCATCAAGCGCTGCGGCACCGCCATGCACATGGGCCACATGGTCGCCATCAACGCGCACCAGCTCATGCTGGCCAGGTTGACGAGCGCGGCGCACAAGCCCAGGTTCATCGAGATGGGCCCCGTCGAGCCCATGATCGGCCTGGCCGTCGGCAAGAAGGCCGTGGCCAGCGGGCCCGGTATGCCCACCACCTGGGGCGAAGATGTCATGCGCCTGTACTTTGGCAGCGACCTCGGCTTCACCAGTGAGTTGTGCCCCCCACTCCTGACATGGAGCGTTACATACGAGTCATGGGTGGAAGTGTGCTAATACTGACTATTTCTAGACTGCTACAACCACATGAAGCTTGGAAAGGCCGAGTAGACGTAGAGATTGCTTCTTTTTTGTTTCGGATTGGGTTTTGGTTATACGGTGTTAATGGGAGTAACGATGACGACGAAATGTGCGTCCGGTGGTTTCAAGACAAATTTAGCCTCGACATAAAATGATATCCTGCTAAACTCGCGTTTCTTTCATTGCCAATTACGAACGCCTTGTGACAGTCAAAGTAAAAAAAAGAGACGTGCGATGTATTGATCAATTATTGACAAAAATCCAATGCAAAGAGGTATTATTCCAGATCCACGTCACTTTTTACGTACAAACCCATCCGCACCCGTGCACATCACCCCATTCCAGTCCCCTCGACTCTCCGACCACGACGGTCTACAACTTGGGCACCAACCCGAGACGCATACCACCGACGACCTTTTCATTCTCACCCAGCGGGCACAGCTGGAAGAAGCGCTCGCGCGAGCAGCGGACGAAGGCGCTGCGCTTGTGCGGCAGGTCGACGAACTTGTCGAGCCCGAAGCCGTGCATAAAGTCGTACATGAGGACCGTGTCGTTTGTCTTTTTGGGCTCGCCGACGACCCAGGAGGTGCGCGGGTCGTCGAGGAAGAGGAAGTGCATGAGGGAGGACCACCAGGCGCCGACGCGGTGGGGGCCGCGGAAGCGCACGTCGCCGACGAGGGAGTGGCGGCCGCGGTCCCAGTCCTGGGCGTCGTAGTAGCCGCCGAGCTTGTCCTCCTGCGATTTTGTCGTTAGTGACGTTGCTTCAGTAGTCGTGTTACAGTGGTGAAGGGTTGGAGGGATGGAGTTTGGAAAGGGAGGGGGAACGCACCTTGGCCCAGTAGACCTCAAAATAGGCAAAGAAGGTATCCTCCCACGCCGCGAGAATGGCAAACTGGTGGGGGTCCTCGTCGATCTTGCGGAGGTACTCGCGGTGCTGGTCGAGGGTGCCCGTCTCGTTCCAGCCCTGGGACACGCGCGGGTCGTTCTGCCACTCGTGGAAGAGGCGGAGGTGCTCCTCGTTGCGGTAGTCGAGCGAGACCATGGAGAAGGTCTCCTTGAGATGGGGGATCCAGCGGCTGTACACGACAGCTCCGGGCGCGGGTTTCGCGGGGCGGATAGGGTGCCAGGCCTGCTGGTAGAGGTTGGGGTTCGCCGGATCTGAGGCCGGGACGGAGGTCATTGTGTGCTGGAGCGGAGTGATGGGATACGAGGACAGAGGGCGCTCGCCGAGGCTGGCCGGGCTCTCGGCGGGAAGCCATACGGGCCGCGGGCCAAAGGGAGAACCGGCGCCCTGCCAGAAGGCGCTGCGCAGGAGCACGACGGTGGCTTCCTCGGCGGCGGCGGTGGGCTTCTGATCCGCGGTCTGGACGGGGTGCTCGGTGGCAAGGAGGACGTCGCGGAGCTGGTGGGCGAGGACGCCGGCGCCTTGGCCGCGGAGCTCGAGACGCTGGAGCTCATCGGCCGGGCGGAGAACCCAGAGGACGTAGACGAGGAGCCATGCCTGGGCGAGGGTGGGCGCCGTCTTGCCGTCCCACGAGAAGACGGTGCTCGGGGAGCGGCGGGCGCGGGCCCAGGCGCTGTTGTTGGAGTCGGCGGGAAGCTCGCTTGACTTGAGGTCCGCGGGCTCGGTGAAGTAGAGGTTTTCGCTGTGCAGACGCTCGGGGAGGGGAGATTTGGTGGTTGTTGTGGTGGTGTTGTTGTTGAGAGGAGTCAGGCGGTAGAAGTGAAGGCCGTCTTCGGCCGTCTTACCGGCAAAGGTATCGTGGTTGAAGGCGCGCTGGACAGCGTACTCGGCGTGGTACGGGTGAGGCAGCTTGATGATGGCCTCCTCGGAGGAGAGGGCAGAGAGGGAGATTGGTGCCGACATGGCTACGGTTGTGCTGGATGAAGCTTTCGAGAAGACTGGAAAGCCAATGGCAGAGAAACACAGGCTGCGCAAGACGATTGATGGATACGGAATATGCTCTGTGCTTGTTCAGAGTTGGATCAATGGGTATCACAGCTTGAAGCTCTAGAATCGGGAGTGTTGGAACAGCTGAGAGGAATGGCAGCAAGCTACGAGCTCCGGAGCTTCACGAGATCTACACCATGTCACCACCGCCTACTCGTTTGGACAGAAAGAAACAAGATGCCGAGCTATACCGCCAGTACAACATGCCATTGCGACAATCCCTGTCAATCGACGGAAAGCCGCCGCTCGCCAGTCTGGCACGGCATGACATGGCCCAAAATTCTTCTTCAATAGCTGGCGAGCAGGCATTTGGGGCGCCGTGCAGGTCCAAGGACCGGCCCATGACATCGTTGAAGCACACCGTCAATCTCCGAATTCAAGGTGGTGGTCAGAGCATGTCGACGGCGGGGTCAACGCTGCGGGCATCTCGTTGTATATCTTGGCCCCTTTAACGACTGCAAAGGGCGTATGCGTAGACGCGAAGCGAGGTACAAAGGAGTACCGTGAAGGGGGATGAATCGTGGGCCTCGGGATCAGACCCCAGTCCTAAGTCCCGCGCAGCATACCACAGTAAGGTACGTCGTAGGCGTGGCCAAGACCTCGGGCCATTGCGGTAGAAGAAGAAAGAGAAAGACGGAAGCGTGTCGAGTCACGTCGAATGGAGCAATGTTCGGGATAAACAAGAGGAGATGGAGTTCTTCGTTCTCTGGTGGTTCGCAAGAGGCGCCGAGTAGCTGGTACTTTCTCCAGGGAAGGTGGCTGCACTGGCTTGACCCTGGCGGATCTGATAACTTTATTGGAACCCAGACCCAACGGGACCTAGGTACCTTGGGCACTGGCCATAGCTCCATGGTCGGAGTAACTTGGACCAGGCCGAGCGGCCAAACTCCGGATCAGATAAGATCGAGAGAGAATTTTTCAAAGAGGAGGAGATGGGGCTCAGTCATCGGATGCCCTTGTCTTGTACCGGTACTTGACCACGTCGATTCGTACTGCCTACCAAGTCTGCAAGCAGACCCGAGACTGTCCTTGACCCCTGCCACTTCTCCATCACCAGAACAGGTGTGATTTTATCAAGAACATGGCACCTTGTTGTCTGCAGGGGTCGGCTTCGGACGACGTCCCCCTTTTCGGATGGCCCCTGTCCCAAGAAAAAAAGAACCTACCATGTACGGAGTACCTCTCGTGAGATCACATCACATCATGTTCAACCACCTCGCACCCGCGACGGCGCAGCAGCACATATGACTCTCCCTCACAAGCTTTAGGGATCCGCCGTCCGTCCCGTCCTCCCTACTCATTCCACTCAACGGCTCTCCCCGCCTTGCCAAGTCTCATCTGCCGCCCGCGGTCCCGTCGCCGTTCAACAGCGGTAAAACGGCAGAGCGGATGTGAATCTGCTGCGCCGCCGACGGTTTCCACAGGTCGTATAATGCATGCATTGTGTGCACTATGAACCTTCCAGCTACTTACTTGCACTGCTGGTGATGCTGGCGAAATAACCCCTCAAAGCACCGCGATGGACACTATGGAAGCTCCACGCTCATCCACTCTACTGCGTACTTGTACACTACTCGCAGTGTAGTACGACGCGTGCCCCGCCGAGATTGATAAAGGTGCCTTGGAATCGCGACTCAGGCGTTCCACCGCCCGTCACTTCGTTCCTCGGCCATCGCGACGGGGCTCGACCGAGCTTGGTGCCTGCAGATCGCTCATGTCGGACGGCTTTTCGGCATTGCGAGTCGTGCTGAGTCTCTACCTTGCCGCTCGAGATGTTCATGACTGCTGCTTTGCTTCGTCACGCACGAGGCATTTCGTCGCTGCTGGTGAAGACGTTACTCCGTTCGATTAGGCCTTGCCTCCGTCGCGTCGGGTTAATGGCTGTGAAGTTGGTCCCACTTTTGATCATGGCCCGGACATCTCATTCTTTGCATCGTGCATGAGAAAGAAAGCGGTCGCCTCAAAAGCTCCAGAGGGCTTGTTGGCAATACAATGTTCGGCAAAGCCGATACATCAAGCTTTTGGCTGAACGGGTACCCAGTCTTCGCACCTGACGCTCTGCGTTCGAGGCTTTCAAAAGCCATAATGGCCTTCTGGAGGAGACACTGCGAGGGGACGGAAAGGTGCGACTGCAAGGCACCTGCCGCCAACAGAGAGCAGCCAAGGACAGACGGTACCGCGGGACAAACTATGAGACCCGGCCGATCCAACCGAAGGTCCAAGAGGTGGTTCTTTTCCTTCCATATCTTCATCCTTGGGCCGTACGGCATCCAAACCACAGCAAGTCAAAAGAATATGCCGATCGTTGCCACCGCCGTCCTGGCGCTCGAAATCCCGGCAACTGTAGCCTGGAAAAACGTAAAATTGAAGACCGTCCAGTAGACCAAGGGAAGAGTCGTGTAGAGTGTATAAGACCAGCGGTGATGGTCATAGATAGCCGCGATTAGTAATAGCGACAGTCGAAAGAGGATGATTGAGTCTCTTTGGTCAATAAAGTTGATATGATTTCTTTCTTACAGCAAGACTCAGTTGCGAGACATGTTGACCCACACGGCATCCAGTGTCAAAAGCTCTTCTCGCTTTTCCTTCAACTCGTCGACAAGCGTCCTGATGTTGGCGACATAGCCAAGCAGCTCCTCTTCCTCGGCGTCCCCCAGCTCCGCATTCTTGACCACGTCGACCCAGTCAGCATCCAACACGGCGCCGACCTCCCACTTGCCATCCAGCAACCCCGGCGTACCAACCCTCCCCCTGTCCTCGAGTTTCCACCCGGCCTCCTCTGCCGACTTGACGAACTCGTCGGGATCGAGGGCGCAGCGGACGTTGGCGGTGTTGTCGTTTACGCCGCGCGCCTGCTGGAGCTGGTGGAACCTGCGCTGGGCCTGGACGGCTAGTTCGTGCGGGATCTGGGACGGGCGGGAGGCTTTGAGGGCGTACTCCGCGAAGCAGAGGCGCCGGATCTGGTTCTTCGCGGACAGGGACCGGAAGAGGGTCGACACGGCGGCGGGGGAGGGGAAGTACCACAGGGAATGGCACAGTGTCGCGACGTCGAACTCTGCGGAGGGGTTCGCGGCCAGGTAGGAGGGCGCGTCTGCGTTTACAAAGGTGATGCGTTTCCCGTGCTCTGTGGAGGAGATGAAGGACTGCGACTGGGCGAGGGTGTACGGGCTGCCGTAGGTTCCTGGCGCCGGGTCGAGGGCTGTCACGTGGCCTGGCGCAGAGGTGCCGGGGGAGGAGGAGACGACGTGGGAGAGGACGAGGGCGGAGTCGCCTTGTCCGCAGCCGATGTCGAGGATTTGGGAGGAGGGGGGGATGGACCAGTGGGCGGAGAGGCGGAGGCGGTGGACTAGTTGGGGGACGATGATGGAGCTGTATTTCGGGTCGTGGAGGTAGGACGGGGCGAGGGCGAGGGCGAGGGCTGTCTGGGAGTCGGAGGTGGACATTTTGGGGTTGAGGTGTTTGTTGATGGATGATGGTGGTTGGTGGGTGTTTGACGATGGCGATGGGATGGAGATTTGGGGTGTTTCTTACCTGTCAGCTGAAGAAGAGCAAAGTTCCTTTATACTTACACAACAGTCTTCATTTCAGACGAAAATCATGGCCGAGTGTCCGAACGAAGGATCAAGTAAGTGACTCACTGGCACGACTTCAACCACTTCCAGCTCTCAATCAAACGCATCGCCGTTACCCAAACACGTTCAATCCGGCCGCTTTATCCCGCATCATGGCAATTGACCAATGCCCATCCAGCGCACAGCTCTGACCAGCCATTTTTTCAGACATATTCCATCCATCGTCGCGACCCAGACGTCAGCGACCTTCCCTAACGGGCAAATGAGGCCAATCGTCGATTGGCGTTGAATTTGGCCTCACCGGATCCTCTCGTCATCGCCCCCACGAGAACTCTATCCAGCCAAGCATTTTTTGCAGCATGGGGAGACCTGCGTTGCGACAGCGATAAACTTTGCAGACGCAGAGGCGGAATTCTTTCGCGCGGTTACTGTACCATTCGATTACGACCTTTCCACATGTGCATGTTCAATGCAAAAAGACAAAACCCTTGTGTGACTCAAACTCTATGTACGAAGCTAATCCCGACTTCGACGCGTTTGAACCGTTAGAAAGCATCGCCAACAACCCGAGGGGAAAAAAAGCCAAAACACTTTTTCGTATGGTATCGCTCTGCGCACATCCAAACATGCAAAAATACAAAAGTTACAACTTGGCCGACCGGCTCTTCTGGAGGAGCTCGTCGCCCAGCTTGGCCATCTCGAACTTGCGCACCTTGCCGCTGCCAGTGAGAGGCACGTTGCCCGGTACGCCGTCTTCTCCGAGCCAGAAGATGTGCGCCGGGCTCTTGTGTCCGCCGAGGCGCTGGCGCACCCAGTCCTTGAGCTCCAGGAACGTCGGCTTCTCCGACTTCTCGGCGCGCTGCACAAAGGCACCGACGACCTCGCCGTAGTGCACGTCCTTGAGGCCGACGACGATGGCCTGCGAGATGGACGGGTGCGCCATGAGACGCTCCTCGATCTCGAGAGGGTAGATGTTCTCACCACCTGCGATTGTTAGATGAATGCCGGCGGACATGCGTTGGAGACTCTACTAACCTCTGATGATGATGTCCTTGAAACGTCCCGTGATGGTGCAGTAGCCGTCCTCGCTAAAGACAGCCTCGTCACCCGTGTGCAGCCACAAGACACCAGCAGAGTCACGGACCATGACCTCGTTGGTCTTCTCCGAGTTGTTCCAGTAGCCCGCCTGCAGCTGGTAGCCCGCCATGCAAAGCTCGCCGCGCTCGCCCAGGGGCACAACGTTGCCGTCTCTGTCGACGATCTTGGCCGACGCGTGGGGCATCAGCGTACCGACAGTCGTCAGCCTCTTACCGAGTGCGTCGTCCGTGAAGGCGTTGAAGCACGTGGGCGAAGCCTCGGTCAGGCCGTAACTGCTGGTGAACTCCCTCATGCCCAGCCGGTTGACCATGAGCTCCATCAGGTAGCGGGGAACAGGAGCCCCGGCCACAATCCCGGTGCGGATCTTGGAGGACTTGAAGTCGTCAGGTGCTGCCTGGAACAGGGAGTCGAACATGGCAGGCACGCCGTGGAGGGCCGTGCAGTTCTCCTCGATGACAGCCTTCAAAGTCGCCTGGACATCGAAAACCTCGGCCGGGTACACAATCTTGGCACCGTGTGTGATGACGGACAACATACCCAGGACGAGACCGAAGCAGTGGAAGAGAGGTGGTGGGCAGCAGAGGCAGTCGTCAGGCGTCAGGCGCATGCGGTCACCGATGAAACGGGCGTTGTTGACGACGTTGCTGAGACCAGGTCAGAGTTGCGACTCGAGCCAGGACACCAAACAGAGAACCAAACTTACTGATGGGTAAGCATGGCAGCCTTGGGACGGCCCGTAGTGCCGCTGGTGAATTGAAGGTTGCAGACCTGGTGGGGAACGACCTTACTCATGGCGAGGTGCAGCTCCCTCGGGCTCTGTCGCGAACTTGACTTGATGAGGTCGTCATATGTCTCGTATCCGCTCGTGTCGCCCCGGATCATGACGATCTTTGGGCCGTTGACTTCGTTCGCCAGTTGTTTCAGGAATCGTCGGTTATCGAGTCTGCCGATCTGCTTGGTTGTGAATAGAATCTTGCATTCTGCGACTGTCAGTCGGTGTCGAGTCTTGACCGCCGCAGAGACTTACCTGAGAACCGAACAGCATACATGGCCTCGCTCGGCGTGTAAGTGTTGTTGAGAATGACCAGAATGGCACCTATTCTCGACACGGCAAAGAAGATGGCAGCGTACTGCTCGCAGTTGCCAGCCATGACGCCGACTCTGTCACCCGCCTTGATACCCATCTTCAAGAGAGCCTGGGCGAGCAGCAGACTCTGTTGGTTGAGCTCGTTGTACGTCCATCGTGCGCCGGTCCAGGGAATCACCAGACACTCCTTCGTTCCGTGCTGGTACGTCTGAAGCTCCAAGAGCTCTCCGAGACTCAGGTCGACGAGAGGAGGATCGCGGGGGCCGTGGAGGATCGACAGCCTCTGTGTCGGAGCGAAAGGCTCGGAAGCCGGGGCAGTCACTGGTTGCGCGGCCATGGTGTGGACGAAAGAAGTGCTTTTGGTGACGGCTACTCTTGGGCTTTACCGATGCGAATCTCGTCGTCGTCTCTCTGACCGTCGTGTCGAAGCTGTCTACGGCGAGTGGGAGGACTCCATTATCTTCAAACAACACGGGCGTCTCGTCGGGTCAAGTGGCAGAAATAACTGGCCTTATTCCAGCACCCATGTCCAGGCCCTACATCTGCGTCACTGCACCGAGGAACGGCTCTCGGAGATCGTCTGTATCCAGCAAGCGAGCGAAATCGCCTCCACTTTGTCGAACCGGGCTGGCTCAGCATGGTCAACGGCCCTGGTCGCCGAGCTGGTCTTGTTTACATACGTAGTAGTACGGGAACAGCGGCACCCTACGCCACGGAGCGTTGCGGACGTGTGCACATATGGCGTCCAGGGCTTGATTCTTTGGGCCATGCATCCGGTTAGTTCGGCCTAAACCGCACTGGACATGTATTCGCATCTACACCACCATTCCTGAGTACTGTGTATACTACTCCGTACGTACACAGAGATACAGATCGCAGGCGAGGGGCTTTTGCGAACGGTTCCAGTGCCACCCGCGTCATGGCAAGACGGCAGGGTTGACTGGAATTGTGCGAATGAGCTGCCTCTTCGAAGCAGTTAACAGATGGTCCATTGACGGAAGTCCTCGCACTAATCGAATCAGTTCAATGACACTCTGTACTTGCGTGTGTGCGCGTGGGCAGCGATGGCTGGGGCAAGGGTGGAATGCAGATGGATCGCGCGTGGGTGTGTACCTTGAGAGTATCCGTACATAGCAGTAGTACTATGTAGGTGTGTTGTTGCAACGTAGAGCTGCAAAGAGTCTCTCGTCATGACATGTGTGCGGATGAAATTGGTGAATAGCACGCCTCGTCTCCTGTATGGCCCGAGTCCTACGACCCTGTCGCCATCCCCTGTTGGATACCTGCAGCAGCCACCCAGCTCCCAATGACCCACATGTTAGCGCTGTGCCCAGTGTGGCAGGTGCCTTACAAGTACGCAGTAGCCCGGTAAGGTATAAGGCCCCACCAGGACCCCGCCGGCTAGTCGGATAATGTAGGTTCGGAACTTGATCTAATCAATCACATCTTGGATCAGATAAGATTACGGAAGGAGCATTGCTCCAGCTGGCCTCCTGCCTGTGCAAATTTTTCTCATCCGAGGTCTCATTTTCTCCAGAGGCCTAGAGGGTTTCAGGTACCTACATGACGCAGTACAACATCCAAAGACCACACGCCTCCCACGTTCGTCCAGCCTTCGTGCCCACCTCCGACATCGCTTCACTCCGCGACCTTGCCTAACATCGACACCATTCCGCGATCGTCGTCGACTCGCACTGCCAAAGACGTCAGCCTGCGTTATCCACTCGCCGCCCACTTTCAGACGCTCGAGTCGCTGTCGCTGTACCGGTACTTGGCTTTTTTCGTCCATCGATTTTGTCACGCCATCTGATCAGGGAGCCACCCCCTCCTTCCGCTTTCCCTTCTGCATTTCCTTCGACTCAGTCGTCCGGGCACCCTGGTCGCCATGCGAGCAGGGCATCGTTGCGTCGCTGTCGAATATACCAAGCCAAGAAAGCCAAGCAGGCCAAGCAAGCCAAGCAAATCAAGCAAGCCAAGCCAAGCCATACAGGCTCTTCGACGAGCCCAGGCATCGAGACACTCCTCTTTTCAGCGGTTCTTGCAGGTTTCAACCGGCCATAGGAACAAGATACGCAGTAAATGACACAATGCCTCTGTTACTATTCTGTGCTAGAGGGTGACTGCCAGCAGACATGCTCACTTCAGAGGCGGATATTTTTGAGAACGCCACTGCTTGAAAGTCAAGCCCTTGGCGATGGATGGCATCTTGACCATCAAAGGCACCTCGAAGTCTTTCTCGGCGCCCACTAGTCCTGCTCGGTGGACGATCTTCTCATCCAGCACCTCGAAACCCAAACGCTGATACAGCGGGAAACCCTCCTCCGAGGACTCGAGGTAAACGGGCAAGCCCGCTAATTCCGCCATGGCAAGTCCCCATTTGGTCAAGAGTGCGCCGGCACCTCGTCTCTGATGCTCTGGCTTTACCGCAATAACGTGGCAATCTGCACCGGGAGCGAAACGTGTGTCATTAGCAAACTGGACACGCAACTTCTAGCGAGTGTCGGGCCAGGGGTCGGGGAAAATCGAGAAGCGGTTGTCACTCGGTCCACTCACAAACGTGTTTTCGCCCTGCCCATAGCTTCTCCTTCATGTCACAGAGCGGGTTGATCAGCTCTTCGGCTCTTTCTTTCTGCTCCCCCTCAAGCCAGCCAACGCCGGGGTTTTTGTACTCGTCTGCGGTTCTCTCTTCGAGGTAGACGTCCCACAGCGCCATGCCCACGATATCGCCCGTCTCTGAGTCGACGCACTTGACGGTGTACTGGGTTGGGCTCGTGTGCCAGTAGCTGAGAGTGTGTTTCGTGTGGCCCTGGCGGAAGGCCTCGTCGATTCCCGACGGGAACAGGAGATTGAGAATTGCCGACCCCTCGAACGCCGCAAAGTATGCATCGTACACCTTGGGGATGTCGGGGATTAGAGCGGGCAGAACGGTAAGGCCCATTGCGTCTGCCGTACTCTGCAATCTGTATGCGCCGAGAAGCTGAAGGAGGGCGACAATCACTGCCCGGCTTTGCCGCGCTTCTGCGTCTGCCTGCGGTCGACTGTACCGGTTCGGCACGCTACGGTACCTTATGGCCTGATCTGATTCCCAACTTTGAGTTCTGGTTCCGAGTTGGAGGGTCGCTTCGAATTCGACAGCAGCGCTTGCGTCGTTCTAGAAAGTTGAGCCGTCGAGATGATATGTCCGAGTTCAACAGCGCATAAGAGTCTGCCTCTCACCTCGTTCTCCGACATCTTCTCTGGCTATTTAGCCTGGCCTTCGCATGAAGACTTTTCCCTACAGTCTGGAGCCCTCCGTACCGGGCCCCCAAAAAACAAGTGGACTCGAACGCCTGGTCCCCATTTTCGCACAATATTTCAGGGTTGACGCGGCACTTCTTCCCAATCCTGAGGGGATCAAGGAAATGCCGCAATTACGACGCGGCTCTTCTCCACGGTCTACTGCACTACTTGTGCATGAGTTGTACAAGACGTTCTGCTTCGCCATGGCAGGCCGAAACAAGCAATCTATCAGCCTGGTTTAACCCCGCGGACAATACCTCCTCTCATTAAAAATAGGGTCACAGTAACGACAACGCCAATTGTCGCCCCCCCCCCACATAAAGCCGGATTGGTGAATTAACAGCAGACGCACTTGGACGTACTACGTACATCCATGGCGGCGATGATCGGTTAGAGTTATCAGATCCGCGATGGCCAGCGGCGTTTCCATTCGTGTGCCAGCCTCCGGCTCCTCTGTCTCTCCGTCTGACTCGATGGGAAAAATTCTCTCAGCGACACTGGCCCCGGTCTCGCCTCCGACCCACAAGCGGACTCTCCCCTTGACGCCCCTAATCAGATCCGTTCTCTTCTCCATTGACCCCGGTCATGCATGTACTGCTTGGTACCATCCCACTTCGTCTTCCTCTGCAGGGTGGCATCTGGTCCACGATATCGTCATATCACACACCCTCCCCCAGCTCATGTATAGTGGGATGGCGTCTTCTTTCAAAGGACTCATTGTGAAACTCTTGCCATATTGGTATCGCCTCTATCCATTCGCATCTGACGTCCTGCTGCGTCGTACGGCTTCACGTACGAACCGCATGCCGAGGTCCATTTGTTCGAGCCAGCCACTCTTTCGTGGTAACTGTACCGTGTACATACGATACGAATCTGGCTCCAGATTTGGTGCATACGCTTACCCACCCGGCCAGCTTCATGGATTAGGGACATTGCGTCGTTGTGGCTCGCATCTGCGCGTTGTCCAGGAATCAATGGGTGGCCCTGGAGGCTTGTACTGCCTACTTCGGCGTCTGCGTCTCTTTCACGAGCTCCTCCCGCCCATTCACACTACCCTTCGCAGACCAGCTCGGTCTGCGAGGAGCATGGCTCGGCCGCGGTACCGGTCATGGGGTTCGTCGATCTGCCACAAGCGTCGGGAAGCTCTCTGGTTGGGTTCATGCAAGGATACGGCCCGGCGAGCTGTACAGTTGCACATAAGAGCCTCTCGCGGTTCGGAAGTGTGAATCTCGGCGGGAAAGGGTAGCTCTCCACCCTGCTGGTTGATCTCGTCACAAAATCGCTCTCAGAGGAACTTCTCTCTTCGTCCTGTCTTGTCAGCTTGTGGGAAATGCTGCAAGTCAAACCTCGTCCTACCTCGTAACGCTCATTACCCCTCCCCCACCTCCAGATCAAACTAAACAAACGACACCATGCATTTGCGCGACGGAGAGGGTGGCGGAACCGCCTATCAAGAGCCAGACCGCGCGGGTGGGGGTTTGACCAACGGCAATGTCGACCCTTCCTCGACGAGAACCATCACCGTGACATCTCAAGAAACCTCACAAGAGAGCGTGGACGCCTACAGACTCGAGCTCCTGCTCACATGGCTGCTCGTGCTCTACCGGAACAACGACGATGGCCTCAGTCGTATAAACTGGGGCTTTAAAACGCGGGACGGTAAGCAACCGTCAACTGCTACACAAAACAGCCTCAGCTTGAGCGAGGTGCCGTTCAACAACGCCAACTCGATATCCGAGGCCTTGCAGATTATCAAGGAGCTGGGTGCAAGCCAGTCGGAAAGTGATGTGCAGACCATTCCCGTAGTATACTTCAACAACGGACCGCCAGCCTCGCAAAGCGGAACTGAGAAGACACCGTCCAAGAGATCACATGACGTACGTAGACGCCCACTGACCCATCGAGCTGCAACTATTCAATTGGAATGTCTCAGATGTTCATGAAGCTGACTGGCGCCTCCAGTGGACATATCAGATCGAAGCAACAGCCCTCGACAAGCAAATTGTGATCAAGGCTGAATGGGACCGCGCTGCCCTCTCATACCGCCACGCCATTGCCCAGCTCGATGCCTTCGTCGAAATCCTTACCACAATCCTCGAGAAGCCCGACCGCCTTGTCGGAGATACGGTTGGTCCCACGACCAAGGACCTCGAACAAATCTGGACGTGGAACGCCGAGCTGCCGCCAAACATTCAACGATGCATGCAAGACATCATCTCAGAGGTCGCCGCCAACGGCCCTGACAGGCCGGCGGTTGAGTCGTGGGACGGCAACTTCACATACGGCGAGGTGGAGCAACTCTCGACACGTCTCGCGCGCCATCTCGTACAGCGCGGGGTGAAGGTCGGCCAGACGGTGCCCATGTGCTTCGAGAAGTCGAGGTGGACAACCGTCGCTCTTCTGGCTGTCATGAAGGCCGGTGCGGCCTTTGCGCTCACAGACCCCAGCCAGCCCGAGGCCCGTCTGCGAACCATCGTTGAGCAGACCGGCGCAACCATCGTCGTGACGTCTCAACTCCAGAGCGAGCTTGGCCGTCGCATTACACCCGAGGGAACTGTAATCATCGCCTCGGAGGAGGTAATCAACTCAGAGTCCCTCGAGCTTGCGTTGGAACTCCCTCACGTCCCTCCCTCTTCCCCTCTTTACATCCAATTCACCTCCGGTAGCACTGGCAAGCCCAAGGGCGTAATGATATCCCACGAGAACTTCACCAGCGGTGCTATTCCCCGCGGTGATGCTGTTGGCTACCGCGCGCACTCGCGCTGCTTTGACTTTGCATCTTATGCCTTCGACGTCAGTATCGACTGCATGCTATGTACTTATGCCGCGGGCGGCTGCCTGTGCATTCCTTCCGATGAGGAACGCATGAACGATCTCAGCGGTGCTATCCGCAACAGCAAGTGCAACATGGCGCACATGACACCATCCGTCGCTCGCGTCCTGGATGCAGACATCATCCCCTCGCTTGAGGTTCTTGGTCTTGGAGGCGAGGCCGTCTCGGCCGGTGACGCTTCAACGTGGAGCAAGACTACAAGTGTCATTATCGCTTACGGACCTTCAGAGTGCACCGTTGGCTGCACCATCAACAACAACGTCAAGGTCTCTACCAACATCGGCTACGGCGTTGGTGGTCTTACTTGGATCACAGACCCCGACGACCACGAGCGCCTGATGCCCGTTGGCGCCGTCGGTGAGCTTCTCATTGAAGGCCCCGTTGTCGGACTGGGCTACCTCAACGATAAGGCCAAGACGGACGAGGTCTTCATCGAGGATCCCGCCTGGCTTCTCGCTGGTGGAGGTCCTGCCCGCGGGAGACAAGGTAGTCTCTACAAGACTGGTGATCTGGTTCGCTACGACCCCGATGGCACTGGTGCGATCGCCTTCGTCGGCCGTAAAGATCAGCAGGTCAAGCTTCGCGGTCAGAGAATCGAGTTGGCTGAAGTCGAGCACCACCTCAGAGGCAAGATGCCTTCTGGCATTAAGATCGTGGCTGAGGTCATCAAGCCCGGCGGCAGCGAGCCCACGCTTGTCGCCTTCGTCGTAGAGCAGCAGCCGGTCGAGAACGACGCAGAAGGCGACGTTACCGTCTTCTCTCCAGAGTTCAGCCAGGCCATCGCCGAGATCGACATTGCTCTTGGTGCCGAAATTCCTCGTTACATGGTTCCCTCCGCCTACATTCCTCTTCGCAAGATGCCGTCGCTGGTCTCTGGCAAGATCGACCGCAAGCGTCTGCGCGAGCTCGGTGCTTCCATGTCCCGAGAGCAGGTTGCCCGTCTTCGCGTTGCTCCCGCCGAGAAGAGCGAACCCGAGACGGATATGGAGAAGGCGCTGCAGCAAGTGTGGACCAAGATTCTCGGCAACGACGCCGCCATCGGCCTCCACGACAGCTTCTTCGCCCTTGGGGGCGACTCTCTCAAGGCGATGAAGCTCGTCTCCGCCGCCAGGGAGCAAGGTATTTCTCTGACCGTCGCGAGCATCTTCAACTTCCCTTCGCTCAGAGACATGGCTCAGAACGCCACCAAGCTGTCAAAGGAAGACGGCACCGCCATCGCACCCTTTTCTCTTCTTGAGGAAGGATGGACCCCCGAAGAAGCCCGCGCCGAGTCGGCTAAGCTGTGCGGTATTGAGGAGTCGATAATCGAGGACATCTACCCCTGCACACCCCTTCAGGAAGGTCTCATGGCTCTTTCTGCCAAGGTCAAGGAGGCGTACGTTGCACAGAGAGTCGTCGACTTGCCCGACCAGGAGACTGCCGACAGACTCCGCAAGGCTTTTGACGTCGCCTCGGCAGACTGCCCAATTCTCCGCACCAGGATCGTTCAGGTCCCTGGTCGTGGTCTGTCTCAGGTTGTGGTCAAAGAGGATATTGACTGGCACATTGGCGATGACCTGCAAGGCTACCTCGCCAGGGACCGCGAGGAGGGCTCCGATCTGGGCAAGCCCCTTGTCCGCTACGGCCTTATCACTGTGAAAGAGACGGGCAGCATCAAATTCGTTCTGACTATGCACCACGCCCTCTACGACGGCTGGTCCATGCCTTTGGTCGTTGAAAAGGTCAACAAGGCCTTTGACGGCGAGAGGGTCCAGCGCCCAGCTGAGTTCAAGGACTTCATCAAATACCTCAACAGTGTGGATCGTTCTGCCGCCGAGGACTACTGGCGTGAGCAGCTCCAGGGCGCCAATCCCGATCAATTCCCCAGACTGCCTTACCCTGGCTACCAGACTCAGGCCGACTCGCTGTTGGAGGTCTACATTCCTTTGACCGGTCGTCCGGCGTCCAACACTACCATCGCCACGGTCATTCGCGGCGCTTGGGCATACGTTGCATCCCACTACACCTCCTCGTCGGACATTGTCTTTGGCGAGACACTCACTGGACGTAACGCTCCCGTCAGAGGTGCCGATGAGATTGAGGGTCCCATGATCACGACCGTGCCCTTCCGAGTTCGGGTGAACGGCGAGACTCCTGTTGGCGACTTCCTCCAAGACATCCAGGACCAGACTGTACAGCAAATTCCCTACGAGCACACCGGTCTCCAGCACATTCGCCGTCTCAGCCCCGACGCCCTTGAGGCTTGTGAGCTGAGAACTGGCCTCGTTCTTCACCCCAGCGCCGATGGTCTCGATCAGGAGGAATTCAACAAGTACCCCGCTAATCGCTTGGTTCCTGCCGGTGACGCGGAGGCTGCCCAGGAGGCCCTCAAGTTCAACACGTACGCTCTCATGCTGGTCTGCTCCACAGACCCCAAGGGCTTCTTGGTCATGGCCAGCTTCGACTCCAAGACCGTTGAGAAGTCCCTCATGGAGAAGGCACTGGCTCAATTCTCCCAGGTTGCTCAGCAAATGTGCCAGCTTACCGACACGCCCCTTTCCGAGGTCAAGTATCTGACCGAGGATGACCAGGCCGAGGTTTCTCGCTTGAGCAATGAGGGCCTTGAGAGAGTTCAGCAAGAGTTCCCCGAGGCCGAGGCTGCATGGATCGTCAACTCGAGCGACCCTGGCCGCCTCGCGCCTCCCGGTGTTGTTGGAGAGCTCGTTATCGTCAGCAAGACTCAGCTGCAGTTCCCTACCCTCCTTCAGCCTTCTTGGTCGGAGAAGAAGGCTGGCGCCACATTCTACAAGACCGACCGCCTCGCCAAATTTAATGCCGATGGTACTATCCAGTACTCCGGCAAGAAGAGCGAGTCGGCCAAGAAGCCCACGGCTGCCCCCAAGGCTCCTGTGAAGCGCATTTCTGCCACATCTTCCAAGCAGAGACGCCTGCGGACCCTTTGGAGCCGTGTACTGAAGCTTGCCGAGAGCGACATTGGTCTCAACGACAGCTTCTTCAGACTGGGCGGTGATTCCATTGGCGCGATGAAGCTCGTTTCCGAGGCTCGCCTGGCCGGTCTCACTCTCACTGTCAACCAGGTCTTCTCCAAGAGAACACTTTACGATATGGCCAGCGTTCTTCAAGAAACCGAGCCAAGCCAGGAGTCGGAGAACACAACAAAGGAGGTCGTTCCATTTGAATTGCTGGAGGAGCCCACCCCTGATGTGGCCGAGAGCCTGCGTCCCTTGCTCGCTGACCCGTCATGGAAGATCGTCGACGCCTTCCCAGCGAGACCTCTGCAGGAGGTTGCCGTCAAGGGAACGACCGAGATTCCCCGTTTCTCCGCAAGATACGAGGCCATGTATTTTGAGAGCGACGTTGACCGCCCCCGTCTGTTCCAGAGCTGTCAAGAGCTCGTCTCTCTCAACGAGGTTCTCCGCTCAGTCTTTGTTCAGCACAACGGCACTTGCGTAAGCGTCGTCCTCGAGGATGTCAAGACGCCCGTCGAGGTGTTCGAGATCGATAGCGACGTCGAGGCATTCACGCACCAGCTTTGCAACCTCGACGTGCAGACACAGATGCCGCTTGGATCCATCTTTGTCAAATGGTTCTTCATCCACAGCAGCAACGGCCAGTCGGCACTTGTCTTCCGCGTCTCCCACGCGCAGTACGACGAGATCTGTCTGCCAATCATGCTGCACCAGCTCTCTGCGCTCCACGAGGGCAAGCCCGTCCCCAAGTCTCTTCCCTTCTCCAACTTTGTCAGCCACGTCGTCAAGACCAACATTCCCCAGAGCATCGAGTACTGGAAGGACCTCCTCAAAGGCTCCGCTGTCTCTGTCCTGAAGCCAGATACTCCTATCACCGAGAGACAGCACTACGCCATCGAGAGGACTTTCGACATCTCTTCCCGCTCCAAGGACGTCACCATCGCCACTCTCCCCACCGCCGCTTGGGCACTCACCTTGGCCCGCCTCTTGAACACCAGAGACGTCACATTCGGTGAGGTGGTCAGCGGCCGCAACATCGACTTCCCCAACGCAGACATGGTCGTCGGACCGTGCTGGCAATACGTGCCCGTCCGCATCAAGTTTGAGGACGACTGGACCGTCTTGGACCTCCTCAACACCGTGCAGGAGCAGCACATCTCCACTTCCGCGCACGAGGGCGTCGGCCTGAAGGAGATCAGGAAGCTGTGCACCGACTGGGATGAGTCTGTCGACTGGTTCGACACGGTGGTGCACCAGGACGTCGAGCACGTTGAGACGCTTGGCTTCTCATCGGCGAGCAGTCGCATGGAGACGATCTACCCGCACCAGGAGCCGCTGCGCGAGTGGAAGATCCAGGCGTTCCCCCAGGGTGACAAGTTGACGATTGAGATTGTCACTTTCGAGTCGTGGAAGGGGCATGCTGCGGAGCTGCTCGACAAGATTGAGAAGACGTTTGAGGTGCTGATGGGCAACCCTGCTGCTCGCTTGTTCGAGCAGTAGGTATGAAGAAGATGCCTGCGCATAGCGGCATTCCGTCGATACGTCGATGGATATCATGAGTTATTTGACGGAAAAAGACAGTGACGACTTTTGCATGTTTCTATTGGAGTTTTGCTTTCGAATACACAGTCTTTTTTTAAAAAAAAACCCTGATACTGATCTGTCGCTCTGTTGTTGATGTCGTAGAAACCTAGCTGGCATTTTGCCTTGGATATTTCGCTCTGCTGCTGACATGTTGATGAGGCCAACCTGCATATCCCCCGGCAGGCATGACCGGACAGCCTCACTTTCCAACACACACACAAAAAGGGTGCCGGTTTTCCTCCCCCACGCAAAAAGGGTGAAAGGCGGCTTGCGTCTTCAACCTATCACCACTCTCACCGTCGGCGGTCTCGAAACTCATGTGCATTCCACCTTGTCCCACCCATGCACCTTGCCGCAGGCCAAGTTAAAGCGGCGTCACTTTTGGCAGAGAGGAGAAAGCGGCTCGCCCAGGTAAGAGATAAGCTTAGCACTCTCCCCTCCCCTCTGGATTTTCCAGCGCAACGGCTTTTTGCACCATCATTGCACCTCAGCACCAAGAACACGACTTCTCACAGCCAGCATTTTCTCTTGCCACTTTTACCTCGAGCTTCACCGACCACGCCACGTCACCATGTTTGACTTCTTCCACTCCGTTGACATGGACCAGCTGATGGCCGAGTTGGGCCAGGACTACGCCTTCGCCACTACGCCTGCCTTTCACGAGCCAGTCTACCAGGACCCGGCCTGCCATGATCCGTTCAACGTCGACTCGGTCAAGTTTGAATCGACTTACCACGAACCCGTCAGTCACGGAGGCGAGGCCATCCCGCTGGACCACCAGACTGCCTTTGCCGACACGCCTGGCTGGCCCAACTTCCCTGGCTTCGACATGCCCCTGATCGATCGTTTTGATGGGCTCGGGGGTTTCACCAACAACCAGGGTGGCGACCCCTCCACTGATTTCCTCGGTGACCTGGACAACCTGCAGAACGCCACGGACACGAGCTTCATGGATCTGCTCCCCCCCATTGGCTACGAAGACGGCCACGTCAGCATGCCTGAGCTTGGCTCTGCCAAACCCCTGGATCAGTGAGACTTTTTTTTTATCATTTGCTAACAAAAAGGGTGTTAGACGTCATGTATCAACTTCACCATCTCGTAGCGGCAAGTTGCCCTCGATCCCATCCGGTGAGATGTCCAAAGGCAAGTTTATGATGCCAGCCGGTGGTGACGGCAACGTAACACCTTCGAGATTGATGCCGTCAATTCCATTTCAGTGCAGCACATGCGGCCAAGGCTTTTCTGAGTGGGGATTTGGGAAAAATATGCTGGACCGGCATTTGAAAATCGAAGGCCATGTGGTGCGTTGTCGACTTCAAGGCTGTGAAAAACCTCTCAACACCTTCGTCGAGCGCGAGGCTCATGAGAAACGACCTCATCTTCAGGGCCATGGCCGTATGGACCTAGCCAGCCATTTGACCTGTGGCGACTGCGGAGACGCTTTTCCCTCGAAAGCGAGACTTCAACAACACGCCAACGAAGCCCAACACAGTCCATTCCATTGCCTCTGTGGAAAACACTTCGCTCGATTGGACGTTCTTTACCGTCATCTTGGTGCTTTGGGAGATGGTACCCCAAAGCATCCTTGCCGATACTGCAAGAAACACAGCGGCGAACACGGGTTCAGAAGGAAGGATCACCTTCTCCAGCACCTTCGCGGTTATCACAAATTCGAGACTGAAGGTAGAATCGATGTTCTTCCCTCTCGGCGTGGAATATACCAGACGCCGCCAGTTTGCCCTTACCGAGAATGCCCTTCCTACCGGGACGATTCCTTCAAGAAGTTGAGCCCCGAGGAGCAAGATAGCACCCGGCCGTTTCCGACACAGAGTGAGTACACAAGGCATATGAAAACAGTTCATGACTATACTCCATTTCCCTGTACGGTTGCAGGGTGTAGCAAGACTGGAAAGCGAGGTTATGCACGGGAGAAAGATCTCATCAAGCACAGGAAGAGGGACCACCCCGAGGCTGCGGCTTATGTGCCCGAAGCCCGGGACGTCGGGATCACCTGCCGCCGTTGCGGTAACAAACTCGGCCCCAACGGCATGCGTAGGCACAGGTGCAAATCATAGGAAATCTGGCATTGATCTTGTTGCAAAACAAACATGGGTCACTTGATATCGTCTCTAGAGAGGAAAACTGGTTTAGGAGCCTACAGCTTGGTTGGATTATGCTCACCGGAATGTACTTGATGTTCCTTTCTCAGTAATACTCCCGCTTCGCAGGATGGATGGCTAAAGTGTTGGCTCTATATGTTGTATACCTGAAAGTCCGCTTGGACAAGCTATTGCTTTGAATTCATGTCACATGCCATTGGTTGCATCTCTTTCCCTGGAGGACGACTTTTATTAGTAAATAGGTGAATGAGTGCGTTTCTGTAACTCATCCACCAGTGATGCTACTTTATTATGCATCTGAGTAGAATGCTGCGCTATGAATTTTTCGAAATGAGCAAGATCGACACAAGTAACACGCGCCTTCATCATATTAGGCAAATCGCTATTATCGACTAAATGGTAACACACAGTGCTCTTCTATCCGGGCCAAATCAACGTATCGTAATCTTATGAGTCTCATTTGACCGGGTATTTTCCTTTATTCCTGCTCATACTTTCTCCTCATCATAAATCAGGTTCCCCTGTTTTTACCTAGTCATATCGACGTCTTGAAACCCCGACTCGATGGCGCCCAGCACCGATTCCGTAAACTCGCGATTCGGCGCCGCCAGTATCAGAGGATCCGGATGAAACACACCCTCCTCCCACGGCGTGACCCGCGGCGCCGGGTCAGGCGGGTACAGCGCGCCCACGTGCCGTGGCATGCTCCTGATACGCTTGCCACTGTCATCAACCCAGGTCAACGAGGCGGCGCGCGGATCCCTCGTGGGCGCGCTGACATAGTTCACGGGCGACTCCCACTCCGGGTCGCCGAGGATCAAGCGCGCAACGTCGGTGCGGTCCGTCAGCAGCAACGCCAGCCGCGGGCCCGCAATCTCCTCTGCCCAGTCGTCGCCGAGATGCCGCGCGATGCCCGACATTTCGCGGTCGGCGATGCCGTCGATCCACCAGAGCGTCTGCACGGCCTTGATGAACATGAGGTAGTGCGCGAGGATGACGAGCGCGCGGGGCCGCCTCTGCCGGCCGAGTTCGACAAAGGCCTTGGGGATAAAGGTGAACCAGGTCACGACGCGGAGGGTCATGATGGGGCCGAAGCCGTGGGCGAGTTCCGAGTAGAGCGAGCCGAGGTACTTTAGCGCGTCGTAGTAGGTCGCGACGTCGTCGTATTCCGGGTCGCCCGGGTGGATGGAGGAGATCATGAAGAGGAGGTTGTTGGGGATGTGCCTGGCGGCCTTGTCGAGGTCGATGGGCGGGCGGAAGAAGAGCTCGGCGAGGCCGGACTCCCAGACGGTCTGCGGCGTGGCCACGTCGATCATGAGACCGATGCCGCGCCAGACAATCATCCAGTCGATGATGTACAGGTCCTTTGTGCTGTCTTCGCGGAACATTTGCGACGAGAGGGCCGTGAGGAGGAGCGAGGTGGCGATGAGGGCGGGGAAGGTTTCCGGCCTGCCCTCCTCGATGGCCTTGCGGTAGCCCTCGAAGGCGCGGGCGCGGTAGTGCAGGGCGCGCGAGGGCGCAATGTCCTGCCCGAGGTGCTGCAGCTGGAGGGCCGACGTGCCCAGCAGACAGTCCATGAGGAACGGGCTCTCGAAGGCGAGGGCGGGGATCCTGACTTTGAGGATGTCGTCGATGCGCTTCACGGTGCCGGCCTGTGTCGCGAAGGACTGGAACGTGTTCGTGGTGTAGAACCACAGCAGTTTCATGTCGACGGAGTCCCGGTTGCTCGCGGGGACGAAGAGCGGTTCCTTGAGGACGAGGGCGCTGCCAAAGTCCTCGTCGCCGCTGTGGCCCGGCGTCTGGGAGCGGGACGTTGTCGATCCGGAGGTCGACGATGGTGATGCCGGTGATGTGTGGTGGTGATGGTGGTGATGGTGGTGGTCGTCGTCGCCGTTGTGGGGGTGGGACGACGCCGGGCTGGGGTAGTTGCACTCGGTCTTGCGGAGCACGCAGTTGCGGCATGTCGGGCGGGCCTCATCGCATTTCACCTTTCGCTTCTTGCAGTTTCGACATCCGGTTCTGGACTTTTTGTGAGGGCGTTTTGAGTGGTAGGGTTTGTCTTCGGGGGGAGACGAGGTCGAATCCGCGCCCCCCGGACCTGAGAAGACCGCCATCATTGGTGGATTGTTCGTCTGAGGCGCGCCTTTGTAGGTGTATATATGTGTGTGAGTGCGAGTGTGAGTGTGAGTGTATATGTGTTTGTGTGTGAGTGTACTCTACTCTCTCTTTTTCGCTACACGGATTACGTTGGTGGCTGAAAGTGAGCGTGAGGGGTGAACCAGGGGTGGGTGAGACGATGAGTTTTTGAAGGAGGATGAGAAGCAGAAAGGCAGCTTCGACGGTGGCAATGCGTGTGTCGTTTGAATGAGCGTCAAGTTCGGAGGGTCGAGAGGGAAAAACGCAGGTGCTTGGGCCTCGTTGGGAGGCTGTCAACGGCCGGGCAGGTGAGGCAGAGAATGTCCTCGGTGTTGAAACAAGGTTGAGTGAGTGGGTGACGTTGTTAACGGAATTGAGACGCCGAGTAATCGGATGAAAGGTTGCCAAAACACACGTCCCTTTGGTCGCTCTCCTTCGCCTTGACTATGGCGACCGGTACCGTCTGCTCCGTCTGTTGCGCTCAGAAGGAAGATGAAGAAGGTGAATACGCAGTCTGGGGGTCTATTGGTGACCTCTTTTGCGCAACTCAGATCGTGATGTATGTCGAAGCTTGCTGAAGGTTACGCAAAGACTCGACTCTCAGATACCGAGGTCCCCCGCCTAAGCAGACAAAATCACGGCAGAACGTGGGCAATCGACTAACTTCGCAGAGGCCGGACGAGGCGGACAGTCCCTCAGGTAAGTACCTAGCGGTTATTGGTTCTGACACGAACCAAGGCGACCTCTGTGTGTGTTTGGGGGCTGGATCCTTCGCACACGGTAGACAGAGGCAGAATCAAGACCAAGCAATAAGATGATGAGCAGCAAAACGTCAAGGACAACAGACGACTGCTTCACACACACACACACACACACACACACCCAAGCTCTGAATATGACGGTCAAGTGTGTGGTCTACATGGCAAGTATAGTCCACATCGCGTAGGCCCAAGAGGCTGACGTAGCAGCTGTGGTGGCAGCCTAGGAAAGACGTCTCCCCATTCCAATGAGACGAAGACCTGGCTTGCGCCTCACGCCCGCTGCTGTGCTGTGCCCTCCATCCCTTGCGAGGATTTCGGCACATATGACACTGGCGCTCAGAGCGAGGCGCGGTCACTGGCAAGCAGCTGAAGTGGAGAAAGAACCCGGCCCAGACGCTTGGGCCCCATCACGGGCCTGGCCAAAGCTTTCCGCCGGCCGCGGGGGGAGATAGGCCGACAAGTCACTACCTAAGGTACCCACGTGACAGGATACCTTACCTAAGGTACCTAGGCCGTAATTGTCGAATTAATCGTGTTGTTTTTCTCAGGACCAAAAAATGGCGCACGAGACTACGGATATACTATGTACCTCTCGGGAGCGTATAAATGAGATTCCGTGAGGTATATACCAGAGGTATGTCTCTCTCAATCTGACACGCCCCCCTAGGGAGAGATCTCCAGAGTTTCTCCCTACTAGTATATACCTTATAAATAAACTTAAAAATAAATCCTTTTATTTAGAACTCCTTTAAGATTACTATAAATACTCTCTATATTCTTTTGTGATTTTTAAAATAATAACTATAGGTTATATAAGTAAGATATTAATTAGTTAGAAGAAAGTTAATTTTATTCTCTAGACTTAGCTTCTTATTAGCTGAAATACCTTAAGCTTCAGTATAAATTATTAAACTTATTATATAGCTATATAACTTATTTTTCTTCTCTTTTTTAGCCTTAATTTTTTATTAAATAGTATATAATTTTCTAAATAAGATCTTTTTACTATTATATTACTAACTTTATATAGAGATTTTAAAATATCTTTTCTTACTTATAATAATTCTCCTAAAAAGATCCCTACTTCTCTCTATATATCTCCTACTAATATTAAGTATATTAAGGAAGTAATTAATAGTATAATTAAGATTACTATTAGTAAGGCTATTAGTAATAAGGCTACCACTTATAATAAAGAGTATTCTAATTATAAGGAGGTTAAGGAGAATACTTCCTACTATTCTAAGTATTCAGTAAAATACCTTATACCCACTCCTAAGTTCTTTATATCTATAGCTAAGAAGCTAAAGAAAACTACTACTTCTAAAAACTCTCCCACTATAAAAGTTACTAAAGTGATTCTAACTTTATTAGGTTATAAATATAAATATATTAGTGAGGATAATAAGGATAAGCTTTATAATTCTTATCTTAGCTGCTTTTCTTCTCTCACTAAAAGTTAGAACTAATTTAGTATCTACCACTAAAGTTTTTATTACTATTATAAATACTATATATCTAGTAGTATTTATAAGCTAAATATAGAAGTAACTATTTACCTTTATGCTAAGTTCCTTATTATATATAATAATAAGATAGTTAGACTTATAGTAAATACTTCTTCCTGAAGTTTCTAATTTAATTTCTAACTTATATACTTTTAGACTAGAGATACTAAATGCTAAAAACTTTATAATACTATTATTACTACTTATAATAATTATTATATTTCTACTCTTACTACTAAGAGTAATTTTACTTCTTATACTATCTCTATAATATTTATAGTTTTTATAGTTTCTATTATTACTACTCTATCTCTTATAGACTTTTTTATTAGTAATACTAATAGTGTTAGCTTTCTTCCTTTAGCTGAGAGCCTAATTACTAATTTATATTACTTACTTAAGTTCTACTTTTCTATTATACTGAATAGTTATATTCTTAATATTCTTCTTAAATTTCTTTTTAATATATATAAGTAGGTAGCTTATTATAGTTGTCCCTTAGAATAGTAATATGGTTTCTGGTTTTCTTATTTTAGGTTTTGGTTCTGGAGGATTTATCTTTACTTATAAGCTTTATACTCTAGATATCTTTTTACTTGCAGGCTTTAGTTTTAAATTGAGGAATATTTTACTCTCTTACGTTTTTAGTTTATTTAATTATAGACTTATGAGGTCTCTAATTAAGTTATATTCTATACTAATTCTAACTGAGAGAGTTTAAGCTATATTTTCTTATTCTTCTTAAGGTTACTAGTATAGTTTTATTTAAGGAGGTTCCTTTAGTAATATAGACTAAATTACTTTTAGAACCTTTTAAACTATTACTTAAGTAGTATTTTTATTAGACTATCTACTATAAATTATATTAAGGGAATGTGAATAACTAATAATCTCTTTTTAGAAATCTTTTAATAAAACTAGTAGTTATAAATATTTATATATCTTAGATAAGTTTAAAGTTTTATAAGTTTCTTTATTACTAAGCTTACTATTTAGAGGTTATTATACTTAATCTAAATTATTATTAATATATTTTTTAGAAATAGAGAACTTTATTACTTTCAAGCTCCCTATAGGTAGTTAGAGTTATAATAAAGTTAGTAGATAACTTATAAATAATATCTTTTTAGCTACTAAGGAGAGAGAGAGTAACTCTACTTCTATAGTTAATATAATAACTGTAAATTACTTTATAGTTTTCTAAGTAATATTACCTCTAAAAAGTTTTATTATAAAGTTTTAAAAACTTTTTTAATTTTATATATTATCTCTAAAGTTTATATTAGAGGAGATTACTAGAGTATCTTCTAAGTTTCCAGATTCTATACTATATTTAAAGTATAAATATTAAGTTTTATAGATATAGTTAAATACTTAATTTGCTACTTCTTAATACTAAAACTCTAAGTTTTAGTTAAAGTAAGCTAGTTAACTAATTATAAATACTAAATCTAACTTTATTATTACTACTATATACAGTATAGTATTAACTTTCCTCTAGTAGAGGTTAATCTTTTAATATAAAGTCTCTCTATTATATAGGAGGAGTTCTAAGTATACTATTAGGGAGTAATCTCTCTCCTTAAGCTTATAGCTTTCTAGTAAGAGTCTATAAGTTTTCTCTATATATACAGCTTACGAGAGCTATAGCTTTTAAGCCTCTTAATTATGTAATATTTTAATATCTAAGAACCACTATAAGTTCTCTTCTCTCTCAAGGTAGTACTGTAATTAAAGACCTCTAATAACCTCCCTCGCGAGACTTTTATATACTTTTAGATACATTAGGATATAGTTATTAATATAGAAGAAGAATAGAATCTAGCTTTTTCGCTAGTAGTAATCTTCTCTAGAGATATAAGAAAACTATAAATCCTTTAGGCTTTTCTTAAAATATTACTACTAAAAATAGATAATCAGTAGAGACTATATAATACCTTCTAGAGTTTCAGAACCTTCCCCTATCTCTTATACCCTAGAGGTATCCTTATATAAATCTCTTTATTGATATTTATATAGATAAAAATATTAACTATATTATACTAAAGAAACTTAAGATTAAACTACACTATAATTACTATAAGTATCTAAAATAATATTCCCGCGAGTATTACTATATAAATATTATATATATCTTTTAGTTACTAGTCTCTTTATATTACTAAGTGAGCTTTTAACTTAAATAGTTACTTATATTTATTAAGTTTATATATATAAACTTAGTGGTAACTGAGAATTATTTAACCTCTCGCGGTTAGCTTATTAATCTTATCCTATAACTTTAAAATTTAGTAACCTTATAAGTATATTTCTTCAGCCTCTCTGAAACTTTATACTAATAGGTAAAGACCTTAAAAGCTTATACTCTTCTTAATATAGTTTAGATACTCTTCTTTACTTATAAGCTACTAGTAAGATATTAAGAGGGGAGGTAACTTTCGTTAGTATATACTTTAAAAACTTAAGGATTTTATATTATATAATAGTAGCTAGAATCTTCCTGAGGGTATATAAAACTCCTCTTAGTCCTACTTTAAGCTTTTCAGACTGCTTAAAAGTAGTAAGTATCTCTATAAATATCTTAGAAGCTTCTTACAGATCTCCTTACTTACCTTATCTAGTAGCTTTTCTACTATATACTCTAAATTATCTACTTTATTAGGACCTTCAGGCTAACTAGGTTTTAAGTATCTACTAAATATAGTAACTAATTTTATATAAACTTTAAGATATTTATATATCTTACGCTCCACTAGAAAAGTAACTTAAAAAGATATTTATAATATTATTCTTACTATTTCGAGATTATATTATATTTACCTCCCTATTTCATACTGAGTAATAAATACCTCCTGGAGCATTATTATAAAGCTTATAAACTCTGGAGAGGTTAGTAGCGTTAGCTAAAACTTAAATTTAGTTTCAGTGAAAAATAGTCTCTCTTAAGGGTCTAATTTATCTTAAGGATCTTAAGTATTTATTTACTTAATATTTAGAGTAGTTAAGGAAAGTTCTATAACTTTATCTACTTCCTTATTAGTATCTTACCTTATAGCTATACTTTTTAACTACTTTATAAGCTTTATAATCCTCTTTTAAATCTTTTTGAGGTTTATCTAAGAGATTTCTAATATAAAGTTCTTTAGGTTACTATTAAAGAACTCTTTCTTATTAAAAATCACATCTCTTATTATAAAAACTTCCTTCTAAAGAGGGTTCCAGATCCTAAAGAAGTTACTTAAAGTATAGCTAACTAGAAACCCTAAGAATACTCTTAGTGTGAGCTTCTAGTGGTAGTATTACTTAAGCTGAACCTCTCGAGTTATTATATACACTTAGTATTTATATACTCTCAGGTGGGAGAGGTTTAGAGTTACTATATATATATTTTTATTTTTCTAGAAGTGATAATAAAACTGCTTATATAGTATCTTTTAGCCTTAAGAGGCTGAATATATATAGTTATAAATATATATAGCAGCTTTCAGAATTTTAAGCTATAGGATAGGAGGAAGAAATATCCTAATTACTATAAACCTTATATACTTTTTAATTACTGCTACTATCCTCTCTACCTTACTATTTTAAGCCTAAGTATTTAATATAGAAAGTTTAAACTTAATATCTCTCTCTTGAATCTCTATCTGGATTACTTTATACTTCTAGATCTTATTATCCACCTTAATCTCTTTAATTAATATTTTATATATAGTTTTTAGGAAGTTAAGAAGTTTTCTAATTATATTTAGAAGTTTCTCTATCTTCCTTATATAAAAGTAGAAATTCCATACTAAGCTTATTACTTAATCTATAAAAATTATAGTAGATATATAATCTTTATAACTTTCTTTAAAGTTATGAAAATCTGTTATAATTCTCTCCCCCAGGTTAGTATATTATACTGCTTCCTTCTAAGCTCTTTATATTATTCAATATATCTTACTTTTTATATATTTATTATAGTCTACTATATAGACTATTTATTAGTTCCTATTTATTCTGATACTTCTTATAGTAGTTAATAAATAGTTTATTACCTTAGATCTTAAGTATCCTAATCTTAAATACTAAAACTTCTGAGACCTAATTATTAGCTACTTTTATGAAGATATAGTATACTTATATAGCTTATAGAACTTAGGAGGTTTATTCTTAGGTAGTAATACTCACTCTATAGATACCTAGAAAGATACTTCCTCGAGAGAGTTATATTTTAGTATATATTACTTATTTATAATCTTAAGAGGGTAGAAGTAGCTTCTGTCTGCTTTTTAAATATAGTTATTACCTAGACTCTAATCCTACTATAATCTATACTTATGAAACTTTCTGAGTGATATTAAGTTACTTATAAAGTTAGAATATAGTATAACGTTAAATAAATACAGCTTTATAGAGCTTTAGAGGTTTTATACTTTTATGTCTATATTATTATAACTTTATATAGTAATCTTCTAAGTACTAATTTAGAGGTAGTTACTTATTATAGTTTCTAAGAGTGTTTGAAACTATTTAATACTATTAAAAATATATATTATTAATTCTAAATCTAGAATTATAGATTTTATAAGGATATAGAGCTTATTTGAGATTATTAAGGCTATAATAGTCTTTCTATAAAAGTATCTATATAGTTAGGATCTTAAGATTAAGTCTGTAACTTTCCTTATATATTTTATAAATTCTTTATTAAACTTTATTTTTCTGTCTATAATCTTCTAGATTTCTAGACTAAGCTTCTAAGTGGGGTATCTAAGTTACTTATTAATATAGAAATATCTTAAGAGAGGATATTACAGCTAGTATATCTCACAGCTAGAGCTTCCCTTTAACTTACAGTCCTTATTATTATTAGATTCTCGTTTATAGTGCTTGTCTGTATGTTAATTAGGAGCTTCTCTACTTTATCAAGCTTAGCCTCTACCTCAGCCTCTCATTATAGCAGGGGAACTCTCTTAAGTTTCTTTATTATTATTAGGAGTATCTATAAGGCTAAAGATCCCTCTTATGGGTCTACTTTAAGTTAGGATAACTTCTAATTCCAGAAGAAAAAACTAAGTGTAGCTTATAATTTTAACTACTATTAGGATACTATTATAAGCTCTAGGGGAGACTGAAACTAAGTATAAGAAAGTTTATAATTTAATATAGCTACCTCTAAATCTTCTAATATATACTAGAGATTAAATTAAAAGCTTATAAGAATTTAGTATTTTTATATTAAGATACTTATAGATTATTTTCTCCTAGTAAGTAATTTATATTTCTATATTACTCCTTAAGTCTAGTTTCTTTCTTATAAGTTTAGTGAGAGTTACTATATATTTTATAATTACTTCTATCTATCTCTCAATCTTACTATAGCCTATATAACCTTTAAGCTTAAATAGCTAGATATTAAGGTTTCTTATAATACTATAAGAATACTTTAAGAAGTTAGGAGAGATAGTATCTCTAATATACTCTTATACTACCTATATTCTTTTTATTCTTTTATAATATATTTCTGCCTGAAAGGTGTATTTAGAGTGTCTTTTCTTATATAAGGCTGTATTTTTAGTTAAAAGGTACTTAAAGGCTATAGTCTGTAGGATATTACTTTCTATATTCAGGATTATTATATTATCTTCCTCCTTAGGGGTTATAGTTTAAAATAAGCCTGGAGTATATATAGAGCATCTGGATTTTAATAGGTAATTAGAGATCTTTAGGATTACTAGTTTAGTAGTAAACTGTTTATATTTAGCGTTTAAGGTACCTAGAATTACTTTATTATAAGTCTCGAGGTTTATAAGATCCTAAAAGCTATAGGAATAATATAGAGATTTAATTTAGTTAATCTAGAGGATCTAGTCTTTAGGGTCACTCAGAATAATTGTCGGTTACGCTATGCCGTAGGGCATGCGGTAACTATACGCGCTGCCACGTACGTGGCGGCATGCCCTCCATAGCCCACTGGCTACGGGTGCCTGGCACCCGGCGCCAGCCGTAGCCTAGCGGCGTGGCAATTAGTAAGCAATTGCCACGCTATAGATCTAGAGCCTTACGTGGCGCCATACGCCACGTAACGTAATAATATAACAACAACGAATACAAGAACACCAGCTTGCACCTATACGACGAGATCACGTATAGCGTATAATTACCCTGACGATTAAACTAACACTAATTAGTAGTTAACCTAACCATCATACCACTATACTGCAGATCAGCAAGGCTTATTACACCAGAAGAAGTAATTACGAAACTCTACGCCTAAGGTCTATATAAAGTGAAAGATCGTGAGATTATTACTTAGACACCTCAGACCCTTCCTACCTTAGGACCTCACTAGAAGCCTCTAAATATATACTAACCCCTTAAGGAGACTATTATTAAGGAGTTTAAATTCACACCCTCACTCTAATTAAGTTAAGATACTCCCTGTAGCTATACTGAGGAGTTTAAATTCATATCTTTATTATTACTAACTGGAGTATATTTAGTAAATATAATAACCTTCCTTAAGTAATACTAGACTTTTTAATATTAAAGATTTATAGTATCTTTAGTTTTAACCTCTCGAGAGATCTATATAGCCTCTTAAAAACTTTTCTCCTACTCCTCTCTATATAGATCCAGCTAAATTAATAACCTTTCCTTACTCTATACCTCTCTAACCTTTATAATAATATCCAAATTAACCTCTTTAGGTTAGATACCTACCTAAAATATCCCTACACTAGTAATAACCTCACCTATAGATATCCCTATACTAATAAAGATCTCACTTTATCTAGACCTAGAATATTTTAGATAGATCCAGGAGATTAACTATAACTCTATTATAATAAATAATATTAGCAAGATTAATATTTACTTAGGATATTAACTAACTTTTTATACCTAACTGAAACTTTATAGCTAAGAGTTTTTTTGAATATTTTAGGATAATTTTATTAAATAACCTAAAGTAATATAGTAACTAGGTAATACTAATATAGTCTACTATTTTAGAAACTATTTTATTACTTATAATATTAAAATTAAGCTAAATAGTAAATATCTCTACTCAGTTTTATATTAGGTTACGTAGTAAAATAATTTTACTTTATAGACCCTTCTAGAGATTAAGGATTTTTACTACTATTTTCCCCTATTAAGAGAGAACCTCTAAAAGTTTCTAGAGTAGTTAGATAACCTTATAATAGCTAAATAGTATATCCTATTACCCTCCTGTGAGGTCTAACTTAAAGTTAAAAATTTAGTATAAATAATACTCCCACTATAAGTAGTTAAAGAAAGATATTTACTATTAATATAGCTAATCTAGACGCCTATAATCTAAAGTGAGAAACCTCTATTTTAACCTTCAGTCTTACTAACTCTCTATTCCTCTATATTAAAGTTTCTCTAATAGTAAGAAGACTACTAAGATTATAGCTAGTAGCTACCTAGATAGTATAAATAACCTCTATAAGCTAACTTCACTATCCTTTTTAATAATATATCCACTAAATATACTATAAACTTTATAAAGTTATATAATAAAATTATAAAATATAGTAGAGACTTCTATAATATCTTTAAGTTAAAAATCTATATATTCCAAGATTACTACTTTAAGTTTAGTATTCTATAATATATATAAGTAAAGTTTTTTTTAATTATACTTAAAGATAATACTCTTAAGTTTTACTTTAACCACTTAAGTAACTTAAATACTAACTTTATATTTAACTAAATAGTCTAATAGGTTAAGAATTATTTTAAGAATAATAAGAATTAGTAGTTTTACTTCTCTAACTAGTAAAATACTACTTTTTAAAATATTATTACTGAGAATCCTAATAAAAACAAAAAAGAGGCTCTTAAGCTCCTAATCTTAAAGTTTATATATATCTAAAAAATCTTCTCTACTAAAATCTAGATAGATAATATTCTCTACCTCTAGCTTATAAGTGTATACTACAGTATACTAGAATATTAGTTAGCTCTCTTCAGTTTTATAGTAACCTCCCAGAGTCTCTATAATTAGTTAAGATCTACTATAAGTAATATCTTATTAATTTAAAAAATGTAATATATATAAAATAATAAAGATAATTACTAGAAAGCAGCTAGAAACTAATTTTAGACTGACTATATATATAACTTACCTTAAGGTAACTTTCAAGACTGTAGCTATACTTCTATATATATACAGCTTTACACTCCAGGTAGCTATTACTTACCTCTAATATCTATATATAACTATACTGATTAAAAGTGTTATATATATAGTAAACCTAATTATTAGTCTATAAGGTATACTCTTAAGGAGAGATATACCTTATTTAATAGGTATAAGTTAACTACTAACCCTAAAGTATACTCTATAGCAGTATACTAAACTTTCCTCATAAGCTATAAAAATGTTAACAGTCTTAATAATAATAACCTTAAAGCTGCATTAGAGGTTAATACTAATAAAGATATTATTATATAATATTAAATAGGTATTAACTTTAAGGAGGGCTACTCTATAGGATCTACCCCAGAGATATTTTTCATATTATTTTATAGTAAGAAACCTATTACTCTAAATAGAAGTAAAATCACTAGAATCCTCTAAGATTAAATAATAGTTTATACTCTCACTAAAAGTATCACTACTAGTAGTAAACTTACAGATAGTATTATTACTTCTGATACTCCTATATATACCTTCACACTTAAGGATTACTACTTAAATACTATATTTCAAAGTATTTTACCTAACTTAAATACTACTAGCTTCTTAACTATAGAATACTCCCAGTTTACTATATTAAAGTAGTTAATTATCCCCTCTATTACTCTTATACCTCTATAAAGTAAACTAGTTATAATATACTTTAGAGAAGCTATCCTTATTATAATATTTAAAACAGTTAATATACTTATACTACTCAGTATTATTATATTTTATATAATTTTATATAATATACTCTTTCTACTCTATTTTACAGATATAAATTATCTTAATATTATATTTAATAATATTTATAATAAGCTCCATTAAAGTAAAAAGATTATACCTATTATTTAAAAATAAGAATATCTATAAATATTTCTTAATAAAGAGAGAATAATTACCTCCATATATCTCACAGAGATAGAGATATAGAGACTCTACTGCCACTTTAAACACCCAGCTATAGTATACTTCTATAATATCCTTACTAAAGTAAGATACCCAGTTAAATAATATACTTTCAAAGCTCTCAAAAGATATTACTACTACTACTAAATATATAGTGTAGCTTCCTCACAATTTTATTTTACTATCTAAAATAATATTAACTTCAACTTTAAGATTATTATTAATATTATCTATATTAACAACTATAATATACTTTATATTATTAATATTACTATAGTATTTAATACTACTTAAGTTCTACCTAACCTATCAGTAAAAATAATATAAGAAACCCTTAAGGTATATTAGATTAATATATACTAAGATCCTCCTAACTATATTACTACTAACATAAATATAACTTTCTAATCTGAAAACTTTAGATTAGAAGTAAAGACTATAAGATTAATAGTTTATATTATATCCATTAAAATATATAATAATATCAGTAAAGTTAAGTATTACTATATACTCCTCCACTATATATATAAGATTTACTATATAAAACTTCCCACTACTACTTAAGAAATATCCCTTTAAGTAGTATATAAAGTAATTAATAACACTACTAGCCTGAATAGTTTTATACTCACTCTACTTATATTTAGAGTATACTTACACCTTACGGAAGATTTAGCTTCCTCTCCAGATATTATTACCCAGGCCTAAGCTATATATAAAACTATAGAAGAAATCCACTATAAGTATACTAAATATACTATTAATACCACTTTAGTAATATATAATAGCCTCAATACTTCTTATATAATAACCTTTCCACTCTAGACTCTTATATATATATAGTAAGAGAAAAAGGACTAGTAAGAACTATACTCTCTTATTGCTACCTATAGTGAAACTTACATTCTTAAGCTTCCTTATAGCCCTCAAGAGTTTTAATTAACAGCTATAAAATAGTATTTCAAAAGTAACAAATAGGAAATTAATAATAATACAGTTAAAACTATAACTTTATAAAAACTAATATTTATAACTTTATATACTAACCCTCAGTTAGACTAAGGATCTCTAAGTAACCTAATAGTAAATAGAGACTTATAATCCCATATAGCTACTCTAATTTTATTTATAACTATCTCTAAGACTCTAAATATATAGCTAATATCTTACACTACCTCTATCTCAGGAGATAATAATACCCTCCCTCCCTGAGTGGTCAGTAATCTACTACCTTAACCTCAAATACCTCAAACTAAACTAATACCTCTAAATTATATAACTTACAGATATATAGTTAGCTTACCACCTCTAAGGTTCAAACAAGAAGCTTATTTTATAGTATACCTCACAACTAAAAAGTAATTAGATCTAGCACTCTCACTTACCCTCCACGTAAAAAATATAATTATAATATCCAGCTTACTATTTAAAAAGTTAATCAAAAAGGAGGTTAAGAATATTATTAATAACAATATTATAAAGATTATCTAATATAATCCTATCCTCTATAAAAACTATAAATATTTTAAGTTTTATATTATTAATAAGATTAAGAATAAGAATATTAATAAAATATATAAGAAGTTAAAACTTATAATCTAAAGCTTTAGAGACTATAGTAAGTTCGAGATTTTAACGTAATTACTAATAATCTAATAGAGTAGCTAGTAATTAATTTTAGCTATAGCCTTAATCCTCCTTAAGTATAAAAATATAATAATATAGTTTTATAATATTACTTAAGTTTATATCTAAGCTAAAATAGAGCTTATAAGATATATTATAACTAATCTATTTTTGCATTTTAAAAGGTAGTTGTCAGGTTAACTGGGCACCAATATGGCAAAAGCTATAGCAGTGGGTGACACACCGAGTGCCCCACTTTTTTATACTAATTAGATGAGAGGTATCATCCTACGGATTGATCCCAACGGCGTATAGTGCGTACGCATGCGCCGTAATATAGACTTAGACATAATGAAATAGAAACTACTAGTTGCAACCCAGTTACGTTAAATTGATCAATTATAAACGTTTACCAGTTATAAACTAACACTAATCAGTAGTTTAACTACTACTAATATTTATTACTACTACTTAACTGCAGATCAGCAAGGAATACCTAAAGAGATGAAATTATAATACCTCTTAAGGGACCCTATAGACAGCTTCTAAGCAGAAATAGGTAACTTAAAACTATCGTAACTATATACTACCTCGAGAGAAATTATTAACGCTATACTCACAATAGAAATAGAAGTAAAAATAACCTTATAATAACCTATTTACTTAATATTATATTATATCCACCATATAATAAAAAGATAATTTAGATTAACGCTAAATTGAGGTAGTAAACGCTAAGATAAGATAACAAGATTAATATAACTAAAAGAAAAGAACCTATAATAAAAACTACTATCCCTTACTGCTACTCTTTAATATCTTATATATATTTAACTAATAAGAGATAAGAGAGTATTTTAATAATAGTAAATATAATATATTAGTAACTAAAAATAATATACTAAAAACGCCCCTTCTAATATCATATAGAAGAAGTAAAACACCTTAGTTAATATATCTACACCTATAATGCAGCTTACCTAGCAGTCAGAACTCAACCATAACAAAAATAACAACAAAAAAAGGAACCCTTATTTTATATAGTAAGAGAACCCTAGAAATAATCATAAAAATATAATTAATAATATAAACTAATATATAAATATTCCAGATCTAAAACTAAGTAATAATATCAGCCTATAATCTCTTCCCCTTATATTTTACAAGTAATTATAGTAGAGAGATATTCTAATTAGGATTCCTTAGGATATAGTAATTTATTAAGATATCATAAATAACACTGAAATAAGAGTATTAAGAAACTACTATCCCTTATTCCTACCTATATATCTAACTAACTAATAACTATAGCTTATTCTTAAAACCACTCTCTATAGTAATAATAGACTAAAAGATAGTTACCAAATAATATAAAAATAAGTAACTAATAGCACCCTCAGTACCTACTTATTATCCCTATTTAGCGTAAGTAGCATATTCATATAACAAAAAACTAAACCAAATCACTAATAACCTCAACAATATTACTATTAGATCATAACCTACTTCTACCTCTATAATAAGCTCTAATAAGATTACTACTAAAGTATACTAATTATTACTAATATTACTAACAAAAAACAATATCTAGCAAATTAACAAAAATCTTAAATCAGAAGATATTTATAAGGTTTTCACTAAAAGGAGATATCTACTTAATAATAGTAATTTATCTAATAAGTATATATACCTCTAAAGTTATAGTTTTTAGAGAAATACTCATAATACAAATATAATAAAACTATACTAACTATAGATATTCTCCCAGCCTAATACTCTAAATATATCTTCCTCTCTAGATCCTATTAATAACTACTATAAAGATGTAAATAATAATAATATCCTTATAGTTAAAATTAATAAATATAAAAAAGTATTCTAATATATAGAAATAAAAATACTAATAGGAATATACTAAGAAATTATACCTTAATAATAAAGTAAAAATATTAAACTATAAATAAATATTAATAATAATATACTTAATAATATCTTTATCTACTACTATATTTACCTATAGAAAAAATAAAGTATCTACTTTAATAAAGTATAAAAAACTTACTATATTAACTTTAAGAAATAGACTCTAAAATATTTTAATAACGCAGAGAGAGTATTAATATAAACTTTTAAAAACTACCTTATAGGGAAGGATATATACTTCTCTATAAACAAGAATATAATTAGAAAGAAACTAGTAGAGATCCTTATAAAAGAGATACTAATAAGATAGATAATAGAAAGTATTAAGATTAACTAATAGAACTACCTAGCCTTCAGACAAAAAATTACAAAAGATCCTAACTTTATTAATAATCTCCTAAGAATAAGAAGTTTTATCCCCATTAATTAATAACTCTTAACATCCAGAAACTTAATAATAGAGACAGCCACTCCACAGTCAACACTAATAATATTAACAATAAGAGTAACATTAACACTAAACCTGCAGCCTACAGACCTAGACACCCATATAGATATCAACTCACTAAAGACCAAAAAAACAACCAGCATTACTAATAAGGAGGAAAAACACCTAGAGCTAACTAGACTTCCAAAACTTTATACTTACCTCAGAGGAAAATATTAATTAACACCAAAATACTATATCCTATTTAACTAACCTCACGAGAAAGTTAAATTATTATTCAGCAAAACCTACAAAACAAACAACAAATACACCAGAGAGGAGTATAATATCTTTAAAAATAAAATACAGATATTCATTACTAAATATATCAGCTATAATATTAGTTAGAATATAGTAGGGAGAATATTTAATAATATACTAGTAGGATAAGCATACTTATACTATAAGATATTAATTTTACTAATCTAAAATAACCTCTTAATCACTCAGATAGCTAGAATAGTTAGAAATAAGTTTGAGACACCCATAGTCCACTTTAACTACTATAGAAAATAGAAAAATATAAACCTTAAGGTTTTTACTGAAGACTATAGGCATACTAATATAATCAAAATATTTAGAGTAATAATAATATAGATTAACCTCCTTTAATATATCTATCTGAATCTATAAGATCTACAGGAGAAAATCAATAAAGAGATATATATAACTATACGCCAGATATGTAATATAATTAATATACTCTATAATATTATTAATAAAGCTAAACTAACTATCAACAAACTATATAAATAGATAATAGAGATACTTAAAAGTTAAAAGAGATAATTAAAACAAAAAATTAACTATATTTCAGATTACAACCAATTTCTCACAGACTATATATATAATAGCTAAAGGTAGAACCAACACTTTAACCACCCTTAACTACCTTATCCATAACACTCACAAAACAATAAAACTATCTTAAAATAACCTCATAAGAAAATATAAAATAGAGATATATAAAGTAAATATTAAATATACTTAAAACTAGTAAATAAATACTAATTAATAAAATATACCCTAGAGGAATATAAAACTACTACTTTATAATTTAAAAAAGTATTTATTATTAATACTATATTAGTAAAGGAGATTGTAATATACTTTAATAATGTTAACCCCACAGAGGAGATAACAGAGGAAGTAAAAAATAATACAGAAGAGATATTAAAAGATAACTTTATAGTTATCTACTTCACTATAATAGATAGTAAAAAGGAGACTATTAACTTTATATAGCTTACAGAAATCCTTCAGAACTATATTTTTTACTACTTAATAACTACTAATAAATCAGAAACCTTCCTAACCTTATAATACTTAGAAGTTATTTTCAAAAGTATCCTCCTAGATACTAAAGTAGACAGACTCTCCACTAGAAATATATAATAACTTAGAGCCCTCTAGAGAATCCTCCCTAATATCTTACTAAATAAGAAAACTCTAAAAATAAATATTAAATTTAGAGATAAGTAAAAATTTATAAATCTTAACGTCGCTAGAATACCTACACTTTTTAGAAATATTAACTTTAATATTATACTTATAGCTATACTATTTCTACTAAACCTCCTTAATATAAATTACCTCAGAATACACCTTAATAACCTTAATAATAAAATTAAGTAAGAGGGAGTATCACTACCTATAGAGAGACGTAACAGATACTTATAATTCTTAATACAAGAGGATCTCTATAATAAAGCTATTAATTTCCTCATAGAGATAGAAATATAGTAACTTCATAAGAAATTTAGCTACCCTAATATCTATAAGTTAAATAATATACTTAAGAGAGTGGATAAAATTATAACTACTAATAAGATTATAGTAATTATAAAAAACTACTACTAATATTAGATAAATAGTAAAATACTATATTAGTTTAAATTCAGCCTTAAGGATAACTATAAATTTAACATAGAGATTATTATTAATATTATATATCTTAATAGTAATAAGCTTATACTATATACTATCAATATCTTAATAGTATTTATAACTATAAAGTTTATAAAAAGTATCTCTATAGAAGATATATAATACATACTAAAAGTATACTAAATTAATATATACTAAAAACCTCTAGATAGAATTATTACTAATATAGAATATAACTTTATAGCTAAAAACTTTAAAAGAGAAACTAATAGTATAAATAGTAAAATTAAGTTTATATTAATTAAAACTTATAATAATATTAATAAGGTTAAATATTACTATACTTCCCTATAGAGAGTATATAAAATTATTCAAAATAAGACACTAGAGATTAGCAGAAAGGAGATACTATAAAATACTATTAAGATTATTAATAACATAAATAGTCTAAACAGCCTTATACTAACTTTATTAGTTTTTAGAGTATACCTACATCTTAACCTAATATCACTACTATCTCCAGATATAATAAGATATATAGTAACTATCTAGAAAATAATAGAGAAAATATATAAGATCTATACTTAACAGTAAATCTCTAACACCCTAAATACATATAATAGTCCCTCAACAGCCACCATTCACTACCTACCACTATAATCAGAAATATATATTTACTATAAATACTAAAAATAGATAGAACCCTTTAGACTCCTCTTAATTAACAGTAAAATATATATTATAGAGATAGATAGTAAACCTCGTACCTTCAGATCCATAATAGTTAAGCTATATCATTAGCTATATAATAAAAAAGTAGAAAATTAAAATTAATAAGATAACTAACTACTAGATAGATATTCAGAAAAAAAAGTATTAATAATAATACTAGATAAAGAGAGACTAAGGAGACAAAAATAACCACACAAGAATATAAACTTTATCATGGAAGCTAACCTTATAGATAATATTTATTATAATATCTATTTAATGATAAAGAAGGTAGAAGTATTTACTAAAACTATTAACTTTCACTAATATAGTTTTATTTAAACACTAGAGAGACCTTTTAAGAAATTATATACTATAAAGTAGGAAACTTTACTAGTAAAAGGTATAATCCACCTTAAACACTTCAACGCCTGAAAACATAATAGTATAAAGATCTTTAGCTTCCATTTTATTAATAAGATTAAAGGAATAAATAATATACTATATAAGAAGTTACAGTTAGTTATTAAGAGCTTTAATTACTGGGGGAAGACTAATATCCTCATATAGTTACTAATAATCTAACAGATTAGTTACTACTTAATATTAATATTATTAGTAATACTTAAAGAGGTTATTCCTATAGAAATCTACCTCCAGGATATCACACAAATATACATATAAGTAGAAATAATACTGAATCACTTTATATTAGTAAGATTACCTCTAAGTCTATAAAGTTTATATCCAGAAAGTATTATTATTATTATTATTTAACTATTATATAGCCTCACAGAGTCAGGCACCTATTAGTATATAACATACTCCAGCCACTATAAAGACTAGCTATAAATAGAGACCTCATTATATAACCTATACCTTATAATCTCTAGGCTTAATAACTTACATTTCAGGATTATAAATATATAAATAGATAATACTCTCAGAATCTACTTACCTAAGTTTAATAATAAAGAAGAAGAGGAACTCCAGTAAGCAGAATTTACAGCTAAACTAAAGTTAATATTCATATAATATAAACTCCTTATATTTAACAGTAGAGTAATTACCCTAAAGGATAACAGTAATATTACCCTCACCTAAAAGAGACAAAATAAGAAGATTAAACTTATTAATTATATATCTAAAACCACAAAATCAATATATATCAAATAACAGACATAAGGAGTATATATTACTTCTATATACTAACCAGAAGTATATTTTAACCTCTCTATCACAGCCTAACACTAAGAACTAACAGAAGAGGATATTAAGAGACTCAATAAACATCTAATATAGTAGATAAAAAACTATAAGAGAGACCTAATATTTATCTCCACTAACATCAGGATAACAAAGCTATATATTATTATTAATAGATCCTTTACTAATAATAGTAACATAATATCCTAGCTGGAGTTTATTATTATCCTAGAGACAGAAGAGATTAGTAAGGATAATAATATCTTTAAACTCAGAGGTAATATTATCTACTTCTCCTCTACTAAATTAAAGAAAATTACATACAGTATATTAGCATCCAAGATCTACAGTATAACCACAGGAGTTAATATAGAATATATAATATCCACAACTATTAAGTAAGTAACTAAATACCTCAAAATACTAATAATACTAATAGTAGTCTATACTAACTCCTACTCCCTCTATAAATACTTTATTAAGTTAGGTACTACTAAAAAGAAGTATCTTATAATTAATATTATAGCGTTACAGTAATTATATAAGAGAAGAAAAATCTTTAAGATCTAATAAATTAATAGTAAAGATAACCTCACTAATAGTATAACTAAAGTATCTAATAACTAAGCTCTTAAAATATTTATCACTATAAATAAGGTAATTATAAGGATAGAAGGATAAATTATAAAGGTAACAGAGGGTAATAAGAGGAGGATATAAGGATAAAGAGGATAAATAGAGAGTATCACCATGAGAGGGCCCTAAAGTATCTAAGTAGTAATAATCAAAAGGTACACTTTTATAAATAAACACTATTTGTAGTATTTAATTAGTTTTTAGTGTACCTAAAAAGATATATATAATTAGTAGCTATTTATACGCTTTACACTATTTTGCGTTTTTTATACTGTTTTTACACTTTACGCTATTTTACGTTTTTACGCTGTTTTTATACTTTATACTATTTTGCGCTTTACGTTATTTTTTATGTTTTATGCTGTTTTTACGTTTAACGCTATTTTACGCTTTTGCCACAAAAGAGAGTATTGCTGGTGTCGGGTTAACTAGGCATCAATATAGTATTAGAAATAACGCGTTCGAGCGGCAGAGTTTGCATCGTTTGAGCCTCAGGCACTCGTGGCGTCTCTATAGGCCTCGCCCCACTTAACCCAGTTAAAATAGAGCCTCACGCGGTGCGTGTAGCTACGTTTAGTTACATATAATATACACTATATTTTGCCTCCTAATTATGTATAATAATTAAGAGTCTCATGATACTGAAGAGCTACCAGGCTAAAAAAGTATATATTACGACGAATTTATATATCTTAAATACTAAGATATCTACTGAAAATACTTCTATATTAATACTTAAGGAAGCTAACTAGTGGATTACTTAGTATAACTTCTTTAAGGTGGAGGCTAAGGTTTATAACCTATAGGACTATCTTAATTCTAAATTAGATACTTAAAAAAGCTTTCTTTTAGTGGCCCCTCGAGAGCCTCTTATATATAACTTTCCTAAGGTGAAGAAGGGTAAGATATCTGCTATAATGCCTGAAATAAACACTCTGGAGATCTTAACTCCCTCTGGCATTCTTAATAGGTTTATCTCTATAGAGTAAATCTACCCTGAGGAGCTCTAATTTCTATTTAAGGTTTCTAAATAGGTTTATACTTAGGATGCTATAAACCTCACAGAGAAAAACCTGAAAGTTTATATAGCTATCTATATCTTCTATAATGTGAGGATTTAAGAGTATAAATATAAGTAGTTAAACTAAGTTTATATATTATCTTAGATCTATAAGTATATTAGTAATATACTTAACTATTAGTATTATAATATAGAGGAGGATCTTGCTATATAGTTAATAAACTTCTATAACTACTTTAGTATTATAGATAACCTCTATCTTTAGTAAGTAGCTGCTATATATTATAATATACTTTAGTCCCCTAAGATTAAGTGCTTTACTATAAAGATATTAACTAAAATATAGTTTCAGAAGTGGTAAGATACTATATATAAGGCTTAAATAGTTAGCTATATTCTTTTTATTATAGGGATACTTTAGGTTAATAATTTTATACTCTTGCTAGCTTACTTACTGATTGAATTATATGCTTAGAGTTATATACCTATAGTTTATAGTTAACTAGATATAATACTGCTGAATAAAGTTATCTTAACTATTATAGAGGCTATTTAGTAGCTTCCTGAAGCTCTCTATTAAGGTAAAATTAGCTATAGAGTGTTTAATATTACTTTAGAGATTATAGATAATAGTTTGAATTCTTAAGGTGGTAAGAGATATTTTAATAGTTTAGATAGATTTCTATATTCTCTTAAGTGTAGTAAAAACTACCTACTCTTATACTGTTATTATATATACTTATTATTTATATATAAGAGTTAGGTATTTAATATTATAACTAAAGAGAGAATTAAATAATAAATAGCTTTAGATCTAGATTTTTTGAAGAGGGTCTAAAGCTTCAGATAATAGTGATTATATAGTTAGAATTTTGGTTGAAGTGATTATAATACTGTGTAGTAAGTTTACTATATAGAGGAGTTTTAGTAGTATCCTCTTTAATATTTATTTATTTTTGATTTAGATGCTTCTGTTTATATTTTTTAAGATATTAAGTGTTTTATAACTTTCTGAGGAGCTTTCTCTGGAGATTATATTTAATATAGTATTAAGTTAGTATTTATTAAGGGTTATAGAGATACTAAGATTAATATTATAATTTCAGAAAGTAAGGAAGTTAAGTTATATCTCTATAATATTATTCTCTATATTTCTTTAGCTATAAACTTTATTTCTTTTTAGTAGTTATAAAAGTGAGGTTACTAGTGGGATATTAGGCTAAATTATCCCTCTTAATTGTGGAGGAGTAACTATTTAGAGATTATAGCTGTTAATATTTAATATAGCTAATAAGTTTTTGAATACTGTATATCTTGCGAGAGGTTAAATACTTTAGTAGTATAGTTAGTATAGTATAAATTCTCTCCTAGATATTGTTGCTGCTAGAGATATACTATAGAGACTATTTAAAGACTTCTGAAAGGTGATAAATAGTTTTAACATTAGTAGTTAGGATATTCTGGGAGAGAGCCTCTTAACTACCTTATCTTAGCTATATGTAGTATTTATATTACTAATGGTTGTTTAAAATGTAATAAGTATTAGTCTACTTGGGGGGTGTATGAAGCTTGTAGCGTTAGTAAGGTAAAATAGATTATTTGCTGTGTGGAGTGTAAGAGTGTTTTATATACTACCTCTGGAGAGTGTATTATATTTAACTTTCATTCTTATCATTAGGGTTATAATGGCTATATTTCTTTCTTAATATTTATAGATAAGGTTACTAATTATTTATAGGATTTTTATCTTATAGATTATACTGGAGCTATTATAACTGTAGCGTTTAACGACTTTATCTCGCTCCTTAAGTGTTAGTATAATATTAACGTTAAGGTTTTTAAGTATAATAATAAGGTTTCTAGGTATAAGAGGCTGAAAGCTGCTCTAACTACTTGAGGTATTTACCTTAAGCTATCCACGCTATATATATAAGGTTAAAATAGGGGTGTAGAGTAGGTTAGAGTTGTTATTAAAGTTTGTATGAGGGTTATAAAGTAAGGGAGTAAACTGCCTCACGATTTCTAGCTTAAGACTTTATGAGTGGTAGTATTTCTTTATAATTATATACTAATAAGCTTTTTAGGCTGGTGAATATTATACTAGAGGCTTTATAAGGTTGCTTAAAAAGATAATACTGTAAGGTTAGATTTAGCTTACCTTCGTGTGTATAGCTGTAAATGTTTTATTCTTACTATAGATACTAAACTTAAGTGTAACTACTTTACTTACCTTAAGGGGTAAGTTTTTATTAGCTTTTTAGTTAGTTATACTTTAACTAACTAGTTTCGAGTGTGGAACTTTTTATAAAATAAGGTTATTATAACTTATAATGTCTCTTTTAATAAGATAATGTTTTTTAATGGAAATTGAGCTTCTCTATAGGATGATTTTAAGAGGTCTAATCTTAATAAGGTTTCTTATTAGTTATAAAAGTAATTAGCTGTAGTAGAGTTATGTGAGGTTAGTTTAAATACTCACTTAAATTTAAGTGAAGAGCTTAATAAGGTAATTTATATTAAAGATGTAGGGGGTAGCTATAAGAACTTAAGGTTTTATATCTATACTGTAGTTAGTTTTAAGCTCTCTGTAGTTTTATATGAAACTGTGAAGTTTATATTATTAATTTCTCTAGAGTTACCTATTGTATTCTTCTATAATTTTGTTTATGTAGATAAGATTGTAGGGGGGTGAGAAGATTAGGTGCCTCTAGAGAGAATTGAGTGTGAGGGATAGATAAGATATTACGTTTAAGTAGCTGGAAGATCTTTATTTAAAGTTACTTTTTTAGTTAGTATTTTTTAGTTATTTTAAGATACTTCTAGATACTTCTGCTTGTAACTATAGGATTATATAAGTTATCAGCTAGAGGGGGTCCTTAAGGTTCAAACTTCGAGAGGATTCTAAAAGGTTATTATAAGTCTGAAAGATAAATTTCAGCTAGGGAGTGAATTGGATAGTAGAGAATACTTAAGGTGTAGAGGAGTAGAGACTCCCACTCTAGGAGTTTTATAGTAGAGGTTATTATTATTACTTATATCTTACTTAGTAGTATTTACTTATCTATATACTAAAGCTATAGTAGTAACTGAAAGAGTTTATCTTAAGAGTTATATTAAATTATACTTCTAAAGTGAGATTAGTAGGATTTTCGTGAGGAGTTTGAAAGTTCTAAGTTACTACTAAGTTTATATTTATAAACTTAATAAATATAGGTATTTTATTAAAATTAAGATTTAGTTTATTATTTGTAGAGACTAATAACTATAAGATAACTATAAGATCTATATAGCCACTCTAGTAGGTATATCTTTTTGAATCCTTATAGTAATTACTAACTACTTTAATCTCAAGCTACTTTAGTATAATATAGTTAATATTTTTATCTGAATAATACTTAATAAAGTAGTCTATATAGAGATACTACCTAGTTATTAAAAGCTTAGAAAAATCTACTATCTGAATAAAATACTCTATAGTTTTTGAAGGTTTTCTCTCCTCTAGTAGTATTATCTAGAGGTAAGCTTTAAATACTTTAGTTTTGAGCCCACTACAGGAGAGCTATATTACTAGCTTAAGGGGTATATTATTTTCTTCTTCTATATTAATAACTATATACTCTCCTTTCCTTTAGATAAAGTATTTAAAATACTTATACTGTTAGTAAACCTCTAAAAGAAATATTATCTTAAGGAAGGTAAAGACCTATAGTAGTTCCTTAGTATTAAGGTTATTTAAGATTAAATAATATAATAGTTATAACTCTCTTAAGTAGTCTATATTAAAAAACTCCTCAAATGTCTCACGAAACGTATATAGTATATTAAATAGTTTAACACTCCTTTTAGACCTAAAGAACTCCTCCCACAGTATAATTAAGCTTCCTATATAGAGATTAAACGCTACTAATAAGATATCAGCTTTATTAATTACACTGTAGTTATAATAAGACCAGACGTTACTTATATAGCTAGCTGATTATCCCGTTTCAACTAGAATTCTAGAGATAACTACTAAGTTAAAGCTAAGTAAATAATATAGTACTTCAGTAAAACTAAAAACCTCTACCTTAAGTTCAGCTATAAGCTTAGTGATCTATAGGATAGCTTTATTATCACTATAAATACCAGCTTTATAGATAATAGTAAAGATTGAAAAAGCTTTCAGACCTATATTATATACCTCTTTAGCAGCCTTATAGTATAGTAAGCTAACAAATAAGATACTGTAACTACCTTAATAACTAAAGTAGAGCTTTTAACGCTATTATAAGTAGTATAAGAAACTATTTTCGCCAGCCGCCTTATTACTACACTTTAAGTAGACCTTACAATAAACACTTTCAGTAGAGATAAAGTATATAAGCCTCATCCAGCAGTCTAAATCTAGTATAATAACTAGTAAATAATATATCTTATAACCACTAAAATAGTATAACTACACACGAAGCTATAGTATATTAATATCTATAACTACTAGCTACAGTAAGAGACTCAGTAAGGATGCTTTAAAGTTAAGTATATACCCTTGGGAGACCTTATAGCTAATAGCCTCACGAAGCCTCTCTAAAACTACCAGTTTAGCGTTTTTATTACTTAGATTAATATAATAAACTAGTTAAACTACCTGAAAATATAGTAAGAGGAGGAACTTCAAGAGGAGCTATCTATATTAGTATTTAAAGACCTTAATAAGGCTCTTAACTACCAGTTAGGACTTATAGACTCTAACTCTAACTATAATATAGTTAAAAAAAGAGCTTAAAGCCTTAAGGCGCCTAAGATGCTAGGAGGTACCTTTTACCCAGATAATAAGGGACATCTAAACAGCCTATAAATAGTGTTACTCTTTCTACTATAGGGGTGAAAGTTTAATAAGGATGACGAAGCTATAAAAGAAGTCTCTCATAAGATATAAATAGAGTATTTAAATTAGTATTATTTAAAAAGGTTAGCCTATAGGCGTAGCCCTTAAAGCTGGAGGAGTATATTAGAAATAACGTGTTTAAGTAGTAGAGTTTACACTGTTTGAGCTTCAGGCACTCGTGGCGTCTCTATAGGCCTCGCCCCACTTAATTTAGTTAAAATAGAGCCTCATGTAGTGCGTGTGGCTACATTTTGTTGGACGTAATTAGGGGGTAAAATATAGTATATATTGTGTGTAACTAAATGTGGCTATATATACTGCGTGAGGCTCTATTTTGACTGGGTTAAGTGGGGTGAGGCTTATAGAGATACTATGAGTGCCTGAGGCTTAAATGGTGTAAACTCTGCCGCTCGAACGTATTATTTCTAATATACCCCTCCAGCCTTAAGGGTTATGCCTATAGGCTAGCCCTTTCGAATAATGTTAGTTTAAACACTCTATTTATATCTTATAAGAAATTCTTTTTATAGCTTTATTATTCTTATTAAACTTCCATCCCTGTGGCAGGAAGAGTAATACTATTTATAGGCTATTTAGGTGTCCCTTATTATTTGGGTAAAGGGTGCCTTCTGGCGTCTTAGGTATCTTAGGGCTCTAAATCCTTTTTTAACTATATTATAGTTAGAGTTGGGGTCTATAAGTTCTAACTGGTAGTTGAGAGCCTTATTAAGGTTTTTAAATATTAGTATAGATAGCCTCTCTTGAAGTTCCTCTTCTTACCGCATTTTCAGGTAGTTTAACTAGTCTATTATATTAATCTGAGTAATAAAAATGCTAAACTGGCAGCTTTAGAGAGGCTTCGTGAGGCTATCAGCTATAAGGTCTCCTAAGGGTGTATACTCGACTTTGAAGCGTCCTCACTAAACTTCTTACTGTAGCTAGTAGTTATAAATATTAATATACTGTAGTTTTATATATAATTATACTATTTTAGTAGTTATAAGATATATTATTTACTGGTTATTATACTGGATTTAGACTACTAGATGAAACTTATATATCTTACCTCTACTGAAAGTATTTATTATAAGATCTACTTAAAGTGTAGTAATAAGGTAGCTAGCAAAAATAACTTCTTATACTACTTATAATAGCATTAAAAGCTTTACTTCAGTTATTAAGGTAGTTATAGTATCTTATTTATTAGTTTGCTATACTGTAAGGCTGCTAAAGAGGTATATAATATAAGCTTGAAAGTTTTTTCGATTCTTACTATTATCTATAAAGCTGGTATCTATAGCGACAATAAGGTTATCCTATAGATCACTAGGCTTACAGTTAAACTTAAGGTAGAGGTCCTTAGTTTTACTGAGGTACTATATTATTTACTTAGCTTCAACTTAGTAGTTATCTCTAGAGTTCTAGTTAAAATAGGATAATTAGTTAGCTATATAGGTAATATCTAGTTTTATTATAATTGTAGTATAATTAATAAAGCTAATATCTTATTAGTAGCGTTTAATTTCTATATAGGAAGCTTAATTACACTGTGGGAGGAGTTTTTTAGGTCTGAGGGGAGTGTTAAACTATTTAATATACTATATATATTTTGTGAGATATTTAAGGAGTTTTTTAATATAGACTGCTTAAGAAAGCTACAGCTATTATATTATTTAATCTTAAATAATTTTAATATTAAGGAACCACTATAGATCTTTACTTTCCTTAAGATAATATTTCTTTTAGAAGTTTACTAATAGTATAAATATTTTAGATATTTTATCTGAGGGGAAAGAGAGTATATAGTTATTAATATAGAAGAAGAAAATAATATACCCCTTAAGTTAGTAATATAGCTCTTCTGTAGCAGACTTAAAACTAAGGTATTTAAGATCTACCTCTAGATAATACTACTAGAGGAGAGGAGACTTTTAAAAGCTGTAGAATATTTTATTTAGATAGTAGATTTTTTTAAGTTTTTAATAATTAGGTAGTATCTCTATATAGACTATCTTATTAAATATTATTTAGATAAAAATATTAACTATATTATACTAAAGTAGCTTAAGATTAAAGTGGTTAGTAATTACTATAAGGGTTTAAAAAGATATATCTACTAGAGTGGCTATATAGATCTTATAGTTATCTTACAGTTATTAGTCTCTATAAATAATAAGCTGAATCTTAATTTTAATAAGATACTTATATTTATTAAGTTTATAAGTATAAACCTAATAGTAATCTAGAACCTTTAAGCTTCTTATGAGAGCTTTACTAACTTCACTCTAGAAGCATAATTTAATATAACTCCTAAGATAAACTTTTTCAGCTACTATTATAACTTTAGTATATAAATGAGTAAATACTACTAAGTGAGATATAAATAATAGTAATAATCTCTACTATAAGACTCCTAGAGTGGAAGCTTCTACTTCCCTATACTTTAAGTATTCTCTACTATCTAATTTACCTTCTAGCTGAAATTTATCTTTCAGATTTATAATAATCTTTTAGAGTTTTCTTAAGATTTAAATTTTAGGGACCCCCTCTAGCTAATAACTTATATAATTCTGTAACTATAGGCGGGAGTGTCTAGAAGTATCTTAAAATAACTAAAAGATACTAGCTACAAAGGTAACTTTAAATAAAGATCTTCCAGCTACTTAAGTGCAGTATTTTATCTATCTCTCATACTTAACTCTCTCTAGAGATACTTAATCTCCTTACTCCCCTACAGTCTTATTTATATAAATAAGATTATAGAAGAATACAGTAGGTAACTCTAGAGGGGTTAATAATATAAATTTTATAGTTTTATATAAAGTTATAGAGAGCTTAGAGTTAGCTACAGTATAGATATAAAACTTTAAGCTCTTATAGCTACTTCTTATATCTTTAGTGTAGATTACCTCATTAGGCTCTTTACTTAGGCTTAAGTAAGCATTTAAGCTAGCTTTATGCAGCTTTACTGTAGCTAATTACTCTTATAACTAATAAGAGATCTTATTAAAGTTAGACCTCTTAAAATTATCCTATAGAGAGGTTAAATTTCTATTAAAAAATATTATTTTATTAAAAGAGATATTATAAATTATAATAACCTTATTTTGTAAAGGGTTCTATATTTAAAACTAGTTAGTTAAAATGTAGCTAACTAAAAAGCTAATAAAAGCTTACCTCTTAAGGTAAGTAAGATAGTTATACTTAAGTTTAGTATCTATAGTAAGAATAAAATACTTATAGCTATATATATAAAGATAAGCTAAATCTAGCTTTATAGTATTATCTTTTTAAGTAATCTTATGAAGTTTCTAATATAGTATTTACTAGCCTAAAAGGCTTATTAGTGTGTAGTTATAAAGAAATACTACTACTTATAAAGTTTTAAGCTAGAGATTATGAGGTAGTTTACTTCCTTACTTTATAGCTTTCATATAAGTTTTAATAATAGTTTTAATCTGCTTCATATTCCTATTTTAGCTTTACATATATAGTGTGGATAGTTTAAGGTGAATATCTTAAGCAGTTAGGATAGCTTTCAGCCTCTTATATCTAGAGATCTTATTATCACACTTAAAAACCTTAATATTAATATTATACTGACGCTTAAAGAGTAAGATAAAATTGTTAAATACTATAGTTATAATAGCTCTAGTGTAGTCTATAAGATAAAAATCTTATAAGTAGTTAGTAATTTTATCTATAAATATTAAGGAAGAAGTGTAGCTATTATAACTCTAGTAATAAGAGTGAAAGTTAAATATAATATACTCTCTAGAGGTAGTATATAAGATACTCTTACGCTCTATATAGTAAATAATCTATTTTATCTTACTAATACCATAAGTCTCACACGCCCCCTAAGTAGGCTAATACCTATTATACTTCAAATAACTATTAGTAATATAAATACTATATATAGCTAAGATGAGGTAGTTAAGAGGCTCTCTCCTAGAGTATCCTAACTATTAGTATTAAAACTATTTATCACTTTTTAGAGATCTTTAAATAGTTTCTATAGTATATCTCTAGTAGTAATAGCGTCTAGGAGAGGGCTTATACTATACTGACTATACTACTGGAGTATTTAACTTCTTGTGAGGTATATAATATTTAAGGACTTATCAGCTATATTAAATATTAATAGTTATAATCTCTAAATAGTTACTTCTCTGTAGTTAAGAGGAATAATTTAGCTTAGTATCTTATTAGTAATTTAATTTTTATAATTACTAAAAGGAAATAAGGTTTATAGCTAGAGAAGTATAGAAAGTAATATTATAGAGATATAGTTTAGCCTCCTTACTTTCTAAGATTATAATATTAATCTCAGTATCTCTATAGCTTTTAATAGATACTAACTTAGTGCTATATTAAATATAATCTCTAGAGGGAACTCCTTAGAAGGTTATAAAATACTTAATATCTTAAAAGATATAAATAGAAGTATCTAAATTAAGGATAAATAAGTTTTAGAGAGGATATTATTAAAACTTCTCTATATAGTAAGCTTACTATATAGTATTATAGCTACTTCAGCTGGAATTCTAGCTATATAGTTACTATTATCTGAAACCTTAAATTCTCTTTAAAAAGTCTGGATCTAAAGCTATTTATTATTTAATTCTCTCCTTAGTTACAGTATTAAGTATTTAACTTTTATATATAAGTAATAGGTATATATAATAATAGTGTGAGAGTAGGTAGTTTTTATTATATTTAAGAGAGTATAAAAGTCTATCTAAGCTATTAAAGTATCTCTTACTATCTTGAGAGTTTAAGCTACTATCTATAGTCTCTAAAGTAGCGTTAAATACTTTATAGCTAATTTTACCTCAATAGAGAGCTTCAGGGAGCTACTAAATAGCCTCTATAATAGCTAAGATAATTTTATTCAGTAGTATTATATCTAGTTAACTATAGACTATAAGTATATAACTTTAGGTATATAATTTAATCAGTAAGTAAGCTAGTGAGAGTATAAGATTATTAACCTAAAGTGTCCTTATAATAGAGGAAGTATAGCTAACTATTTAAGCTTTATATATAGTATTTTACTACTTCTGAAACTACGCTTCAGTTAATACCCTTATAGTAAGATACTTAATCTTAGGGGACTAGAGTATATTATAGTATATAATAGCTACTTACTGGAGATAGAAGTTATCTATAATATTAAAGTAGTTATAGAGATTTATTAACTACACAGTAAGATCCTCCTCTATATTATAATATTAGCAATTAAATATATTACTAATATACTTACAGATCTAAGATAATATATAGATTCAGTTTAACTACTTACGTTTATACTCTTGAATCCTTATATTATAGAGAGTATAAATAGCTATATAGACTTTTAGGCTCTTCTCTATAAGGTCTATAATATCCTGAGTGTGAACCTATTCAGAAGCTTTAAGTGGAAGTTAGAACTTCTTAGGGTAGATTTACTCTATAGGGGTGGATCTATTAAGAGTGCCAGAGGGGATTAAGGTCTCTAGAGTGTTTATTTCAGGCATTATAGTAAGTATCTTATCTTTTTTTACTTTAGGAAAGTTATATATAAGAAGCTCTTAAGAAGCTACTAAAAGGAGGCTCTTTTAAATATCTAATTTAGAGTTAAAGTAGTCCTATAGGTTATAAGCTTTAGCTTCCACCTTAAAGGAGTTATACTAGATAATCTACTGGTTAGCTTCCTTAAGTATTAATATAGGGGTATTTTCAGTAGATATCTTAGTATTTGAGATATGTAAATTTATTATAATATATACTTTTTTAGCCTAATAGCTCTTCAGTATTATAAGATTCTTAATTATTAGATATAATTAGGAGGTAAAATATAGTATGTATTATATGTAACTAAACGTAGCTACACATACCACGCGAGGCTCCATTTTGACTAGATTAAGTGGGGTGAGGCCTGTAGAGACGCCACGAGTGCCTGAGGCTCGAATAGTGCAAACTCTACCGCTCGAACGCGTTATTTCTGATATATTTAGTTACACATAATACACACCACATTTTGCCCCCTAATTACGTGCAACATATAGCAAAAGCCATAGCAGTGGGTGACACACCGAGTGCCCCACTTTTTTACACCAATTAGATGAGAGGTATCATCCTACGGATTAATCCCAACGGCGCATGGCGCGTACGCATGCGCCGTAACGTAGACTTAGACATGACGAAATAGAAACCACCAGTTGCGACCTAGTGTGAAGGGCTGGCCCCACAGGGGCGTAGCGTTGCAGCCAATAACGTCTCGGCCTTCAG